>JAWDEX010000009.1:596463-640841 GCA_035221805.1 Trichilia hirta | reverse complement strand
CTCCTTTTTATCATACAAGAATCTTATACTTGATTAATTTTACTCATTTATCATATAAGTAAGCAATTTTTCAAAATCAAGTTTAGGTCATTGTTTATATAAATAGTCATACTATTCACATATAGATAAAATTTATTTGTCAAACAAATAATTTTGCTTGATCTGTGATTTAGATTATTCTTCACAGAACAATCACTTTGATGATTGAAATTTAAATTATCAGAAATAATTTTGACAATTTATTGAACCAATCATCTAATTGTTCAAGTATTTGGTTTTTAGAAAATATTAAATAATTTAATAATCATATTCAATATACAATATAAAGAATATAAAATAGGCCAATCAAATTAGTCATTAGTATTGAAAAGGGTATTTTGTTTCAATTAATAAAAATTATAAAAATACCCCTCGTTGGGGTTCACCAACCATTGGTGTATTTTTTAAAAATTTTATTTTTTTAAAATTAAAATTTCACAAATTAGGACCAAAAAAATACGTAAAATTCGAATTAAAAAATCCAAAAAAAATTAGGGTAAAAATAAAATTGAAAAAATTTTGAGGTTGTACTTAGCAGGTGGTGCAGGTGCACATAGCACCTGCATACTGTGCCTGCATCTTGAGCGCTCGCGAGCTATGCACTACGTATGCCTTACACTGTGTGCAGCGTGTGTGACATGCACGCCATGCATATGCGGGGATTGGCGCGATGCGCCTGTTTGCTAGAGGCCTTCTGGCGGCGCGTGTGATGCAAGTGTCAAATGAACTTCTCAAGGTTCGTCGCTAGTTCATCATTTTTAGCCTAAATTTAACCCAAAACTCAGTTTTTTCAGCAAGTTTTCAACACATATGTAATAGAAATACATCATAATGTATTTCTACAGCCTTAAAATATCAAAATTAATACAAATTAAGTTAGATCAAATCAAAACTCAAATTTATTAATTTTAACCCAAATACAATTTCAATCTAATTTTTATATGCAATTGACATACTATCATGCTCTAATACCACTGTCATGTGTGTGTGATCACATGCATACCACAAAACGCAGCGAAAATAATAATATTATCGGCTATTCTAATTTTTTACAAATTAAATATATTTAATTTACAATCACTAACCTTTAATGATTCTCTTATAAAGTGCAGTACTAATAATATGATACCTCTGAGAAATCAAACACCTTTGATTTCTTGCTAATTGGCTAATTCGAGAAAGAGAATGGAGGAGCAAAAAAAGGAGAAGAAAATTGAATAATTCAGCCTCTAAATGAAGCAAAAATATTCTGCTTCTATTTTTATAATTTAATAATAAATATTATTGGGACCCTTAAATTATAAAATATCATTCAAGCCCTCAATCGTAAAATATTATTTAGGCCCCTCGACTTTTGAAATTATAAATTAATCTCAAATTCTATTTAAATATCTACATATTTATAAAATATCGTGATTGGTAATAATATTAATTTTTATGCTCTCATCTCATTAAACAATTTAATGCATAAATTATTTACGACTTCTGGCCAAATAATATCTCCGAGAGTGCTAGCTCTCTTGTGGATATTATTTACTCTGTCTTATAGTAAGGATAATCTCAGGGTTTATGTTGTGACTTCTCAGGTTTACTATGATGTTAGCTGTGATATGAAATCAATCTCATTGACCTAATTTTAAACCATTTGAATGCTCAACGACTATGATTGACATCTAGCAATGTGCCATAACCCTTAACTCATAATAAAGAAAAATTTCATCGAACCTTATACTCAATTATAGGTTTTGTATGAATAATCTTCTTCCGTTCATCTAATCCCAACTAAATCAAGCCTCATGAATGTAAAAATTCTTAATTCAATTTTATTCAAATAATCAATTAGTACGAACTAAACTTGTCACTGCAAACTCTTCATATGATATTTATGCTTTAGCCAAAGACTTTATTTTTAATTGTTTACTAATATTCGACTGAAAACTCAAATCTGGATCGAGTCAACGGTACTTCGAAATCCACTATATCGAGTCAACAGATTTCTTCTGACAATTATTTGCTATTCGATATAAATAACACATGACCAAATTGGCTTTTATGTATAAAACGTGATTAATCTAGTATTTATACACCATATAAATTATGTGTATTTATACTGATTGACAACCATGATGTCCAAGATCTGAAAAGTAATTAACACACCCTTATAATTTAATGATAAATCATTGACATCATACATTCGTATGATTTACCATACTTTAGTCACGTTCAAATAATAATTCTCTAATTATTATTCCACACTAATGTCCTAATGATATGACTATCATATCACTTGTACTAATATTATCTCATGATATTCATCGAAAACATTCAATGTGTTACTATGCAATATCAATATCCAGTTGATATTATGTATATAAAGAATAATTTAGATAATTCAATTATCTTGGATGATTCACATGTATATTCTATCACTAATATGATTGGATAAAAAAAGCAGCATATACATATAAATTGAAATACTTTTATTATTAATAAATATGTATAATATATATTCTATAGTAATTTAATACAATATGCCTAAAACTGATAATACGAATGATTTTAGGGCATACAATACTAACACTTAATGAACTGATTCTCAAAAAATTGTGCATGTCTACTGATTAAAATATTTTGATCAGTATAAAAGTAAAAATAGTATCCTAAACTTTCTTTAAGATATCTAATAAATCAACCTTTTTTAGATTTTGCATTCATCTTCTCAGGTTTAATAATTTTAACATATGCTGGATAACTCCAAGATTTCATGTGATTAAAACTTGGGGACTTCCCATACCATATCTCATATGGTGTCTTAGGCACTGCTTTAGATGGAGTCCTATTTAATTTTACATATTATGGTGTTTAGAGATATGGTACTGTGAAACTCATTATAAATCGTATCATATCAAGTAAAGTATAATTTCTTCTTTCCAATACACCATTTACTGAGGTGTATAAGAAGGTGTTAGTTGTGAAATTATACCATTATCTTTAAGAAAATCTAGAAACTCAGTACTTAAGTATTCTTCACTACGATCAGATCATAGAATTTTAATACTTTTTTCTGTTTATTTCTCAAGTTCAGATTTAAATTCTTTTAACCTTTTAAATAATTTAGATTTATACTTTAATAAGTATACATAATCATAACGTGACTAATAATCAGTAAAGGTTATGAAATATGAGAAATCTCTTCTAGCCATTTCACTAAAAGGGTCACACACATCTGTGTGAATTAATTCAAGAATATCTTTGTCTCTATTTTCTTTACTGGTAAAGGGTAATTTGATCATTTTGACTTAAAGACGGGATTCATAAGTTGAGTAAAGTTCAGAATCTAATGGACTTATAAGTCTATCATTACTTATTTTCTCAATTCATTTCTCTCTAATATGACTTAATCAATGATGTCAAATTAATCTTGAATTAATTTTATTTTTAGATCTTTTCTTATTAATGGTATTTATCATGTTAATTTCATTAAGTTCAAAAACATATAAACCATTCACATTTAGACTAGTGCTAACTAATTTATTTTTTAAATAAATACAACATTTGTTTTCATTAAAAGAAAAATTGTAATCTTGTTTACATAACTGATTTATAGATAAAATATTTTTGTTGGTAGTATCAAAATACATAACATTGTACAGTATAAAAATATGGCCTAATGACAACACCAGTTTATACGTTCTTGTATAGAGGCTACAATTTACGCTATTTACCATCTTTAATTTAATTGCAATATTCTCTAGTAATCGCTTACTATAAAGGTCATGCATATACATATAAATATGTGAAGTAACAGTTAAATCAATAATCTATGAATATAAATATGAAATAACACTTAATTCAGTTTTAATAACATTACAAGAAAATATGCCCGATGCCCTCTTCTATTTCGAGCTCTCTGAATAAAAAGAATAATTCCTCCTCTAATGACCTAGTTTCTTGCAATGATGACCCTTATCATTCGCTTGACTTTTAGCAATTGACTTACCTTTGTCCTTACCCTTTCTTTTTTTTTTTTTAAAGGTACCTCTTTTAGGTCTGTACCCAGAGGTCTTCTTGCCTTTTTTTATAAATTTCTTACTAGAAGAAATAATGGTAAGAACAACCTCTTTTTCATTTTCTTTTGTTGTTCTTTTATAAAAGGAAATTATTTTATTCATTAATTTAGGAAGAGTGTGTTCTAATTTGTTCATATTATAATTTATAACAAATTGGTCAAATGCAGGCAAAAGAAACTGAAGTATCAAATTCATCTGTAATATAGTATCCATAAAAAACCCTAAGGCAAATAGTTGTCCTATCAAGTTAACCATCTTTATAAGTTGGGACTCTGGTAGCACTCTCGAACTCAATCTCATAGCAAATAAGACAGTAGATAACTCATACTGCCTTATATTCGAACTCTCCCTGAATATTTCTATTAAAAAGTAATAAATATCAGAGGTATCCTGCATGTCCTTGTATTGAGCTTGTAAGTCATCACTCATCGAGGCCAACATGTAAGATCTTACTTTAAGAATGTCATCCTTTTATCTTTAGAAGGTCTTTCTCTCCTCAGGGAAAGCATAATTAAAAAGGGCCCTAAAAGCGGGTCCACTAAGGACATAGTCAATTTTTTTAAAATTCAAAATTATTCTAAGATTTTTATACTAAAATTTAAAATTTAATCTAATAAACTTATGAGTATTGAGAATTTTATTAACGAGTTTGTCATTATTTGTGAGTATCACTTGATAGTGTTTTAGTTTTTGTATCTGCATGAACAATAATACATCAGTATGTAAGTGTATATATCAAATTATTTAATTTTGGAGTTTACACTAAATAGTGATCCCACTTTTTCACTTAAAACCCATATTTTCTTAATTAATACAATCAAAATTATATTAAAAATTTTAGTGAGTGATTAAGTTCTTATTAAACTTATAAAATCTCACCTGACAGTTATTAGTAAAATAAGCTCAATAAGTTAAAAACATATTTTTGTTTGTAACTCATTAGAAGATATGATCAATCAACCTCTATCCGACACCTCACTTGATAGTTATTGGTACCTTAATCTAGTTAGGTTAGACCCAATGCATTTTTATAAATAGGGATGTACTCAGCCTCCTCACCTGACAATTATTACAAATCTAATACACCCTATAAAAAAAAATATGTTAATTAAATTACGACACCTTGTGAGGGCCCTCACCTGACAGTTATTAGGTTATCCCATTAAAAATACCAACAACCTATTAATTGTATTGGAAGGTTTGAACCTAATATAAATTAAGGGGAATTTTTATTTTTAGTCTCCTTTTATTGTTCTGTAATATAATTTAAAAACTTTATTTTAAAACTTAATTCATTACAAATTTATCAAATCTTTTTAATAAATTAATAATTAATTTATTATTCATAAAAAATTACTCCTACTAAAATTTTATTAATTCTAGATCAATAAAAAATAAAATAAGAATTATTATTCTATTAAATTTTTATTTAGAGAAGTTTTCTATTCAATTGAAACTATTTCAAATCTAAAAATTTTAATTTCAATAAATACAATTTTCGATAACATATACTAATTAAATTAGTAATTATAGGATATTGTGGTTTAAGAAATAAAATTAACAATTAATAATTTTTGATGTTTTGAACAACTTCAAAAGTTTGTATTTAGGTCCCTATAGGATAATTACAAAAATATCTCTTATAAAGATTGACTTTGGTTGGTGTGCTATTTTTGTGTTTTTCAATAAAATTCTATTATTAATGATTAATATCAATTAAAATCTGAGTTAAGATGTGTTAAAACTTAAAATCAAAAAAATAAAATTTTGGCGATAAAAAATTAAGCAAGCTGGGTGTGCAGATGCACGCCATGCAAGCGCGTGTCATACACGCTCTTGCCCATAGGCGCTCCACATGCCTATCTGCTAGTAGGTGGATAGAAGAGTGTGGTGCACACACGCTACGCCTGCACGCACAGCCTTGCCCCTTTTTTTTGTGTTTTTCCAATCTTTTTTTTTTATTTTTTCACCTATTTTGACAACTCAAACCATATGATAACAATTCCAACACATCCATATTCAATATTCAAGAGTCATAACATTTCAAATATACACCAAAAATAACAAACCAAAGCTAAGTTCAACATGTTACAAAATCATTAGGTAACTTTGGCAACAATTGCATTTTTCATGATTTCAAACCAATCAAAACCATTTTGTTTCACTTAAACAAATTCCTAATGATTATTAACATTCAAATAGAACATCAGTAGCATGTTTGAGATATGTTATTTATGCTATCATCAACATAACAACATAAAGAACATAGGTTGCATATTAAGCCTACTACATGCATTCAAAATAATCAATCTCACTTATAATCATATCATCCAAAATCTAACAACCATTTTAATCATATATTGCATAAAAATAACAAGCTATGATACCAGTTTCTTGAAGAATATTCATGGATAAGCATGAAAAATATCAAGGATTATAGAAAATATTTCATGCAATTTTTATAATTTTAATGAAAACAACAAGGGTTAGCATCATATACCGAACAATTTGGATAGCCAAACTGTCTTCGATCAGCCTCCAAGTATATCCACAAATCGAATAGATGAAGATGGTTTTAATTGAATCTTAGGAGATTAGAGTAAAAGGAAATGCTTTACAAGCTAGTATATAATTTATCCAAGCTAAGAAACCATGAAAACTAGTTCCATCCTTTCTTTTTCTCCTTTCTCTTTTGATTTTAAAATCAAAGCTTTTACTTTTTTCTTCCTTTCTCATGTCCAACAAGCAAGAAAAGAGAGAAAAGTAAATTGATTTTTGATTCCAAAATTCTTTCTATGGTGAAAGGAAGACAAAGCATTTAAAACAAAATCATCATCATTAAACTTATAACCAATGAACATAAAGCATATATATTCATTCCATTGGTGGACTTAAAACAAAATTACAAACTAATTTATAAAAATATTTTGATATTATCTATAATAATAATAATAATAATAATAATAATAATAATAATAATAATAATAATAATAATAATAATAAATAAGTGTGTATATATATATTAAATTCTTTAATCCATTATTAAAGAATTAATCCTAGCCATTAAATAAAAGCTAAGGATTCATTTGATCAAATAATAATTATTTAATTATTAATAAATAAATAATTTTATTTATTTTTTATATATATATATATATATTAAATATCTTTTCTAGTCTCTTATATAGTCATAAATTATATTTATAATATTTTAAATTATCAGATATTTTTTGAACCACGAGTAATAGCTCGTCATTGTCGAAAAATTTATCCTTTACATTAAAGAATAAAATTAACTATTGATTAACAAATCAGAGAAACTTATTAAGAAATATCATAAACTTACTTAATAATATTTATTTTACTTATCATCATCTATCAATTCTAGTGTGTGACTCTTTGGGTTCACCGTAAACTAGACATGAGCAGATACGAACTCTTTTGTATCACTTTAGCACAACACATTATAACCTAAGTTCTCAATAATTATGAGTAACCTCTATCAAGATATCATGATCCTTTAAAACATAGAGAATATAATTTTGGATAAACTTATATAGTCGTACTTACATGTAGTAAAGTTTCTCTACTGTCGACTCCCAATCAAATGTAGGTCATAGAATCATCAAACTCCTAACTCGATTATAAGATCAAAACCTTAATCGTAAATAGGATCCACTTATCTAAAAACTCATTTTTAGAATTCGTGTACTCTGGCTAGAGATTTAATTCTCGTACATGATAGTTTTATCTAGGATCTCAACTTCAAATATCTAAGCTAGTAGATTCTATATTAATTATTACTTATTCTCACATAATAAGAACGCATTGTCATCAAGCTTCTTTCATTAGGCATGGCTAGCCTAGTGTAATATACACAAATGAACAATATATCTTATTATAGATTGCAGTCATAATGTCTTAGGTTTAAGGACTAATGGTACACTGGTAATTCTGTGTGATAAATTATTGATTGTAAATATTCACCTATGTGATTTGTCACGTTTGATCATGTTCAGTATTACATTCTCAAATATAATACCTATGTTTATACTATTATGACATGAGACTCATCAACCAACTGTTATCACTTTATACTAATCAGTAGCAGAAATAAAATATGCTAATCATGCAATCTCATTTTTCTTAATAACATTACTTCTATCATGAGCGAATTCGAATGTATTTAAATCATAGACCCTATAATCATATATGCAACTCTTTGTATATATATCTTAACACATAATACATCATACGAACATATCTTGTATTAAAAAGAAAACAAAATAAATAGCAACTAAACAAAATGTAAGAAATAAAAACAAAATGCTATTTTATTCATCGTAAATATTTTTATAACAAATTACAAAAAATTATATATATAATAAGATAATGACCCTAAACCTTGTGACATGATTAGTTATAGGGCATATCTTTAACAATAAATATCCACCATACTTAAATAAAATATGCATTTATAAAATATAGAATCATGTTATCAACACAGCATAAGTAAAGTTAAAATATCATGGGCAAATACATAACCCACCCACCCTTACAGCAGTCTTGCATGTTATAAGCCTAACCATATCTAATCTGAATCTATTTAATCGCATTAAATAAATTTATGTAGCATGCCAAATCTATTCAATTAACATCATTTTTATCCATTTAATTGTATTAAATGAATCAAAAATATACGAGTTGTACAATTGTATTAACATCACAAAATAAAATAAATCATTTTTATCAAAATTGATTATATGATTTAATCATACTAAACACAGTAATATGTACCAAATTAATTTTATCTAATCTGGTTTAATCACATTAATGCAAAACAGCATGTATCAATCAGATCTCATCCAATCAAATTAAATGTGAGTTTAAATATTTTAAAAATGATATCATAACTTAAACACATTAAACGCAAATCCAAAATATTTTTAAAAAATGATTTCATAGTTTAATCATATTAAACACAGAATAATCAACATCAATAAGATCTCATTAAATTAAATTATCATAAACCAACCACAAAAATGACTAGGTTAATCATAAGTGACTCTAGTATCTATAATGAAATTTTAAAATTTTTTCGAATTTAACAAAGGATCCATGTGATGACCTAATATTTTATGAGTTTTGAATTTATACTTTTTTTAGACGATTGACTTGATGAATTACTAAAATACAGATCTTCAAACTCGCATCTTTATAGTATCTATATGATCGAGAATCAACAGAACTTTGAAGTGCTAGCTCTTTTACTCGTCTTTTCTTTTTATTTGTTAACTTATTCATAAATGTTACCCTAGGCGCATAATTATAAAGGCATCACAACGTATTCTTTTATAATATAAATTAGAATTTCTATAGGTTTGGGTTTAATAAACTCATTAATGAGCAAATATGGCCCATTATTCATATTTGAATATAGTCTTACACTTAAAGTTCAGTCTATTTAATTAAATTTAACTAACATATTTAGTTAATCTTAATTAATAGACTCAATCTAAATATAATATTCAATTTATGTTAAAAGTTCATGAATTTGATAAATTCATCTTATGAATTTACACATCTATTATTCTCAATTTTATATGCAACCCAATAGGTTCTTGAAACATTGACAGTAATACTATAATTTAATTATAGTACTATAAATTATGAGCTGTGTCTAGTAATACATCATAATTACTCAAGTGATGAGAATGTGAATAATTCAACATTACCTTAATTCGTGACTAATGTTAATGTATAATTTAATCTATTTGTTCTTGATATCTAATTAAACACGAGACACGAAATGTGTTACTCTCGTAAAGTTTAATCTTTATGATTCTTTGATATCTAAAGTATAATTATCTAACAAAATGATATCAATATCCTTTTATTGATTTATTTGAGAATGGTCATGTATTTTCATAATTATACTCAATCAAAAGGCCTAAAGGTATTACTTTTATTACATGGAAGGGACAAATCATATCTTAATCTAACATATTCCTCTATATGATTCATGATATATCTAATTATTTTCTTTATAATTTATCATGTTATAAATAACACTTAAAAATATCAAAATATATTATTCATAATATTAGAAATCATAATAATCTCAAGTCAAAGGATCACATACATTATTATCACTATAAGAATCACTTATGACACTTATATAACAATTCATGTTGTGTTTTTATGATGATTCGGTCCAATATATTAGTCTATTAATTTGTACTCATGTGTTAATTTTATATCTCATATCATAACACATCTGTCATTAATTACTATACATGCTAGTCTCAACATATTATTATTACCCTATGCATAATAATACTTGACTAAAAATATTTAAAAATAGCATTCAACCAATTTGAATCTTTTATTTTAAGGGTATTATTATATTTATTTAAACACACAGATATATAATAATAAAATTATTTATTAAATAAATAATATTATAATATATAAATATGTTAAATGTCTAAATTATAATTGGATCTAAGGGCATATACCAATAATAACCTCTTGAGTTCACTGTAGTATTAGTTATAAGCCAAAATCGATCTTATCGAACTTATTTTGAATCATTTGGATACTTAACAACTACGGTTAATATTTAATAATATGCTTTAGTTCCTAAACTACAATGAAATTTTTTTTTTATCAAATATTATATGTCTGATTGTACGTTCCCTATAAATAAACTTTTTTCATTTGTCTAATCCCAACTAAGTTATTATTTATGAATGTCAAAACTCTAAACTCAATTGTATGCATATCATCAGTTATGTAAGCTAAATTTATCATTATAAACTTTTTATATGATTTTATTTTGTCTTTATCTAAGGATATTTAGATTTTAACTTTTTACTAATATCTTATTAGAAACTTGAATTTTGATGGAGTTAACGAAATCTCAAAATGCTTTATATTGAGTCAACAAATTTCATCTAATAATCATTTGTATCTCTATATCAATGGCACATGATTAAATCAAATTCTATGTACAAAACGTGATTAATCTTGTATTTATACACCATATAAATTGTGTGCATCTATATCAATTTACGATTATGATGTCTCAGATTTAAAAAATAGTTAACGTGCCAGTACAATCATATGACGAATCATTAATAACATATTTTCATGTGATTTATTATATTTTTGATTATGTTCAAAAAATAATTTTCAACTTGTTAATTCACACTAATATCTTAATAATATGTCATTTGTATTAATATTAGTTTATAATATTTACTAAAAATATTTAATGTATTTACTATGCAATATTGATTATGTGAGCTCCTAATTTTTGCAATTAATAATGATAATAATAATCACAATTTTGTAATTTTATAGTTTATCTCAATACAAAAGATTTTAGAAACGGTGTACAAATTTACGAGGTAATTGGTCTTAAGGACCTAGGTATACGTGAGAAATTGACAAAATTTAGCTGCTAAATTAAAGTTGGTGTTTGCTGAACAGATTAGCAGCTGTGCTTTGAAAGTTCAGTGGAAACAACATTTCAAAATATCTTTACTAGAGTAGCTTGCTTACAGATCTACTGCTCGGTAGTAATTCAAACTTCCAATGAAGCCAACCTGATCAAATTTTTAGGTGTAGTAATCAATGTCCTCTTAAAGCCAAGAAGGCAAGATAATCTGAGACCTGGGATGGCCTTGGAAGGAAATTCTAGGAAAGACAGATGGAGCTGGGGCCCGATTCGACAGGATCCCTTTCAGCATATCGTTGGTACCACTTAGAGCAATCTTTGCTTCCAAGCCAGGTTCCTGTAATAATTAAAGCAACAGAATGAGTTAGAAAGATAATCTGAATTACATGAATCAACAATGAAAAATGTTCAATTTAGGTGATGGGGAAAAAAATTGAGGTTTAAAGATGAGAGGGAGCCGAAACCTGAAATCTGCAAACCTAAAAGTCATCTCCAAATCTATTTCTCAGGGTCTCTAGAGGTTTTTGGTTTGGATCCCTTGGAAGATACGGGATGCCAAGGCAAACAAAAGCTTTCACTCTTTCAGGCGAAAGAAGCACAGACACCATGAAATTATAGTACCAAAATCATAAGCAGCAACAAACACTTTCTCGACTCCAAGAATCTCAATCAGTCCGATTATAACAACAACTATAAGAAAGCAGGTGTAGCTTGGGATTGAACTGGAACTTCAGAGTCACCATAGCCGCGAAGATCAGGGGCGACTGCACTGTATCCGAGCAAACCTAAACCAAGAATCTGGCAGCACCAGGCATGCCAAATATCAGGGAAGCCACGAAGGAAGAGTACACCTGGAGCTTCTCCTTTCACTGCTATGATGCCATTGACGTTCAAAGTTACGTGTTTTATCTCCTCCATTTTTCTTTTGTTTAGTACACTGTTTCCTTTCTGCTTTTCTCAGGTAAGGATGTGTCATAAGTTCAAGAAAATGGGTATGAACTAAGGGCCATTGGATCAATCCATCGTACCGATGATGTTGTCTTCCCTTATTTTGAAGTCATCTACTAGGAAAATTAAGTTCAATAAAAAAAGTTGAACATACATTGACTGATTTTCTTTAGTTGGTAGCGTATTTTTATTAAAAATGTTACTTCGGTCATGTCTTTTATTTGATGTCTTTATGCTGATTCATTTTATTTTTTTAATTTTCATCCATTAATTGAAAGCACGTTGGTCTAGCTGCTGGTGCACCTCGCAAGTCACAGCCACACCAACCCTTATATGCGATCAAAGGGCGCGATTTTAGGCACACTCTTCTTAAAATTTCCATTCCTACAAATTCCTTCATCCCTAGAGTTCTATAGATTGTTGGAGAAAAAGTTTTAAATTATCTTTATTATTATCATAAACTTTATTTTAATAATTTTTATTATTTCTTTGAAATTAGTACAAAAATTTAAATTATTATTATTGGTGGTTATAAAGTGTTCAAATACACCATTATTCTTTTCATTATTGGAATTAAATATATAAGTTACAAATGGTATTTTAAATTATCTTATTTTTAATAAATTATTTAATGGCTTACACTATCTTGTTATTATTTAAGGGACCTATGCTTATTTGTGAAGAGTGGAGGAAAGGAGAAGAAAGTGAATGACTTTTTACATTAACCTATATAGATACTATAATATTAGTTTTGCACTTTTTGCAACCATGACAATGGAGAATCAATGTTTAGCTTCCAGTAATCATGTTCATTGAAGAGAGCAGATATGAGTATTATGAGTTGTAGCCATACAGAACTATTGGCTTTAGAACAACGATTTTAGTGTGCCTTTTATATGCTTGATCTAATTTTTTTATTTTTTTTATTATTTTATATATGTTTATAATTCATGGTTTGAAGGTTCTTAATAAATATACCCAACATAGATTGCATCAATTTTCTCCAATAATGAATTGAACTGACCTTTGCACTTGTAGCTCAGTCCATTATCCTCTCAGCAGCTCCCATTTTCTACTGTTAAACCAATATTGATGACAGAATAGATTTATAGCTTTGTTACGCTCTCTTATTGCTTTGTTACACGATCAATCAACAAAGAACCAATTTTATTTAATAGTTCAAAAGCCATTTTAATGAAATCCAAATAATAGAATTGCAGATTCTGACTAAAACTTATTAATGAAGTTATAAATGTGATAGTTGATCTCCTCTGGTCTTTCTTGGTTGATGTAGTGAGCCACATCTGCCATTTCAACAATTTCCTCCAAAAAAAGGCACATTCTTTTTGAAATCTCCACTGTGTATATATTCCTTCACACCAGGGGTCGTATAGACACTATCCATTTCACCAACAATGAATTTAACTGGTAATTTCACTTGTAACCCATTCCATGCTGCTGTTAACTCCCAATCTCTGCAGTTAACAGATACGAAATCATGAATAAATCTTGTGTAATACTTATTAATTCAATTATTTAAATCTCTTAAAGTGACAGAAGAAGTCTGAGATTCCAAGTCTGCTTAAACCAGGATTGGATAAGAGAAAAAAAATGCTTACAAATCTAGTGCTCGGTAGTAGTTCAATCCCCAAGTGAAACCTTTTTGTTCGTATTTCGTAGCATAGTAATCAAGATCTTTTTCTGAAAGCCAAGAGGAGGAGTTCAGTTGATATTGAATTGGGTTCAATTGATCAAGTCTTTCTCTTTGATTAGGCACAGTAGGAGGACCTTGTGCACGACGTCCCAGCGATCTTTCGAGTGCTGCTTTTGCCGCAATGCGAGCCATATTTGCTTCTATCCATCCAGGTTCCTACAACAAAACCATTAAAGACGTAAATTTTAGGAATTAGGACTATATACATAAAAAGACATAAGATTGAACAAACCTGGATTCTGCAAATATAGTAATCATCTCCAAATTTCTCGCTCAGGGTCTCTATAGGCTTCTTGTTAGGATCCATTGGCAGGTAAGGGATTCCAAGACACACAAAAGCCTTCACTCTTTCTGGACGAAACAAGCACAAAAACCAGGAAATTATGGCACCAAAATCATGTCCCACAACAAACACTTGCTCAAACCCAAGAAAATCAATCAGCGCAATTATATCACCGACGATATGAAAGACTGTGTAGCTTGCAAATGAGCTTCCGGGAGATTCAGTATCACCGAAGCCCCGAAGATCCGGGGCGACGGTACGGTATCCAAGGGAGCTTAATGCGAGAATTTGATGGCGCCAGGTGTACCAAAGTTCAGGGTATCCATGGAGGAAGAGTACAAGTGGACCTTCTCCTTTCTCTGGCTATATGCATTCTTATGCCGTTAACAGTCACTGTTCCAGTGTTGGATCCCCTCCATTTCCCTGACCCTTTGGTTCGGAACCTGTTTTCTATCATCCTAGCCATATAGAATTTGTGACACTCATAATTATAAAAGCGAAATGTTGTTAAATATTTTTTAAATCGATAATATTAAAATTGTGGAAGGAACGAACAGTAATTATGTCATTGTTTTATTTGATAAAAAAAAAATATAAAATAATTGAAATTTAATATAAAATAATAAGTAAATCAAAAGACATTATTGAACATATTTAATAATAAATAAATGCTGAAAGGCTGGACATTGAATAATGTAATGTCAACAGAGAACCACTTTTAAACCAAAAGGTTAGAATAAATGTCAACAGAGAACCACCATTTACAACAAAAATAAAATACGAAATGTCTATTTTCAATGCCCGGCCTTTTTTTTGAAAAACAAATTGAATTGTGTATCTTGAAGAAGAAAGTCATACATTTAATGATTTTGCTATATGTATAATATTTTTATTTTTTATTTGTTTTAATGAGTATTATATTTAATGAATTCTAATAAAAATAATATATTTATGGTCATATTAAATAATAGTATCAATACTATGATAAAAATATCGCCATAAAATAGAATGTAAATATTTTATTATTAAAAATATTTAGGTAGAACAATCTTAATAAAATTATTCAATAAAAATATATAATATAATTTATATTCTCTCTTATTTTAATTATTATTATATAATTATTTAATTTATGTGCAAGAATTTATGAGTTTTTCATCTAAAATTTCGAGAAAAGATGTCTTAAGAAAATTTTAAAAAATGTTTGGTATAGTACATTCTCTCTTTTTCATTATAGTTATCTTATTTTAATGAGGCATGCCTGCCTGTTATTTTTTGTTCATGCAGGAGATGAACAGGTGAAAGATAATCCTATTGAGCAAGAAAGCCTAACATTGCCAATTACTGATGATCCTTCTCAACTGGTCTTAACATTTCTAACATGGTTTCTCGGGATAGTCTCATGCGTTGTTTTTTCTTTCTTGAACAAATTCTTTGGATTTCGGTAAAATCAGCTAAGTATAGGTTCAATTTCAGCACTAATTCTTGTTCTCCCTCTGGGAAAGATAATGGCTGCAACACTTCAATCAAAACCAATTAGGATTTTTTTGTGGATTTCATGAAATATGGATTCGCATTATAAAATAATGTATTTTTTCATCCTTAATAAATTTAATATTTTTGAAGTTATTGAATTGGTACCATTTTGTTTATTTTTTATTTTAATCTAAGAATTAAATTAATATTATCTATTTAATTTATGTCAAATTAAAACTAATTTAAAGATTTTTTAAATCAACTCAAATCGATCTAATTGTTGATTTAGAAGGCTTATTTGTTTAAGAAGTATGATATCTAATTTATTTTCAATAAAGTTCACATCATGTTCACGTAAAATTATAAATAAGACATTGTTTTTGTAATCAGTTATACGTAATTATTTCGGGTCACAAGTTTCTCTTTAGCACTAGTCAACGTTGCGCAGAAAGTTCACAAATTTTGACAACGTGGTCCCTTGTTTTTTATGCTTCTGAATATTTTATTTATCGTTAAAGGAGGTCGTGGTAACAATCACTGTCCTAAGCATTTTCTTAATTCTAACATTAATATTTTAAAAGGGTTAGCCAGCGTTGACCATGAATAGGCGTAACGGCATTAACATCATCTCAAGCAACTTCATCAATATATACAAAGCCAAATCAATAGATTAAAAAATAAGGCTGTAAAAGGAAGGAGAAATGGAGGAGATAAAGCACAGTGAGTGTGAATAGCATAAATATGAATACAGCCGAGAAAGGAGAAGGCCCTGTTGTAATCTTCCTTCATGGCTTTCCTGAACTTTGGTACTCCTGGCGACATCAAATTCTTGCGTTAAGCTCTGTCGGATATAGTGCAGTTGCCCTAGATCCTCAGGGCTTCGGCGACAGTGAAGCTCCTAGCTCAATCTTAAACTACACATACTTTCATATCGTTGTGGATTTAATTGGATTGATTGATTCTCTTGGTGTAGAGCGAGTATATTTGGTAGCTTATGATTTCGGTGCCGCGGTTGCATGGCATTTTTGCCTGTTTAGTCCTCAAGGAATGAAGGCTTTTGTGTCTGTCAGCGCCCCTTTTGCCCAAGGAATCCAAAAGTATCACCTGTAGAGGTAGCGAGAGCTTTCTTCGGAGATAATTACTACGCTATTAGATTTCAGGTTTGTAATTTCTTCTCTTGTTTTCCCTTAATTTCCTTGCAAATCGATTTGAACCCTTTACATGGCTCCTTCCCTTGCCTTTTTACAGGAACCTGGAGTGATCGAAGAAGTGTTTGCTCGCGTTGATGCTGCAGAGGTACTTCTTGCGAAAGATAAACTAGAATTCTGACAACTTTCCATTCTTGAAGAAAATGCGAGGATTAAAGGAAAGAGTCCTGAGAATCCTGTTACCTTGCCCTCTTGGCTTTCAGAGGAAGATCTTAAGTTCTATGTCACCAAATTAAATCAGACAGGCTTCACTGGTGGTTTAAACTACTAGCGAGCCTTGGATTTGTAAGATATACAATTACAATCAATCAATTAATTAATTAAACTCGTTAGAATGGAAAACATTAATGTTGATAACACTCTGATTTGTCTTGTTAACTACACAAATTGGGAGCTACCAGCAACGCGGACAGGAGTACAAGCTAAAGTCCGAGTTAAGTTTATTGTTGAGGAACATGATCCAGTGTATACATCCCCACCAGGTCACGATGAATACTTGCACAATGAAAGTTTCAAAAATGATGTTCCTTTGTTGGAGGAAATTGTTGTAATAAAAGATGCGGGTCAATTGATCAACCAAGAAATACCAGAAGAAGTCAACACTCATATTTATGATTTTATTAAAATGTTTTAGTCTGCTGCATCTTCATGCAGGTGTTACCCATTTAAGCTCTTTGTTCTTTCATGATTTGTATCCAATCATTCTAGTAAATGAGAATAGGAAAATTCTATTATCTAAATATGTTACTGACTTACTTTTCTAGCTACCAATTTCGTTGAGTATAATAAGGTCGTATTTAAATTTAAATATTTTTATTTTGATTGGCTACAATTTTGTCTTTGTGAAAAAGAATAAAAAATAATTTTATAAATAATTTTAAATTTTAAATTAACATCGTGTGACATGCCACATCTGAAAAGATGAAATTTTGGATCCGAGTATAGCACTACTGTTTGGAAATTGCTAATGAATCACATCAAAACCATGAATGGGAATGTCTTGTTCCTGGACCTATTAAGGACCGAACCCTCGTACGTGGCAAAATACGGGAATGACTTGTGGCTTATAGGAAACGAGAAGGGCAAGTAAAGGAAATAGTCAGTAATTAATTAATTATGATGTCTAGTTATAGGCCATAAAGTAATTAATGCAGCATTATTGATTTAGAATTATGGCATTATATTACTAGGTACAGTATGAAGGAGCTCCGAATTCTGGTTTTCCTTTTCCAAGAAATAGCTTGCTGTGCGAAAAGATCTTCCCCGTTCTTGGCTACGTGCATTTTTATGCCATTGACATTCAACATCCTGTGCTTATCTCCTCCACCACTCTTCCGCCTTAAAACCTTCAATGTATGCGTTGGATTTAACGAACAATAATGTTAAGATATAAAAATTTTGTAAAAATTTTTTTAATTTTGTTTACTCTAATAAATAAAAACATAAAATATGTCATAATTATATTTTTAATAAATGATTGAATTTCATTTAATTAAATCTGATATACAGAGTATTACAGCTCCCCCTCATATATCTATGTATTCAAAAATGTCCTCCCTTCTCCTTACTTGCGAATATTACAACAGCTATATTTAGTAGGATTCTGAAAGCAAAGAGGGCAAGGTAACAGGATTAACACTCTTTCCAATCGTTTCCTTTTCTTCAAGCATGGGAAATTGGAATCCCGGCTTATCTTTTGCCAGAAATACCTCGGCAGTACCAATGCGAGCAAATAATTGTTCCATTTTTCCAGGTTCCTTCAACAATCATGTACAGTGTTAAATCGATGTGACTAAATTTTACTGAATAAATTATAAACCTGAAATCTACAATCGTAATGATTTCTCCCTAGGAAAGTACTCACTGCCTCTACTAGTCGCACAAAGGCTTTTACTCTTTTAGGTCCAGACATGCACAAATGCCAAGCAATCGTGACATCTAAATAATCATGAGCCATAACATACGCTTGGTCAAACCAAGAGAATTAATTAGTCCAATTAAATCATCAACAATACTAAGGTAGTTGTAGGTTTTCAATGAGGTGCAAGGAGCTTCAGTGTCTCCATACCGTGGAGATCTGGGGCAGCAGCATGATGTCTGAAGGATCTGATGGAGCCATGAACAAAACCTTCACCTTTCTCTGCCACATGCATTTTACCCCATCAGCAATGCATTTTGTCCCATCAGCAATTACATTCTGTGATTTACCTCTTCTATTTATCTTTCTTGATTTCTTCAATATTTTTCTTTCTATTAATTTTGCTTTCGAATTTCTGGAGGTAATGCACAAGTCAATTAAGGCTTGCTGAGCTGAGTGCTATGAGATATCAATATTGGAGCAAATATTTATCATGTTCATCATTATTATATACGATTGGGTAATGTTAGACGTCAACAAACAACCACCATATATATTCAATAGTTAAATTTAAATTGCTAATAAAAAATAATGTAATAAATAAGGCCGTAAAAAAAGGAGAAAAGGAGATAAAGCACAGGATGGTGAGTGTGAATGGCATAAATATGCATATAGCCGAGAAAGGAGAAGGTCTTGTTTTACTCTTACTTCGTGGCTTTCCTGAACTTTGATATTCCTGGCGACACCAGTTTCTCTATGGGATACCATGCCGTTGGCCCGAATATTCCGGGCTTTGGGGACACTGAAGCTCCTAGTTCAATCTCAAGCTGCACATCATATCACGGTGGATTTAATTGGACAGCGGGTCAAGATCTTTCCTTCATTATTTTAGGGACAATTTTTTCTCTTTATAGTTCTTCGAATTTTTCAAAAATTTAAAAATTGAGAAATAGACATAATCCAGGAATAACATTACAAAAACCTTGAAAACGAATGCCGTTTGAAAAGCATATTGTTATCCAATAACATTGGAGCACATGTTCATAAGAAAAAAAAATAAGAGCAAGGCTCAAGCAGAAAGGATAGATATTTTGCTGTACGCACAGATAAAATCCTGGAAACCAATATGTGGGCATCCAAGAAGAACTATGTGCAACATTGTCAAGAGAGAAAACGACAAACCAGTGAACAAGATGTTTGCTTGCTGTTGCTGTCCTGTAGGAGAAAACTAAAACAGCAATAGGGAGTGCGGAGGCTCGCGAAACCCAAACATTAAAAGGAAACCCTAGCGCGAAGAAACTGTTTATATAAAGAGATTATGGACTAGCCATATTACTATAATGCCCTCTCTCTCCTTCTTGTCTCACCCGCTTTTATTTTTTTATTTTATTTTTTATAATTTCATCTCATTACTTTTTTATCTATTATTATCACTTTGGTCATATTCCTTTTTTATTTTTTTATTTAATTTTTTTTTTTATAATTTCGTCTTATTAATTTTGATCTATTATTATCGCTTTGGCCATATTCCTTATAAGGTCTTGGTTTTCTTATCGGTCGGCGCCTTTTAGATTGAAGCTTAAATCATCTAAAGTGGTAACATTTGCTTTCAAAATTCTTTTCAGCAATTGCATAATTTCCTGTAGAATTCTTTTCAGTAATTCGATTGTTACTTAGAATGCCTTGTGCTCAATTTCAATTGAAAGCAGATTCAACTTATACCCAGGCCAAATATCACTAAACCTTGTGATCAACTCAGCTCAAACCAAACCTAAATGTCAACGGTATCTGCTCTCACATCAGCAAAGTTCTGCAGCAGAGGACTATCTATCCAGCCAAAATCTTTAATATCCAAATTTTGTTAAGTAAAAGATGGGCCAATAATCCAAACCCATGGCTTTCTTTTCCTTCGTCTTTTTTAAACTGAATTGATCTTTTAGGATCAACTGCCACTTAAGTCTGAAAGATTTAAAAGAAAAGAAAAAAAATTTAATCCTCTGAACGGGATATCAGCTACGCAAGAAGTCATTAGCATTGCACGATTGACAATTGTTCAAACCATTTAAGGAAGCACCGATTCAATACAACAGCACAGCCAATTCAGAAGCTCTCACCATAATTATCATAAGAAGCTCAAGACACTAACTTAACAATGTCGTAAATTTCCCTAGAAAATAGAAAATATATAAATTTGATTCCAGGCCTGACAATCTGGGCTTCCATAAATAGAGTTTGGATCTTTAAGCTAAGAAGAACTAGCTCTCTCTCTCTCTATTTTGTTGTTTCACTTCTTGATTTCCATAGATATGACACTGGCGTCCAACCTCAGTCAAAACTGGCATTTAAGAAATTCAGCAATTCATTTCTTTTGCTTTCGGCTTCTTTATCTTCCTTTGATTTATCAAGTTTCAATTGAATCTAAAAGCAAACGAAGGGAAAAGAAAATTAATAATTGCAGAAGTCTATAACATCTCTTATAACAACAGCCTTAGAAAAAGAATAGCTTTACCTTTTTGCCAGAGACAGCACTTCGTCGTACTCCATCATCTTTGTCTCGTCCTAAAAACTGCACAACAGAATGAATAATAGAGCTTATTGCAAACTTTAACAAAAAGCCAGAGAATGCATATGAAAAACTACCGAAGTGTAATGGTATACCTTCGAAAGCTGTACAGGACCGCTACTTCCCTCATCTTGCTGCTTCTATATATGGCTCCCATTGCCAGGACAAACCCGACCCAGAAACAAAATCCAGGCAAGTCAATAGCACCGAGTCACCACGTCACAGATCCCAGCTCCAATTTCAAAGAGCCAATTTACAAAATAGGCAGAAAGTAATATAAGCACCTCAGATATAGACATATGACGCAAGCGTTTAACATCAAACATTAATATAGCACTAATGAATTCCTATATATGCATTGTCCTTTAAAGAAAATGAGCGAGGTAAGTAAACACATTAATTAATTAAACAGCTGAACACATTGAAGACCACTAAAAGTAAAAGTAAACATCAAATACTATTTCCTTATCCAACATTTGTGAAATCTTTCATTTTAATTGATTGACCACAGAAGATAATTATTAATCAATAAAATGGAAGTGACTTCAATGAAGCATATGCATATTTTTGTGAGAAAGCTTGTGACAGAAAACTGACTTACCTCTTTAGCTTTACGATTATGACGTTTATGTTGATGACCCTTGCTCCGGTCCTTTTCCCTGGTCTAGAAAGCAAAGACCAACGAAAGTGAGATAAGAAGAGCAGAGGTTTTAAAATGAGAAGAAAAAATGGAGTATCAACAAACAACCTTCTTTGATTTGTCACTCTTCTTGTGCCTCTTTGTATTAGATTCATGTTCACTGCCAGAACAGCTGTAGCTTCTACAATAGCTCAACAAAGGTACATGATGTTAGGAAAACATTCATCCCAATTTCTCCATCCAGTCAGTAATGGTAAAAATTTATGCATAATAGGAATTCTGCTGCTAAATAACATTTTCAAACGTACAAATACATCTCATTGCATGATATAGGCAATGTAAATATGCACATATTAATACACCAAATAGGAAACTGCATCAGACATTATTTAAGGCAACTGACTCTGGATCAAATATAGAGAGATCTCACAGTAGAAGCAGCAAAACATTTTCCCAACTGTAGGTACATAGAACATTTTAGTTATGAGACAAACTAGATTGACACACCATCCCATTGGCTCTTACATTCCGTCCATGCACGACCTTCAACAGACTGTAAAACTAGTCAAACAACGCTTTTACTTATTACTTATCATTAAATTCTATTTCCTAAAACACATAATGGAAACCATCAATAAAAGCCACTGCGTTTACTCCTTCTCAATTGTGTATCCACAGCTTCACGTTTCCTAGTAATTACAAGTTGTAAGAGCAACAACTTCTCTCAAAGTTACATGTAATATGCAAAAATCAGCCAACCCAAAAATTCTTAAAGTTACGCCACCAAAAACTCTAAATCACAAGAGATCAAACTATAAAGGAAATAATACTTCCCAAACTTCTTATCCCTCTTGTGCTTTCCAAGAATTACCAAAACATAAATCCTCTGAACTGGAAACACAAACCTTTATCAGTATTAACAACTTATTTTCGAAAGTTATACGGCACCGACCTAAATTTAAACCCAATGCAGGTTTAATCA
Organism: Trichilia hirta; assembly: GCA_035221805.1. NCBI lineage: Eukaryota > Viridiplantae > Streptophyta > Magnoliopsida > Sapindales > Meliaceae > Trichilia > Trichilia hirta. Next base: position 617,598 of record JAWDEX010000009.1, on the reverse strand, counting down.
AAAAAGGCACAAAAAATAATAACATGACATTAAAAAAACGGATTTTTACAAATATATGGCAGTATCCACAAAGTCCCAATCTTCTCCAAGTCATAGAACAAAAAAACTTCCAAAAAAATGCAGAAATCTAGCTAACCTGGAGGAATCGGATTGAGAAGAATGAGAATCGGACGAGTTGTGGTGTCTGCGACGTCTTTTAGTATGGGACCGCGACTTTTTACGGATCTTGAGTGATTCTCTGTCCTTTTCCCGTCGTCTACGGTGTCGGCGATGACGGTAGGAGGGGGATGACGTCTCCAATGACGACGAATCTGAGGTGTATGAGGACAAAGAAGACGATGAAGCCGCCATGGTGGGTGCGTGCGAGGGAGGAGATTTGATGGGGGTAAAACAGCAGGAAGTTCTTCGCCTTATAGGAATGGATTATAACATGCGAATCCCTTCATTTGTATCTATTCTCAAATAAGATATAGTTTGTGAATTTTAAATTTATACTATTATAATATCATCAAATTTTAATTTATATGCATCCATCTTATTGATTTAACCATCAATCAATTAAAATTAATTTAATTGTTTAATTTATCAAATAATAAAATAATATTAATTGATTAGGATCAAATCAGTAAATGAGTGCATACATACAAGTCTCTCTCTTATAATATTCTTAATATATGACTTGACGTGTTTAGTCATTTAGATTGAGGATCAGGAGTTTTATTAAACTGAAAAACCTATTTCCTCACATGAAAAATAGTAAAAATATGAGGATCTCCATGCTATTATCCTAATAACAAATCTAACGACGACAAATAGTTTCTGTAAAAGATTTGCAGGTGACAAGTTGCCCATGTTAAATAACACGTGTAGCCTTTGAATTTACGATGCCCATGTTAAATAACACGTGTAGCCTTTGAATTTGCGATCGGATGATAAGTCGTTCTTGTAGTCATATTTAAGTTCAGGGAAGTAAATAAAATTTACACGGATATAACCAGCGATTTTCAATTCTTGACCCATGTTAGGAAACGAGTCAACAAAGTATAGCATAAATTAAATTTAAAAAATAATAAATGAGAAATATGTGACTTGACCAAGGCACAATTCTATTATTATTAATAACAAAACTTCTTCTTTTTTTTTTTTTTTTTTTCTTTTTGTACAGTATAAAAATAATAAAAATAAATAATAAAGTAGAAAAGGATTTGTTGCTCTCTCTCTTTTTTTTTTTTTATATACAGAAAAAAAAAAAACATTAATTTCCGCTGCTTCAATGCATTACAAAAATTGGATAAAATAAATATGATTATCCAAACTCTTATAAAGAATTGCATCTCCAAAATTCAAATACATAATTAATCGAAACCGTCTTTAAAATTTAAATACAAGATCAATCGAAATTGTCCTATCCACCAAGTCACACCTCTTAAAGGTTTTATTATTCATATATAATTTTAGTAAAAGCCGAATTTGCAAAATATAAAATTTAGAAAGATTTAAGTTTTATGATTCAAGAATTCTCCTATTTAACCAAATGTTGATTTCAATATTTGATTGATCTTAGATATATCTTTACGAATATCTATCTACTGCAGGTCTGTCTTCAAAGTATCAATTAATGTGTTTCACAATATTAATGTCCACTACACACATTTTGTTAAATAAAGCAAATAGCAACGCTATCCGATTGGAACAGGAATGAATGTATGGAACATGTAAATGGAGAATTCACTCACTGTCGTTAATAAAGTCTTCGATAGTGAAATTTGCAACTTCATTAGGGTTGCTTGACACATGATATCCGGACCATTTGACTCTGTCTTCGGTAGACGCTCCAGATCCATAATTTTTATGTTCGGCATAATATAATGTTGATAAAGCAGAACTTCCATTGAATTCACACTAGCCTTCACGACTGATAAGGTCGTATAAACATGATTCCATGATAATCGTTCTCGAGTATTCTCACCATGGCCTCACCAAATAAGTCTGAATCGTTGATTTATTGGGTCTAAATTCACGATCGGCGGTGATTGTGCAATTGTGAATCACAATTGCAGCATTACTAGTTTGCTTTTCCCTTCCATCTGCTGTGATGACATTGGACTGGTTTTCATCGAGCGGCCTTCTAACAAATATAAAAGAATTTTGAAATATGACTGTTGCATCACCAAATATAAAATCTACACTACCATAAATATGGCATTCGTAAAAAAATTGTCTTTGTCCATAGGCTATGTAAGGGTTATCTTGATAACCCTCTATGGAGCATCTATAGCAACAGATATTATTTCCTGCCATTCGTAATCCTCCAAGTGGACCTGAAGAGTTGACAATGCTAATATTTTTTTCCAAGAAATTTTCACTGGTAATATCTATTAAGAAAAAGAAAGAAGAAATTATTGTCTTCCTTAATAACAAATTAACATTGCTATAAAATCATATACGATGGATGAATCACCCATTGTAGCTGTATCTTGTGTGCCAAATCATGCACTAAAACTCTCATTGTAAGTAATTATTGTCTTCTTCACTCCATCTCCGGATAAGATAATATTAATTTTTTCAAATTGAACAATAACACATTCATAGTATAGGCCTTGTTTGGCATAAATAGAGTACAAAGTACTGGAATTGTTAGGGGAAGCTTGAATAGCTGCATTAATGGAGCTGAAATTACCAGTTCCATCGAGAGCGACAATGACATTTGGATTTTGACCTTTAGCATTAGCAAGAAACAAAGAGTAATAATATTTTTTGAATGAGTAGAAAACAAGTTAGCAGAAGGGAAGGTTTGGCCATTTGATTCTGAAGTGTTGGAAGTTAGGAAAAGTGATTATGAGATGGAAATTGTACAGGGGGTTATGTAATACCAAGACGAAATTAAAGATGGGGTAGTAATTAAAGTGAGATTAATGCAATTTATGTATGAGCAGTTGAAATGAATTCAGCTTTAGGTCTTTTTACAATGATGTAATCATCAGGGCGGACTTGATTATCAAACCCCATAAGTGCATTTCTTGAGATTCCTCTTTCTATTTATGACAATTGATTATATTTCGGACTCCTTAATTATACATACAAAAGTAATAAATGCATGGCATCATTAATTGTTCTGAGTGATATTAATTAAAACCTTTTTAGGCTGTTTATGACAATAATATTCACAACGATTATTAATGAATAATACTTATCTGTTTCTTAACATAGAGTAACAGTGTTTCGTTGGTTTTCACATAGATTATATTCATTGAAATTTTACACAGGCTATTCATATTTGTTGCAGCTCGGCTTTGAGGATTGGACTCGAGAATTTATATGAAATCTGAGGATATTCCGTTTCATTGCAAGCATGTCTATTAAGAGAGACCATCATTATTATTTTCAGCTTTGGCTGATTGACAAGCAAAAATTTAAAGAAAACGGAAAACATTCGAGGAAGGAGATAAAAACCAACCAATTCTCCATTAATGCCCACTAATCAAGGAATTGAAAGAACTTCTCCAATTAAGGAATTTGAAAACCAAATTAAAACAATCATTACCATAATATATATATGATGCATTTGTTTATTAATTTTTCATTTACAAAGTAAGCAAGTCATTTACTTGTATTTATGTATCATGGAAAAAGATAGCTAAGACAGAAAGGGAGGAATTCATTTTTTCAATATAAAAAGTGAATCCTATTCGATATTCCATATGTAGTTTGTTGTGTATGAATCAATTTAATTTAATTTTCCTTTTTACAATCAATTGTATAAATCAAATTAAGCATTAGAAAGAGGAATACTTTCACAAATAGAATCCAATCTGCAATATGCTTTTGTAACAATCAAAGCATAAGCCTACGCTTTTTAGGCATGTCATTTGGCTTTCATTAATTGAAAAAAAAAGGTACTTGAGAATTATTTTAATTATTTTTCTAAAATTCATAAACAAATTAATTGATTTTACAAATTGATCAATTTCTCGTTTACTATATAATTTGGACATTGAACATATCCATATTACAGCAATATAATTTGAGATAATAGCTAGTGCTATATATATATAATTTAATAAAATTCGAAAGTAGTTAAGGTACTAATTACCGAAGAAACAAACGCAAACCAATTACAAAACTAAATCTTGGTTTATTTAAATTTTTTGAAATTCATACTCATCCCACCTGCAATTAATAAGAGATCGAACTTTGAAGATACAGCATGTCTTGTGTTCGAAGTTGACATTTGAATTTTGAAACTGTATTATACCTTTAGGAATTTGACATTATTGGAAATAATTACACATACTTTCTAATTAATTCAGAATTTATTTGGAATGATTTTGATGGCAAACATCTTGTTACTCAAAATTTCAACTAGCTTTGGTGATTCACTGGGGTTCTTAACTAATATATTACCTCACATTAATTTGACATTAATCACGCAGTATGATTTTCTTCCATAAATAAAATGATATAGCTGAATAATAGAACATCTCCAGCTCACAATTTTTCAAACTCTGAAAAAGAATTTTGATTCCATGGCAACAACAGAGAGCTCTAATATTTCAGCAACATCTCAGGAAATTACTCCAACTGAACGGAAGGACAAAATTACGGTTAAGGAGAATTTCGGAGAAGAAATTGTCAGAAGATCGAAGCTGAACAAAAACAGATCAGATTTCAATCTCCTTTTAAATAAAAGACCAAAGATTGCTACAGATGATTTCGTTTCAGAATGTGAAGTAGAAATCAAACTTTTCAGCATGGAAAATATTTCTTCTCAAGCAAACGAGTTATCTTCCCATGCCAGCACATGCAAAAAACAGTCGAGACAACGTGGCTTTTCATGCAGTTTCTGCAACAAAAATTTATCGACGTCGCAGGCATTGGGAGGACACTAAAACGCACACAAACGAGAAAGAGCATCAGCAAATCCACGCAAAGAAATGGATATGGGGGCCGGAGGATTAGGGCATCATTCTTACTATCCTTACTCAAATGGATCTCAAATCTATAGTTTCTATGAATCTTTCAGCAGATCAAATCTTGTAATGAGCATGCAATCAATGATTCGTACTTATCCACGGGTGCCTCTATGGGATCGTTTTGGCAATGGAAAAACACCGATGAATAACGCACAAATAGCTTATGATCAACTATGGTTGGAGGGTGTATTCCAGGCTAAAAACGGTGCCGGTTTTCAGAACTTCAATGGTGGTGGTAATTATCTGAAGGGAAAGAATCCATTATTACAAAATAATCAACAAGATGATTCGGGACTTGATTTGTCTCTTAAACTTTAATTATTGTCTTTCAAATAAAGATTATTATGGTTTTTAATGGTTTATTGTAATTTGAGAATATCTTTCCTATAATTTTCATCGTTATTAATGAATTATTCTGCTTTTATTATCTTATTAATTGTATGTGAAATGGCATTCCCAATTTGATTGTTATTGCCAGTTTATAGGCCTTCCTAAAATGATATAATTATAACAACACGCATGTGAGTCATAATTTTTTGAGGAAAATGTTTTACCACTATTGTCATCGATCGTCTAATAAATTTACGACAAATTTTACTTTTAAAAAAAGATAATTATAATAAAAATAAAATTTATAATGAATAAAATATTTTTATTCATTATTAGTTAAGATTTTATTTTTATTATTTAATAAGAAAAAATACTCTCTATTTTATTTAATATGTCAACCTTTTAATTTATTCAGTGATCATGCCTCCCTTAACGGAAAATCTCTCTGATTATAATATTTTAGACTTCATCCTCGAAGAGTTCAACACAGGCTTGCATTGAATTAATGCAATCTTCAAATTTTCAGATCTTGTGATTTCACGAGACATTGCGCAGATTACAGAATATGCAATCTTTTTCCGTCAATAAATTATATCACAGTACATGGAATAGTAACAAATCAAATTCACAACAGGCGTTACGAATTATTACCAAAAAATATAAATAAATAAATCTCATTCCAATATATATTATTCTTTTCGATACAGCAAACCAGCGTTGAAAGGAACTCCAGTTTGAGGCAACCAAGCATCTCCCTGTATGAAATTTGATACCGTAAAATTAACAGCATCGGTTTCATTTATCACATGGCAACCCGGCCAAGTAACCCGGCCAGTAGTGCTCGATCCAGGACCAGAGTTGAATTCTGCATAATACAGTTTACTTAGTGCAAAATCACCTGACCATTCTATCCAGCCTGTAGAATTAATCAAGCTATCCAAGAATGATTGCATATAAACAGTTCTTGAATACTCTTTCCAGGGTCTTCCCAGATAAGTTTGTGTCGCGTTATCACTGCAAGCCAAGTCGTCGGCTGCTTTAATGGTGCAATTCTGTATTGAAATGCCTGTGTTCTGGTTAGGATCAGTTCTTCCTTGTGCAGTTATGGCATTGAACTGGTTTTCCAATGGCAACCGTGGATAAATGTTGCAATTCTGGAAAACGACAGCTGCATTGCCAAATATGAAATCGATTGTGCCGTAAATGTCGCACTCTCTGTAGAATTGCCTGAGAGAATGAGTGTATAATGTGTCTTGGTAGCCTTCAAAACTGCAGTTGTAGAATGTAGATAAATCAGCCCCATTTCGAACTGCTACCGCTTGATGCTTAATTACTCCAGCTGTGTTCTGAAATGTTATGTTCACTGCAACAAATCCTTGCCCAACAACAGCTGCAACAGAAGGTTTTGTTATCATTCAAATGAATGTTTGATTATTTCCAAGTAATGACTTCCAAGTACAAGTTGAGGTTTAATTAATGCACAGAATATAAATTTGGCCTGAAAATAAGCTATATGGGTCACATGGGTGTATTATTAAATTTCATTGACTAGTAGAATTTCGTAATCATGATATCGTAGTAAATGTAAACACTTTTTGGCTTACCAAATGTTGCAGAGCTGAATGTAGTCCATCCATCAACATAACTTCGATTGCCAGTGATTATAGTTTGGCCTTTACCAGCTCCAACCATCATCACATATTTCTTGTACTTGGGAATGGAAACATATTCTTCATAAGTTCCTGCAACAACATAAATCAGAAAGTATCCATTGCTGATATCAGTGTTGTTCGGTGCTGCAGCAACCGCATCATTAATGGTGGTAAAATCTGCAGTTGCATTTGGATTCACAACCACCATTCGGCTCACATTCACCATTTGGCTCACTTGAACATTAGACTGATCATCAGTTGCTTGAAGAAACTTTCTACCAGTTACAGACTCAAAAATGTTTCGATCCTGGCTTGACATTTTCAACGGCAAATGACCATTTGTACCAAGTTTTGTGTCAGAAAATACGTGTTTCCTTTCTATTAACCATCTATCTTTCTTGTTTTCAGAAAACCAACCATGAATAACAAGCGCAAGAGAGACACTATAAAATTTAGCTCCATTCAAGAGAGGATCTAATACATAATACAAAATACTTGAAGCTGATGCAGTTTCCTTAAGACCATCCAAACAAGTTTGCTGGTTTGTTAAAACAGCACTAAGCAAAGCTTGAAAATCATCGGCTTGCAAACTGTGCAGACTGTTTGTAGAACTGATAGCTTCCCAAGCATATGATAAGAAATCCATATTCCTTCCAGCTAGGAGGAAGCAATCGTCGAGTGCTCGAATGGGAGTTAGGTATGAAGTTGAAGGAAGCCCGCGGTAATGTTCAACTAATGAAAGAAAATTTTCTGCTTCTGATAAGGATTTCTGGACAGAAATTCTGCCATAATCATGAATTGTGCGGGGCTTATCGTGGGGTAAATTGGTCTTGCAAAAATCCGAGTAATGAGTGAGGTTGCAAATAGTATCAGTGGTGGACGTGATGAAGCTTGTAACCAAGCCACCAAAAGATCGAGACAAGAAGAGAAGGAGAAAGAGAGAGATGATTTGGAGTGTTGATTGCCCGGAAGCCATGAATATGAAACAAAACTTGCATGAAAAGTGAATTATGGGAAATTGGACCGGCCTATATATATAAAAACTAACTTGTGTTTACTGTTCTAATGGACATTTGTTTCCTGTATTTTAAAGTCACCACCATGGATGAACATGAATGCATCAGAAGATATATACAAGCAGGGATATTTCAGAATTTATTTAAGAATTTCGTTTTGACTAATATTATAGTTGAGATATCTCATCTTGGGAAGGTTGTGAAGAAGGTAAGGTTTTTGAGGAGTAGAATTCTCGAAGACGTGCCCCTCAATAGGGGGAAATTACTAATGAAGTCTAGCAATTAAAAATCATATTTATCACATCCAAGACTCAAGACACTACTCACAAGTATTCATCCCATATTACTCGTTTTGGGTTTGTAGCTTGGACAGCACTTAATTTAATAATTAAACCATATAATATAATATATTTCACGTCTTGTTGTCAGTACAAAAAGCAACAGCTGGGTCTTTTTGGCAGGAACAATCTAACATTTATGGATTTTAGACAGCTTTAACTACTCAAGTGCTTTTGAGTCTGTGGAGTCCAAGTCCAGTTGCAGGAAAAATCTTACATATAGTTGTATATATGTCCTAGCCAGTGCTTACTGTTTTGGTTATATGAAATCCAACATATCAAATCTGTATCCGAGGATGTAAGAGCCTGGAGCAAACTCATTTGAACCAAAGAAATCATTGTCTGGTTCAAATTTCAAACACAAGGAGTGAATTTTTAATGTGAGATTGAAACCTTTTCCATTAAACATGAAATCTAACAGGTTAAATTTACAACCCTTTTTTTATAATTTTAGAATTTTTTCCATCGGCTAATAGAGACTTGATCCCCTGCACTCTACGTTAGATGTTGCATTCTGTACAGGTCCTGTAGTACAAGTTTCTTCAACATACAGAATTATACGATAATAAAGCATCAATGTTTAAATTCTAAGGACAGAGTACATAGCCCAAAATAAGAATATAAAAAAAATATGCAAATAAATAGAATGAATCTAACGATAAGATATCACACATCAATAAATTATCCAATCAGATGGCCTAAGCGTTAAAATTTTAAATAGATACATATAAACGAATCTTAAGGGTTGAAAAACAATCACTATGGTCATTGAATTGTCCAAGCCTGCTGCGAACTTGATACCAGTTGCCGGCAACCAAGACATTCCATTGATGAACCACCGTGGGGTAAAGAAGTTGGCAGTGGAAGCATCCCTGGTGATGTGGTAACCAGGCCATTTGACTCTCCCGGAAAGAGATGCACCTCGACCGTAATTCCGGAACTCGCCATACCACATTGTGCTCAAAGCAAACTTTCCGTACCACTCAAGCCAGCCTCTTGGCTGGACCAAACCACTCATATAAGTGTTCATAAAAACTGTCCTGGAATATTGTTTTCACGGCGTGCCTAAATAGGTTGGTTGAGAAGCCAAAATATGGCTATCTTGTGTTGAAAATTCGGTGCTCTGATGTGCCTTATGCTGTGATTGTCACCTTCAATAGAGGTAATGGAACTCAAGTGTAAATTTTGCCGTTCTGGAGAACAGTTGCACCGTTGCCAAATATGAAGTCAATTGTGCCATAAAAATTGCATTCGCGGTAGAGTTACCGCAGAGGTGAGCATAAAGTGTGTCTTGGTGTCCTTCCATGCTGCACCGATAGAAAGCAAATTGATCTGAATCGACTCTTAGAGCCACTCACTGCCCGATGGTTCTCTGGTCCGGCTGTGTTGCGAAATGGCACGTCTCTTGCTATAAATCCCTAGCCAGAAACAGCTGCAAGCATGGAAATTAGTACGATTGTAGAAAATTCATGAAAATTAGAAATGCATGCAAGCATTTTTATTAGGTGCTTACCAACTGTTGCTGTTCGAAATGTTGTCCATCCTTGCATGAAATTAAAATTTCCTGTCACCCCGGTGGCTCCAATGTCGTCTCCTACAAGCATGATAATGGGTTTCTTCTTCTTCATGTCTATGTTCTCCCTGTAAACAACATTTTTCACATATATGATATACCTTCTGCTGCAATAACTTAAAGCTGCATAAATTGCTTCTGATATTGTACCATAATGCCCGCTCCCATCTAATGCCACAACAGCATCGATTTGTATACCAGTTGGTTTTATACCTAGAATCTCTTTATCGCCGTCAGTCACTCATTTTGGAAACTTTGGGCTCTCCTTTCGTGTAGTATTGTTCAGTGGTGTCCTGAAAGGGAAGCTATGTAGCTGAGTATAAATACCTAACACATTGGTGATGAGTTGTGTAACTTGTCGCAGACTTCCCTTGATAAAATGCTCCCGGCGCCGGTCTGTGCCTTCAAAACCTTCAAGACATGTATCTTGGTTACTCAATGCAGCACTTAACCAAGCTTTGAGATTTCCTTCATAGTGCACATTCTTATCATATCGATTTTATTTCGTTTAAAGACCAGGCCAATTCGGAAACAGATAAATCCAAGAGTTACTTACAGTCAATGGCTGACTGTTCGCGATAACTAATAGACGAAGTATTGAACTTTGTCATCGTTTCAATGGCTTGTCTTGCTTCATTGAGAGAACCCCTAAGAGCTGCTCTCAGAATTGAATTTGGAGTTTCAGGGCCCTGGTTTTCAAGTGCTATCTGTAAGTTAGAGTGGCATGAAACCTGGTTTTCCAAACTGTTGCAAGCTAGTGTTATCAGGTTTTGAGTGGGCAAATTTTGTTTATCATCAGAAGTTGCATTGGATAGAGCTTGGAAAGGAGGTGAAAGGACTAGATTTAGAAAGAAAAAAAAATTAGCCGCGGACATGTCGGGTATGATTGGAAGGAAAGAAGAGAAGGTTGTGAAATTTTTTTAACACCACAAAAGAAATTTTACATCTTACAGAAAGCATATGTGTGTTACCAAAGAACTTTTGAGGCATAAATTCACTTGCTTTTCTGCTTTTCGTTAAAGATCAAGTTATGCTTTCTTTACAGATCTTGGTTTAATATTCGTCACTCTTAGGCTCATTGGCTAAGTCAGCTGGTACTGTTGATTTACAGAATATTTCTCAGTTCTAAGCATGAGGTAAATACATAGATTAAATAACTACAATCACATATGAAAATATTAATCATGCTTCCAAACTCGGAGGATCAAAAGTCTATAGCAATAAGCAAATGTGAATCTTGAGCTCTCGCCAGATTAACCCACAAAAAAATAAATAAATAAATAAATAAATACATATTGAAGTCAACACCATCTATACAAACTTTATTGTATCACTGGACAAAGGTAAATTACAAGCTTAGCACAATTTCAGAATCCATACTTTCTAGATAGATCATAAAATAAGTAATCTTAGGAAGTCAAGATGCTCCGAGATGTCATACAAAAGAAACTAAAAGCTGTTCTCTCTTATGTTGGCAGAAATAAACAGCATAGAAACTAGTGAACCTGAAAAGTGAAATGTCTGCCAAGTGGTGATAAACGATCTCAATTTGTGTAACTCATTAAAAGATTATATCAATCCCATCTAATCTTGCAACCTGCAGCATGCAGGGTTTCTAGGATTTCCGAGGAAAGCAAGAACCTGAGATGAGCAAGTAACTTTATCTTTTTGATTCGCATACAACAGGTCCTGAGTGCAAGCTCAAAACCTTCCCTTGTGCAATTGGTGAGGTGCACAAGCTTAGCATCCTGCAGCCGTGTCAAATTCCCCATCACCATGCACAAGGCCATGTCTGAGAGAGCACAATAGCTCAGGTTTATCTGCCACCATCAGTATAGCTCAGCATTGCAGTATAAAATCAACGACTATAGTCAATCAATATTAAATTAAATGTCTTGGGATAATAGGTTTCCAGAAAACTAACAACTCCAATTAAAAATTAGGACACCATACCTGTCGCAAGTTCTGGGAATAGTAGGCTAGTGCCCTGAAACCCAAATCATCAATTTTATCACAATGTTTCAAATCCAAGTCCGCCAATCTCTTACAACCAGCTGCAAGTGATGTCAAACCTACACTTGTGATTTTCATAAGCCCTCGTAATTCCAGGTCGGAGAGTTCCCCCAAGGAGCCTATGTGCTCCATTCCTCTATCAGTAATGTCAACACAATATGACAAGTTAAGTTTCCTCAATTTCTTGCAGCCATTAGATAAAGCAGATAAACCGTCATCTCCAATACCTGTACATCTGTAACCCAAAGTAAACAAACAAATAAACCAACTTTCTAGATGAAGCACAAGATGTTATCAAATTGAACTTTGGGCTTAAATTACTTGTACAAATCCAGGTCATGAATTTTTGGACAATTAGAAGCGATATAGGACAGTCCTTTGTCTGATATATTTGCACAAAGTCCTAATTTCAAGCATAAAAGTTGTGAACATCTAGACAGATATTCTAATCCTGCAGGCAAGAAAACCAGTTTCGTTATACGTACAGCAATCAAAATAAACATAGTTATTCAAAGAACATTTGATAATAAAACCACTTAAAGGTTATTTACATATTTAAAAATTACCAGTGTCATTGACGCCAGCACAATCCGTAAGATCAATCTCCTCAAGTTGCAAGCAAAACGATCCAAGCTGATAAAGACCCTTCTCAGTAATCATATTGCAAGACTCTATCTTTAGGCATAAAAGACTTCTACAAGAGTCAGCTATAGCAGAAAGTGCAGCATCAGTAATTGAATGGCAACATGTTAGGTTGATGATTTTCAAATTAACACAGCCAGAGACAAGCTGTATGATGCCTAGGTTCGTCACCCCTAAGCATTTGCTCAATCCGATTTCAACCAGAGACTTGCAATTGACACTGATGGTTTGGGAGCTAGAGACAGAAATTCTAGCCCCATCCATTATGAATGATTGAAGGTCCTTCAAGTCCATTGTGTGGTGCAGAAGTATAGACAAAAGCTCCTGTAGTAAAGGGACTAGTCAAATTTAGAAATGTTAAACCTATAAAACAGAGGAAAAAGTGAAGAGTTAAGCACTGTACTCACAGAAATACAGTAGCCCGCATTGAGTTGCAGAAGGCCTTTATGTCCTCTTATTACAGAAATTAAGCCAATTACACTGACAGATTTACACCTCGAAACATCAATTGTCTATGGCACATAGGAAAAAAAGATACACATCAGTAGTTTAAAAGTTGTAATTTATTCCAGAGTCCATCAATTATTTGTTGGTCTTACATTCTAGTAACATCTCAGCTTACATGTTATTATGTTCCCCAATAAATGCAAATTGGTTACCTTCAATAAAGGGCATCCATTTTCGAGAAACTGCAATCCAACATCATCTACCAATGAGCAATCCACCATAGACAAAGACTCCAGCTTAGAGAGGGTCGCAATCGAACAGAGGGAATCACTTGTCAGCTGTAGCAACAAAGATAAGAAATTTCATCAAAATAATCAACACAAATACCTTCTGCTTAATTGTTAGGGTAGCCAGAATTATTCTAAAAAGGTAATAACATGGAAAAAAGAAAAAAAAAATTCGTCTACTTTGCATATTCTTCATTAACAGTATGTTTGCAAATTTTATGCTTTACATCATTTTGATAAAACAACATCTAAAGTGTTTGGTAAATTCACAAGCTAGCTTGATACGTAACATTACCAACTACTAACCAATTTTTATACTCTATAATTATGGATTCTATTTATGGATTAAAAGCCACAGCATATTAATTTCAAACATATCCCAAATTGCTTTAATCTCTCAATTGCCTAAGTAGCAGACTTCATATCTCCTTAGCTCTTCTTTCTTTCTTTGTTTTCTACTTTCTACGCGAAGCCTTCAATTATCAAACTAATAAATTCAACTTAAAACTTCCATTTGTCTCCTTATCCATTTTCATTCATTTCTTAGCAGCCAAACATCAGAGAAAACATAACGAAAATTCTAAGACAATGAACTACTAACCTTAAGATAAGACATATCAAGAAAATTCAAATCCCGGCACTTCTTGCACAAAAGATCAATGCCCAAATCGCTTATCTCCATGCACCACTTCAAACTTAACCTCTCCAAGTTCACACATCGAACGGCGATCTTCGCCAACCCAACATCTGTCACGTTCAAGCACTTGTCCATCTTCACATCCCTCAGCCCCCCCGCGCGCGAGAGCGCCGCCGCCTCCCTGTCCCCGAACCCACAACAGTACGACACATCAACACTCTCCAGAAACGGACAAGCTCGAACCAGCATCTCTAATCCTGAATTTCAGAACCAAAATTTTTACTTCAGTAAATTATTATCAATTATGACATAAAAACAGAATCTTCAAAGTTCAAATATGAAACCTTTATATCTCAATCCAGTTGCACGACTCAGAATGAGAGACTTTAAGCTTCGAGTCCAACTCAACGAATTCTGACTCAGCAGAAACGACACTGTTCCATCATTAACACGTGGACAGACGGAAAGGTCCAAAGTTTTAACATTTGGGTATTTACCAAGGAGATTAAACAAGAACTCGACTCGGAGGATTCGGAGAGTCGACCGCGTCTGCGAGTCAACTCGTAAAAACTCCTTGCAAACAAGTCGCCATGTTTTGCTGTCGCACCCATCGCCGATTCTTTCACGAACTCGTACGAGTAAATCGTCCGTCAAGACATCGAAAGCCGATAAACGCGGCATTTAATATTCGCTAAAAGTAAGATTCTCTTCACTTTTCTTGCAGAGTTTGAAGTTGAATAAACGTTTGAAGATTTCCTTTTTTAGAGGATTTTGTCGAAGTTTTCAAACTTTTTAGGTGGGCACAAACAGGAAGAGAAGGCGGAGGTAGTAGCGAGGAAGATGTGTGGGTTTGAAGAGAATCCGAATTATACTAAAACGGGTTTCTCGGATCGGATTCATTGTATTGAATTATGAATATGACTGGTGCTTAGGTTATTTGGGAATAGGATCGGAGCTTCACGTTGTGTAGGTAAGGAAGTTGCAGAGAGTGTAACTGCGAAACGTATATGTTGATCGACAAAACCGAGAGAGAAGAAGCAGATAAGAGTAATAATTAGGTATGAGGCAACCATGATTATAAAATTGCTGTTGTGAGAAACGATTGGTGGAGAATAGATATGTCATCTGCGCATCACGTGTCGTAGTTGTCAATATGACTTTTGCAACGAAGAGAAGTTTTAATTGGCAGACGAATTTCTGCGGTGAAATGAATTTTGACAGCAGATAAAAATATGTACGAGATGGAAGAATCCAAAATTAGATTTAGGCAAATTCTACAATGACTGAATTGCCCTTCATCTAGTACTCCAATAATTCGCAATATTATTGAAAATTCAATTAAATAATTTTATTTTATTAGATTCATCAACAAATAAATCATATAATGATTTTAAATTCTAATTGTACCTTTATTTTGTTCACTCTTTATTTTTCCATTATTTTTTTCACTCATGATCATTTTTATTATTCATATTTAAAATTAAAAAAATATATTATATGCAATACAAATTTCTATTTACTTGTATTTTTACATGGATATATTTAGGGTGATAAGATAAAATTTTAACAATTTATATTAATTTTTATTATATAAATTCAGAAGAATTCAAAAATTTTATGAATTAATGAGTTATGATATATTTTATTTTGTTGAAATCTATGAAAAATAAGAATACTATATTTGTATACCCCTGGGGGTTAGAGATGCAACTTTGAGGGCCTTTTGGTAAATGAAGTCACACGCACTTGTACAATGCCTTACAAGCATTTTCAGAAAAATATGGAATCGTATAAATAGTTTTATACCGTTGGATTATATTGCTCTCGGGGAATCAATGGTTATGATTTGAGACGCCAACCCACTGTGTAAGCAGTGGTACTAAAAGGACAAAACAGATACTGAAACGTACGTACGACAATTTCCACGAAGTGGATGCGTAGCCGTGCCTACGAAGTTGTACGGTAGTTTGGGACCCACGAGCAAGACCTTACCTATGTTACATGGGATGATAACATCCGATCCCCACTTTTTAACAATTTGTTAATTTAGGACCTAGTTTTTTCAACTGTTGCATAATAGTCCCAAATTTCTGCTGAAATGACTAATATACCCCTTCATGTTATGAAATAAAATTATTATTATTATTAGAGCAATTCAGTCATTTTGATTAGAATTTAAGAGAATTACGTACGTATTTAAAAAAATATATACAACTCAAGGAATTAATATGTAAAATTATTCCAATTTTTGAAAAGGGACCATTTTAATTTTTTTTGCCCTTGATAGTAATAGTAGGGATCAGTTAAAGCATGCCACGATTAGTAGTAATATATGAATTTTTTTGACTGTATTGCTATAGAAACTCTTGTATTATTAAATAATTATAGCCAATGAATTTCTAAATTTTTCAATTTTATAAGAAAGGATATAATTTGTTAATTTTCAACAAATAAGTCCAAAATTAATTGTATGAACTTAAGTTATAATAGCATGCTTTGAACGTGAAACCATAATTAAATATTGATATTCTACTACCAAATATTAGAGTATAAAAGAAAGGATAAAATGATTTTGGTTTTGCTGAAGTTATTGTCTATCCAGCAAATATTAGTTTTCCTCTTAATTATTTGGCAACTGGGCAATCTTTAAAGTGAGCCCAACTACCCTTTTCCTTCAAATTGAGCTTTGATTTGTTGGGAATCTTCAGAGTCGCCAATTAATATCATACGTAAAGTGCACTTGCAGATGCAGAGTCAAGCATTAATTACACTATTTCCATTGGCAGAAGCGTATGCTTCCAGATATCAGAGAGCATTTAGATAATTTGCAACTTGCTTGCAGCTTTTGCCATTTTCTGCATGAAAATAATGATATCAAAAACAATCAACATTCATTTAATAATTCCTCTCTTGTACAACTTATCGCCGCCTTCTGCCAGGGAATTGTTTAAAGCTACCGGTTGGTTAACAATGTAATGTAGTCTCTTGTTCCTCCAGCCATTACCGCTTTAGCATCCCAGTACCAAAGTTGAGTGTATGGCAAACTAATGGATGAGGAGGAGCAAGGAGGAAGTATAACAGAACCCCAATCTGGAAGACCAAGTTTTCTCTCCTTCAATCTTCTTCTGATCAACAAACTTCCCACATCTTCCGCCCTCATTTCAGATACACTTCTAAGTATTGAGATGCATAAAAGAAGTACCAAAACTGCAACTTCTTCAGGATATAGTTCTACTACTAATGGCTTCCAATTCAATAGAGCTGTCACTTTTCCAGTCAGGTTCTCATCT
Source organism: Trichilia hirta (assembly GCA_035221805.1). NCBI lineage: Eukaryota > Viridiplantae > Streptophyta > Magnoliopsida > Sapindales > Meliaceae > Trichilia > Trichilia hirta. The sequence goes on along the minus strand of JAWDEX010000009.1, from coordinate 600,400 downwards.
GTGAACTGGATGAGTGTCACAAAACCCTCATCATCTTCCTCTTCTTCTTCTGCTACGTTTTCTTCTTCATGTTCTTCTTTGTTATGCTTTCCTTGGTCTTCACTCTGTAGACAGGTTTTCCTCCTTTGATATTGCATTTTCCGCCCCCTGGACAGTATCAGCTGCAGATATACAATGTTCACCAGTTAAATTCAATGTTGCAACAAAACATCTGTTTCTCAGAGAAGTAAGAATCTCAACGTTACCGATGAATCAAGGGATGTTCGATTTTTCAGGGCAAGTTTCAAGCCTGATGATAATGACAATGATTCCCAACTTATCATTAATTTGTTGCCTGTTGAGAACTGCCACACAGCTTGACACTCTGCTGTATGTTCTTTTGGTGTTGCTGTTCCCACAACTTTCTCTTACTAGATGCCAAAAACAGAAAAAGAAAAATGCTTAAATTTTGACTCTGTGGAGCAGCACAGTAAACTATTAACATTCAAATGAAATTTATATTAAAAAAAATTATCCAAGCGGGAAATTATATACTACTCATTCCTGTACGCTTCTATAGAAAACCTTTGATAGTGTTCTCTTGCATTTCTCATGACGAGAAGAACCACTATGCTTTCCCAGAAGAAGATTGTAAAGTCTTGCCAAGGAAAAATGCTCATAATCTTGAAGCTTAGCTACATAAGAGGGATGCAGGATCTTTATAACTGTTCCTTTCGAAGATTCTCTTAGAGAACAATTAATTTAAAGGAAATCCCTTCACAATCTGGTTGACCTCTTATCTCACTAACATAATCTGAGCTCACTATGGAGCACAGCAATCAAAATATTGTTTTATCATAAGTAAGAACTTAATATTTAAACAACATGCCAGGAGCTCTACCAATGGAACCAGCAACATGAGACCAAGTGCCTTCACGTATCTCAATAATCCTATCCTCCCACTTCACTGCTGAAGTATTTTCTCCCCCTCTTCTCCAAAACCCTCCTCCGGTTCTAATTTATTTTTGTAGTGTTAGTAACAAAGATAAAACACAATTCACCCATTCAAAGTAGTCAACATTGTCCTTTTCATGGATTGTAAGTGATTTGAGTATAGGACAAGTTTACCTCATGCGAACATCAAAGCATTCTCTTCCAGCATGATCAAGAACGGTACAATAACCACCGACCTTCCTGCAGCCAATACCTGTTTAGCCTCAGAATTACAACTGATATCATGGCTCCTGAATCATCTGTGACTCTGTCAGGCACACATTTCAGCAAGTATGGGGCTTGAACTGGAGGCGTTATGGAAGTAACAATCCTGACTTGTTCAATTTCCCTTTCAATTGTATGCGAAGGTGATCTCAATAAGTTATTCCAATGAAATTCTACGGTGCCTTGCAGTGTACTTCCCCTGAAGCAGGTGTCACCACAATGACGAAGCTCAAGCATTAAGCGTCTGGTTCCAAACTCACAGTAGAGATGATAAGCCTTTTGCCATGAATTGTGGGAGAAATTGGAGATCGTTTTATCAAGCTTGAGCTCCTTGTGACATCTTACCATTCAAAGGCTCAGGAAATGATATTTAACATACTGTTGGATTGCCTTCATCCCAGATTTGAGCTTCAGAAACATACAGACCTGCCATGCAAAACCAAAATCAAAATTCTCACCAGCTGTTAGAGACCAACTAAGGCCCAATTTCTTTGTGCAGTTTGTGCGAGCTTTCAATAGCATTGCAGTACAGAAGCATTAAACCAAACCTAATGTAAACCTACTTAATTTTTTTGGAGTCAAATGTAATTTTTGCTGTAAACTATGCAAGGAATGTAGTCGTTTTCCATTACCTAACATTGAAATAGTGCTTACTACTAAAATATTATATCCCCTTACTAGTACAAATTTATCAAGTCTCACAAAATAGAAAAGAATACAAGACAAAAAGTAGTAAAAGCTATGGTCTGGCCACAATGAAAGTAGAGCTTATTTAATTGTAACTTAAAAATGCCTTCAAGTTCTATGAATTTAATTGTAACATAAAAATGCCATCAAGTTCTTTGAAGAGCTTTTAGAGTGGGTGTTCTGAGTATAAAACCAAAGTTTATAAAGCAGTGGCCCCAACAATTCATTCCACAATAAAAAACGAAAAGAACTATATATGCATATGCATTTAAACAAGCGAAAGAAGACCGAACTAAGCTCAAGTAGAAATCTTGGCAACATGGACTTATATTTTCTGTTTAGAGCTGTATCTGAGACACTCCAGTAAATAGGTGGCCTGACAGCGGCAAACCCATACAATTCCATGGTTAACCCACCTCCAGCTTTCTCAGATAATTGATCAAAAGTTTTCTCCAACAATTTTCTGGTTTCCTCTGCCTCTTTTGCCTTCACATTTCCCCACACCCCCACTGCTTTCCCCATATCATCCCACATATCCTTCAAGTCCTCGTAAATGCTGGGGTAGCTCAGGTTGATTCATTAGAAAGTTAGAACCAAAATGTGGAATAGAAAATTTATATAATATTTAAATATCACAAATAGTAACGAAGTACTCCTTATCTCCTAAAAATGTCCACATTTTTTAAAATCCGTATTTGGTGCGACTTAGCGTCATTTTAGTGCAAAACAATTTTTTATAGTTAAAATCAGCTCTAATTTGCACCAAATCCACATTATATAAAGTGTCGATGTCACAATTGATAATATCTACTAGCAAAGTAAGGGATTGAAATTTAGTCATCTATTTTTTTGTTTTATTATGGTCAAATAGAAGATATATCGACAAGAAAATCCAACTAATTTTAGTAAATGTAACACGTAGTTTAAGAAGAATAATGTATATTTGTTTTGAGATAAAAGAAAAATAGAGTAAGAAGAAAACCAAGCTATTGAAAGAGAATGAAAAAAGGACAAAGAAAGAGTCTTTATCACCCCATCAACTACTAATAGAACTATCTGAAAGGATAAAATTCAGTATCCACTGAGATTAAGAGTAAAGAATCGAAAGAGAAACTCAGAAAATAAACAGAGAATTTAGGCATCAGAAGAAGAACAAACACCAAAATAAAAAATAAAAAGACAAAGCAAACTTCAAAAAAAAATGCGAAGTTGAGATAGGTGAAGAAAACCAACCAGAGGGGTAGCCACATTAGCTGAATATCAGAAGCATACCCAAAAACAGAAAACCCATCAGAGAACTTCCGTAACATGAACAAAAATCCTTTATACCGTTGTCTGGCTGCTATCAAATACACAAGTTCATACATGTATGACTCCGAAAATTTCGAGTATAAGAATCTCTGCTTCTTCACCTCATTCAGCATGTCTTCATTTGTAACATAAATTTGATTGTGAGAATCTGAATCCACTTCATTCCCAAAAGACTCAGATGGGTATCTATGAACCCATTTTCTTTGCATCTCGGTAAGGCATACTCGTTTTCTTCAACAAAAATTGCTGGCTTTCCAATTAGTTTTGAGAACCTTGAAACACAGTATTGCCTGTAACTGACCTGAGATATACAGTTGTCAACTCTTGCATTGCACGGTATAATCTCGCTAAAAGGCTTGAAAATTGTGTTTGGTTGAGTTGTTCTAGTCAACAAAAATGAAAAGGCTAAATGGTAAATAGTTGCCAACTTATTTACTGGTGTGATCTATAAGTACTATAACCAAATAGTTAAATCTTTTGGCTTATCGTCCCTTCACTTTTCCAGCAACCAGACAGAAAGTTGAAAAAAGTAGTAAATTCATTTACTATCTAACTTACCTACCGGATTCGAAGTGTGACAAAACGAAACCCACTCAACATCAACAGGAGGAAGAACGATAGGTGGCTTTGTCCCCACCGTCAGATCAGAAATCAAGGGCATCCACAGGTCATAATATCTGCAAATCGGGCAAAATTAAAAAAAAAAAAAAAAAAAAAAAAAAAAGAAAAAAAAAAAAGGGAA
>JAWDEX010000009.1:583570-596363 GCA_035221805.1 Trichilia hirta | reverse complement strand
AGCTTTCTCATATGGTTGATCAAAAGTTTTCTCCCACAATTTTCTAGTTTCTTCTACCTCTTTTGCCATCACATTTCCCCACACACCCACCACTTTCCTCATATCATCCCACATGTCCTTCAAGTCCTCCGCATACACAGTGGGGTAGCTCTGGTTGATTCATTAGAAAGTGAGAACCAAAATGTGGAATAGAAAATTTTACAATATTTAAAGATCAGAGACAGTAACAAAGTACTCCTTATCTCCTAAGATGTCCACATTTTTAAAATCGGTATTTGGTGCAAATTAGCTCATTTTGATGCAAAACAATTTTGTATAGCTCAAACCAACTCTAATTTGCACCAAATCCACATTATCTAGTACCAAAGCAAGGGATTGAAATTGACTCATCAATTTTTTTGTTTTCATTATGGACAGCTAGAAGAAATATCAACAAGAAAATGCAACTAATCTCAGTAAATATAACACGAAGTTTAAGAGGAATAATGTATATATGTTTTCAGACATAAGAAAAATAGAGTAAGAAGGAAACCAAGCTATTGAAAGAGAATGAAAAAAGGACAAAAGAGAGTCTTTAACACCCCCACAAACTACAAACAGAACTATCTGAAAGGATAAACTGCAGTATGCACAGAGATTAAGCTTAAAGAATTGAAAGACAAACTCAGAAAATAAACAGAGAATTTAGCCATCAGAAAAAGAACAAACACTATAATCAAAAATGAAAAGACAAAGCAAACTTTAAAAAATTGCAAAGTTGAGATAGGTGAAGAAAACCAACCAGATGGGTCAGCCACATTAGCTGAATATCAGAAGCAGGCACAAAAAGAGAACAATCATCGGAAAACTTCCGTAACATGAACAAAAATCCTTTATACCGTTGTCTGGCTGCTATCAAATACACAAGTTCAGACGTGTATGGCTCTGAAAATTTCGAGTACAAGAATCTCTGCTTCTTCACTTCATTCAGTATGTCTTCATTTGTAACATAAATTTGATCGTGAGAATCTGAATCCACTTCATTCTCAAAAGGCTCGGATGGGTATCTATGAACCCATTTTTCTTTGCATCTCATTAAGCCATACTCCTCGTTTTCTTCATCAAAAATCGCCGGCTTTCCAACGAGTTTTGAGAACCTTGAAACACAGTATTGCCTGTAACCGACCTGAGAAATAAAGCTGTCAACTTTTACATTGTACAGTATAATCTCACTAAAAGACTTGAAAATTGTGTTTGGTTGCTAAGAAAATGGAACTGAAGGGTTTTTAATTGATCTAGTCAACAAAAATGAAAAGGTTAAATGGTAAATAGTTGCCAAATTATATACTGGTGTGATCTATTAGTACTATTACCAAAAAGTTAATCTTTTATCTTATTTTCCCTTCACTTTCCCAGCAACCAAACGGAAAGTTGACAAAAGTAGCAAATTTATTTACTAGCTAGCTTACCGGATTCAAAGTGTGACAAAACCAAACCCACTCAACATCGACAGGCGGAAGAAACATAGGTGGTGTTGTCCCCACCGTCAGATCAGAAATTAACGGCATCCACAGCTCATCATACCTGCAAATCAACCAAAAAGAAAAAATGGAAACTTCATGTTTTCTACTTAACATTGACAAACCTCCGATGATTCTCCATTTTCAGTGAAAACCAAACTTAATTTTCACCTTCTAATTGCTTCAACAAGGGTTGGTTTCTCGTATAACCACTGAGCCTCGTTCACAGTCCTCAAAAGCCTGATGTTTTTTCTAGTAGCCATTACAAGATCAACGTTGAATCTTATGGTTTCAATTTCTGATATCTCGCTGAGTGTTCTTGTCGTTACCTTGTTCGAAATCTCGTTGGCAGCGGACATCGTTGAAGACACAGAGAGAAGTGCGTGCCTTTGTCAACGGTAGATTAATTATGATGTCCCTGAGCGATGATATTTGGTGGATACAAAGAAAATAATATCTATATACGAGGAAGAAATAGTCTTGCTTTATCTTATGTTACGTTACACAAGGCAAATGCGTTTAGCGTTTCAGGTGGAAATGTCGCGAAGTTGAAGAAAGAGAAGAGCCTGAATGATTCCATGACTTTAATCATTACATTCGATATCCATAAATACTGGAGACGGGCAAATTTTTCCCTGTAACTTTCTGCAATGACATATATGCTTTTGTCCGTACGTTTATGTCAAAAATCTGTGTATGATTTTTTAGAATGCAAATATTTCGTCAATCAATTTATAATAAATATTTTTATAATTTAAAAAAATAATAAAAAAATTTTAATAAAAATAAAATTCATATTTTTATTATATAAATTTTTAACTTTTATCATATAAATTTTTAAATTAAAATAATTATATTTTTATTAAAAAAAATTTTACATTAAATTTAAAATTTTAATATTTTAATTTATAGTACTATATATCAAAAGAATATATAAATTAATTTAAAATATTTTACTTAATATTTAAAAAATTTGTAAATTTACTTTTGTTTATAAAATTAAAATTATGAATATCAAATTATAAATTAAATTTTTTTATAATATAAAGTATTATAGTTTTTCAATAATTTAAATAAAAAATTTAAATTACTTTTATTTACCTTCAAAAGAATAAAATAAAATTTTTATAAATTTAAATTTTAAAATAAAAGTAAATTTATAATTAAATATAAATATAAATACAAAATTATAAATTGTAAATTAATCCTTTTATTTTACAATACTTTATGCTAAAATAATTTAAATTTTAAATTTTAAAAATAAAATTTAAAATATATTTATTTTATATTCATAAAAATTTATGAATTTTCTTTTCTTTTATAATATAAAATTATAAAAATTTATTTTTTTATTTTTAAAAATTAAATAAAAGTAATTTAAATATTTTTATTTGAATTATTGATCAATAAGAATACTTTATACTTTAAAAGAAATAATTTATAATTTTATATTATAAGCTCTTTTCAGAAATATATATTAAATATAAATATAAAATCATAAATTTTATAAATTTAAATTATAAAATAAAAATAAATTCATAAATTTTTATGAATATAAAAATTATTTTAAATTTAACGTTTAGAAATTAAATTATAAATCTTTTAAGCATAAATTATTATAAAATGAAAAAATAAATTGCAATTTTGTATTTATATTTAATAAAATTATGAATTTATTAATTTTATAATTTAAATTTATAAAAATTTATTTTATTTTTATTTTTAAAAATTAAATGAAAGTAATTTAAATATTTATTTGAATTATTGATCTATTATAATAGTTTATACTATAAAAAAATTAATTTATAATTTTGTATTAATAAATACTTCTAAAAAAGTTTACTAAAAACAAATACAAAATTATAAATTAATTTTTTTGTTTTATACTCATAAAATTTATTAATTTATAAAATTTACAATTTTATAATTATATTTAATAAATTTTTTAAAAAGTGCTTATAAATATAAAATTTTAAATTAATTTTTTAATTTATAAAGACTATAGTCATTCAATAATTTAAATAAAAATATTTAAAATATTTTATTTAATTTTTAAAAGTAAAGTTAAAGTAAATTTTTTATAAATTTAAATTATAAAATAAAAATAAATTCATAAATTTTTGTGAATATAAAACAAAAATATTTGAAATTTAATTTTTAAAAATTAAATTATGAATTATTTTGTATAAAGAATTATTAAATAAAAAAATTAATTTATAGTTTATAATTTTATATTCATATTTATATTTAGTTATAAATTTTATTTTTATTTTATAATTTAAATTTATAGAAATTTTATTTTATTTTTTGAAAATTAAATAAAAATAATTAAATATTTTATTTAAATTATTAAAAAACTATAATACTTTATATTATAAAAAAATTTAATTAATAATTTTATATTCATAATTTTATAATTTTAATTTTGCAAAATAAAAATAAATTCATAATTTTTTGTGAATATTAAATAAAAATATTTTAAATTACTTTTAAAAAATTTATATATATATTCTTTTAGTATAATGTATTATAAATTAAACTATTAAAATTTATGTGATAAAGCATGTATTTTTATCTTTAATAAAAGAAATTTTATGTTTTTTCAAATTATAAAAAAAATATTTATCACAAACTTTAAGGGATATTTATCATTTTAAAAAATTATAAAAGAATTTTTGTTATAAACTTACCAATAAATGTATTATCATTTCAAAACGTTATTGGGAAAAATTTGTTATTCTCCTTCTGTATGTATTTATGTGCGTATATATATTTTAACATAAAGGATGAATTATTGTTTGTTTGATACATAAGATGAAAACAAAATTTTATTTCAAATGAAACACTCAATGATAACATCACAAACGAAAAGAAGAAAAAGAGTATTCTCATTGCAGCATACTCCACAAAGAGATGAAGACGACCGCAAAATTATTAATATTATCATTCTATTTAAAAATATAATAATATGATACCAAATACGAATTAATGTCATAATCTCATCTCTTGTTTCACTGTAAATATATGAAATTACCTTCATTTTGTCATTATTATGTTTTCCTTCTTCCAGCCTTACCCACGTGTCAATCCATATGTCCCCAAGCAATTGTGTTTTGAGTGGTGGTGTTATGATGAAGTCAGGAAGGACGACACAAGTGACAGGGGAAGGTGGACATGTGGTCCGGTCGGCACGGGGTCTGTATCTGGGTAGCCATCAGAGACGTGGTAATTTCATTCTTTATCAAATCACATCATATGTGGTGATGCACTGTATAAATGGGTCTATTTGGGCCCATGGGAACGTCCATTATCACGTTCCCTCTGTAATTTCTTCAGAATTTCATCAAGTTTATTAAGGGGATAAATTAGAAGAGGAAGTAATTTGTCATTTAATTATAAAAAACTATTTTAAATATAATACTTTTATTCTTTATACAATGATGATATATAAGTCCCCAAATTTTTATAATTTAAAAAAAAAATAAATTTTATTCATTTATAACAAACGTTCTAAAAAAGTAAAAAATTTAAATAAATTCTATTTCCATTTTTAAGAAGTCAAAAAGAAAATAAATAAGAACCCAAATATTATATTCCATAATATAATATTATTTTTTCCCTTATGAGTTGTAGGTTAGGTGATAAGATATAACTATAAATATGAGGTTATAGGTATGGTGGAAGAGGAGTCAAGGATCACATTGTTATCGTCATGGGATAAATAATTTATTCAGGACAGCCTTGTTGGCCACTTTCCCTAAAGAGAAGACGAAATCTATAAATATACATTCCTTCAGATTAACTTAATAATGAGAATATTCCCATTTCTGACATTTAAGCAATATCTTATCATTATCATACTCAACCAAGTAATTATAACTTTTTGATTTAAGTAATATAACAACTAAATTAGTAATATTACATTATTTCAGTTATTAAAAATTCATAAAATATAAAAAAATATTAAATAAGACAAAAACCTATTAAAATTTATAAATGATATAATATAACACTAACACTTTAATTCCCAAATTACTTATATTCAACAATTAATTCCTAACATTACTCATTTTTAATTCCTAAAATTGAATAATAATAATAATACAAAATTAACCTCATGAATTGTACGAATTCTCAAACAATCCATAATGTTGACACTTCCAGGAAGTAGAGGGTTAAAATTAAAATGCGTGTAGAATCGAGCGGCTGCTTGCTTAGTCAAAGCTAATTAGTAGTTGTGATTTTGACAAGTAAAGAGAATCTTGGCCTATATTGGTTTCTCCTTCTCCAAATTCAAAACCCGAGATGGCTCGTCACTATTGAAACTTATGGATCCTATGCGTCCAACCAAATAAAAAACTCACTATCTGGACAATGACATCAAAAACTAGATTCATTTTGATGGATACAGCAAACTGAATTCACACATTCAGTTCTCTGAGAGTAGACATTCATTTACATCAACAGTTACTTAAATGAATAACATGCAGAAGCAGCTGAAACATTGACTATTCAAATACTATTCTTCAATTCAATTACATTTTGATTGAGCAATGAAGTTAAAATCTAAAAGAGCAATGTAAAATAAAATTGTGAGGATAATAATTCAACCGGTTTTAACAGCTGCTCTTGCAGAAACTATATAAACAAACAACTGCCATTACTCAAACTACATATACAATAGGGCTCTCACTTAAGTACATCTGGAAAATATGAAGAACAAACAGATCACTTGCAATGCAATTAGCAGAATTAGTTGAAAAATAAGTCTATTAGAAAAAGCAAGATACATACTATAAGACCTCAGAATTGCAGAATGTCAACAAGACTTCAAAATACATTCAGTCCCGAAAGATGGTATTTAGTGAATGATACCCTAACAGATTTTTTGAAAATTATGAAAATGTATGTCTCATGGCCAGTCCCAAATGGTCAAGGAAGCAACGCCGCTCCCCAAGGCGATGGAATATGAGACCTGCCCAGATGGAGGAGCTTTAGTTAAGGAGGACCGTCAACACCCAGCCATTCATTTGTGACAGTTACTTTGGAATCTACAAACATAACTGGTTTGCCCCAGTCAAGTAATGGACTTCTTTTCAGAAACCCCTGTCATATTATCAATTTAAAAATTTAAGTAAAACAAAACACAAGGCAGACATGCAGTTCAAAACTGATGAGAACAGATTTTTTGAAAATTATGAAAATGTATGTCTCATGACCAGTCCCAAATGGTAATGGCAGCATCACCACTCCCCAAGGCGATGGAATATGAGACCCGCCCCAATGGAGGAGCTCCAATGAAGGACCATCAACATCAGATCGTTCATGTGCAATGGTTACTATGGAATTTACAAACATAAGTAGTTCGCTCCTGGTAAGTAATGAACTTCTTTACAGAAATCCCCATCAAATTATTAGATTTTGAGATGGAAATAAAAACATAACAAGTACCAAACGTGTAATCAGCAACAAAAACAAATATCATAACAGATGCCTATATGAAACAATGGGTATTAGAACATTAAAGTTGTCCGAAAGCAACGGTTAAATTCTGCACTCACATTGCAGCCAGGCACTAAACACAAGCAACCTGTACCAGGCACAGCATCCCTCTAGCTCCAGAAAATAAATTCACAACCAACTTGTTTTACTAAACGAAGCATTCTTGGTTACAATGTAAAAATTGCTATCAACATTTAAATCAAACTCAAAAAATGGCAGACAAAAAATTACATAAATCACATAACATGAGACAGTTCCCTCAGCATATAACTAAAAGTATCCATTCATCTAATTATCAGAATTAGCATGGTTAGAAATGAAGCATCACTGGGAACAATCCCCGTTAAACAAACTACATTTTTCATCCATCAAAATTCTCAACTTGTCTCGTTCCAGTTTTCACATACAAGATTTAAAAAATAAAGACTTGAGCAATGTTACTACTCCATACGAGCAATAAATTAACAATAAGATTTTAGAAAAAAAAAAAAAACTAAAAGCATTTCAGGCAATCAGTACTGCAAAGAACATTAGGAAGAAAATACGAGTTCCCTCAGGAAAAACAAGAAATCAGTCAAAAAACAATCAGATATACATTAGCATGATTAAATTCGAAACATCATTGGGAACAAAATATTTTGCATACAACCACATCAAATACACTCAAACCATTCGCCATATAAATATTAAGAAAGTACCCACCTGTTTATCCGCATCGAATAGTGCAAAAAACGAAGTCTTTGAAAGAGAGATACTCAGAACGCATTCGCTTCAATTGCACTGTAGAGTTGGAAGAAAATTAAGATATGTTGCTCAGATAAATGTTGGAAAAAACAATATATTCCCTGGCCTACAAGAGGCCTCATAATGAGCTGGGATTAAACATTTATCATCACCGACTATAATTTTTCGCACGCACAAGAACCCTAACAAGTAATCCAATTGAAATTCAATTAAACCAAACATCAATAAACAGAAAATTTGTAAACTTCGAAGAAGAAAGAGGAGGCGTAGAGAAAATGAAACCTAGAGAGCAGGCTAAAGGGCAAAGAGACAGCTTGTGTGGGGTGAAAGGAGGTATTTATAATGGGCCGGATTAGGGTTTTAGCAAGGACGTCTTGAGTTTCGCTTAATTTCCGTTAGAGCTCTGAATTTTGTAACATAGTTACTATTTTATTCCATCCGAGTTCGACTCATCCGGATTTTTCTATTGTCCATGGCCGTCAAAGTAAGTCTTGGATTTCGGTTAAACATTAATCCGGCCCAAACCAAATCCTGATTTTGTGATTTGTTAACGATCTCCTCTCGAAATAAATATAAATATGATACTTTTCTTTGAATATTTTCTACTGTTAATTAAAATATCTACCCTTGCTGTTAGATATAATAAATATAAATTTCAAACACTTTCTTCTATAATTAATATAAATTAATATGAAGGTTTGCAACTTTGCTAATATCCCTTGTTAGTAATAATAACATTAGAAGAATGAGAATATACTTTTGTAATAATAACGGGCAATTGCAGGATATGCGGGTATTATATAAACGTAATAAGTCCATAAATACAAGTAAAACACCATGAGAGATAATTACACTGTAAAATGATAAATGAATCAATGTGTATATCCACGAAGGTTCTTGTATTATCCAGGGCTAACATGTCCCTTGAGATTGAAATTCATTGCCGGCTTTGAGTGATACATCTGATGACAATGCGTCCAACCGGGAGCTCGATCGGCAAATTTTGATGGTGAGATATGCGGTGTAAATTGTTTCTGGTGAGGGTGATTTTGTGTTTATGTTTCCATTGATTTCTAACCAAGTTATGGCTCTTAGTTCTTCAACTTCTACAAATCTGAAATAGCAAAAATACAAAGTTTAATTAATTTAAGTTCACCAAGTGAAGGTGTTTATTTATTCTTCAAAAAATGAAAGTTGGATGTGAAAACCTTGATTGAAGAATAGGTTTCCAGATCCTGTAGAGAGGATTGCTTGCTCATGATGTAATTGAAAATTCTCTTGCACTTAGCACATAGGGCTTCTTACATCTTGATAAGTAATATCTATCTCTAGTATTTTTATAAAAAATAATACATACCCAATGTCTCTTTTACGCAACCACCTTGCAAATTCCATTCCAAGTCAATTTCAGGATAATTTGGAAAATTCTTACCACCCAAAATTAAACATAAGGATATAAAATTTGGATGGAAAAGAATGAATCCATTCTATTTATCCTGAAACAAACTTGTTGATGATCTTCAATTTATGGTCTTAAAAGCCTATCTTGTAATGTATGTGGCAGAATCGTAAGGTTAAATTTGAATCCACAAGTGTTGGAACAAATATGAATTAATTTCATTAACAAATAATTCATATTTGTTCCACCACCTGTGCATACAGAATCACAACCCTGAAACTGCCCAAATATATATTATTTACTATCTATTTGTTTTTTGTTTTTTGTTTTCTCATTTTCGACATATACTTACTTTCACATGTGTAGAACTGTTCAATATTGTTATGCATAATAACATGATATAGGACAATATAATATCATATAGGATTTTTCAAAATCTATAATTTATACGTGACATCCTATAAAAAGATAATGATATATACAATTATGCATCTATTATTTATAAATATAATATAAAGTAATTAGTAGATAATACATTAGCTTATCTACTATACATATATAATTGTCCCTTAATAATTTTACGGTATCCATATATGTGTAATTTAAACATGGAATCATGGACCTCATGCCGAATTAGATGGATCATTTCGAATATTAATATAAGTTTAATATAAATATCTCAACAATTAATCGTTCAATTTCTTTTACCTTTTTCCCATTGTCAATTAGGAGTGGATTACATTACCTGATAAACAACTCCTTTGAAGAATACACGAGGAATCACTAATCTGCAGAGAATATCCTGATAATCAGTCGATGGGAACAAATTTCTTCCACACATTAACACAATCAGAAACAAAACGAAACGTTGAAGATACAAGTGAGAGCCTGCGTACAACAATCTCCAGGATGATGATCCAAATTCATTGTGGAATTGATTTTACTTACAAAGCTTATGTACATGTTTTGTTCCCAATGAATTTAATTATATATATATATGCATGAAGAGTGAAATGTTGACGTTTCTATGACGACATTTTTGCATCTGGGTCTGGTTCAAATGACGACATCAAGTGTCCAAATGAGCACATATAGGTCGACTTTCGGTTGCCACAATAACCATAGCAAATTAAATTGTTAGGAAGGACGTTCATTTTCAATTTTTGATGATCACTTCAGTTTCACTCAAGAATTTTTCCTCAATCAAATGTAGGCTAGGAGTATAATTTAATGAGTATTATAATCGTTGTTATATATATATATGCCAGTTTTTATTTTTTTCTAATGTTCGATGTGATATTTTTTGTATTTTACTGAAAAAAGGTTAATAGATACATGTGCTACATATTTTGCATAAGCTAGACTTCCTTCTTTGGACATCCATTAAACAAATGAAAGAATCAATACTTTTGCATACTTTGATCCTTTCTAATACAGACCATAAACTTGCCTATCTCACGCATCAAACGACTGAAAGAATCAATACTTTTGCATTCTTTGGATCCTTTTTAACGCAGCCCATGAAGTTGCATGTCTCAATTGTCACACTTGAGAAGAATTAAATCAGATTGGATCTATTCCTCTTATATAAAAAGATTAATATCTTTGAGCTTTTTGATTAATTACGATTATAAAAATGAATGATCATATTTAAATGAATCAATATATGATATTGATCTCATTTGGTTAATTAATTTTATTCAAAATATCAAAGAATTATAAATGTTGAACTTTATAAGAGTAATACACTTTATATTTTATATTCAATTAAAGTATCAAGAATAAAGAAATTAAACTACATTGTAACATTGATTACAAATAAAGATAATGTTGAACTATTCATACTCTCGTCACTTGAGTAGTCATGATATATTGTTAAATATCACTCATAATTTATAATACTAAATTAAATTTTAGTACCACTACAATATTATGAGAATTTATTGGGTTACACATAAGATAAAGAATAATAAAAATATAAATTTATGAGATAAATTTATCCTAATTCAAAGACTCCTCGTATTATTTTGTGTATTAAATTTTAACTAGATTTATTATATAAAGTTGGATTAAATATGTTAATTTAAATTTTATATAATAACTTTGGTATTAAAAGTAAGGTTATGTGAGCTAGTTTGTTTTATTAATAGGTTTATTAATCTAAACAAAAAAGGGCTAGTAAAAAAAATTTAAAGTAGCAATATATAAAGACATGTTGTGATGTCTTTCGAACAGTGTGCCTAGGGTTAAAAAAAACAATGAATTTCTTTGCGAAAGAAATACACAAAGAAAATGAGCTATACAAAAGAAAACAACACAAAAAACGAAGAAGAAAAAAAAAAAAAAAAAGATTAAAAGAGCTAACACTCCAATATCACTCCTTTCTCGATATCGTAAATATTGTAAAGCTATATTTTTTTTTGTAGTTCATTAATCGATTTACAGATATAAGATGAATTTTAAATTTATTTAATAGTTAAAATATTAATATTATCGCATGAATCTTAATTGAAAATCAAAAAATCTTTTTTATTTTCGCTGTTAATGATATAAGATCGTTAAAGGCAAATGAATAAACAAATGCATATGAAAGAAATTGGAGGATTTTATTAAAAGGCGACAAGATTTATTATATCTCTAACAGATGATCAAAACTTCATCTAGTTTCAAATTTTGTAAAGAAGACAATGATTGCCTTGTCCATCCCAAATGACGAAAAAATTTCTAAAAAATTAATAAAGTTAATTCGACAGACTAGGTGGCACTTGAATATACAACTTCCCTTTTAGACAAGCTCGTAGTGCATATCCAGTGAAGCTTCATAAGTCGTTTCCAAAACGGAAAGTTTTTCATTATACTCCGCATTATCTTTCTTATAGTTATGTTTATAACATAACGAATCATAGGCGAGTTATGAAACAAAGACTTAAATGCTACATCCAAAATTCGAATATAAGTTGGCCACCCAAACAAAATTGGTTGAAAGCCAACCTACCATGAGCCATGTTCATGGTTTTTTTAATTTTGAAATCTCGATTGTTAAGCACTTACTTTTTATATAATAGTTAATGTTTATCAACCATCTATTCACTTATAGACTCATACTTCAACAGTTAATGTTATTATTCCATATATGGATCCAGCACATACCTTTAATCATATTGCTAATTAATTTACGGATTAAGAACAGAAATAATCAAATATGCACCAAAAAAATTTCGAATCAACTACGTTGAACAAGGTGCAATGAAATGGTGAACAAGGAGCAAATGAAATTCCTAGGGCTCTCCTTTTCATTACTATTTTGGATTTGCAATGGCATGAACTTGCTGAGAAAAGGTTGAAGAGTGAAAGAAGAGACAAATGGCTGAAATATCATCCATTGCAATTCCTTTCCTCTTGCGTTTCCATGCATGAACAGCACGATCAACCAGACGCTTAGCCGACTTTGCCCTGTCTGGTGTTGAAGACACAATCTCAACTGCTTCTTGATTGGAGATTACATCCCATATCTGAACAAGAAAACCCAAAAAATGTTTTTTAACTTATTTTCCAGCGTTCTTTCCGAACAAAATGGCACGAAAATGCTTAGCTGAAAATGCAATACCCCGTCAGTTGCAAGCACAACAAATTGGTCACTGCTGGTTAT
>JAWDEX010000009.1:558432-583470 GCA_035221805.1 Trichilia hirta | reverse complement strand
CTTACTTCTTTTTTACAACACAATAAACACACTATAACACAATAATTCTAACATCATTTAACATTAACTATCTTTACCTTATTTAATATAAGACATTGATTTAATATCTTAATATAAAAAAATAAAGTATAAAAAATATTACCTGGGATAGAATTTTTACACAATGAAAATTTACAAAAAAATATATTAAGCATAGACAAAATTACAGAGGACAAAATTGGGTTATGACATAGCTGTAAGTTAAAATCAATCTCATTAATCTCATTTTCAATTATTTGAATGCTCAATGACTATAATTGACATTTAGTAATGTGCCATAATCTCTAACTTATAATAAAAAAAATCTTTATCCAACTTTTATTCTCAATTATAGATTATATGAATAATCTCCTTCTGTTCTTCTAATCTCAACTAAATCAGGGCTCACGAATGTCAAAACTCTTAATTTAATCTTATTCAGTAATCAGTCAGTAAGAACTGAACTTGTCACTATGAATTCTTTATATAATATTTGTGTTTTAATCAAAAACTTTGATTTCAATCGTTTACTAATATCCGACTAAAAACTTAAATCTGAATCTAGTCAATAATACCTCAAAATTCACTATATCTAGTCAACAGATTCTTTCTAATAGTCATTTACTTCTCGATATAAATAACACATAATTAAATTAACTTTACATATAAAATGTGATTAGTCTTGCATTTATACACCATATAAACTATATACATCTATATCGATTGACAACCATAACGTCTAAGGTTTGAGGAGTACTTAACACATCCACATAATTCAATAAAGATTAATTGACATCATACATTCAAGTGATTTACCCTACTTTAGTCATGTTTAAATAATAGTTCTCTAACTATTATTCTACACTAATATTCTAATTATATAACTATCATATCACTCGCACTAATATCATATTATGATATTCACCGAAGACATTCAGTGTGTTTATTATGCAATATCAATACCCAATCGATATTATATCTATAAAAAATAATTTAAATAATTTAAATATTTTAGACTATTTACATATATTCTATCACTAGTATGATTAGATAGAAGAAAAAGTATATACACATGAATTAAAATATTTTTTTATTAATAAATATGTATATAATATATATTTTACAATAATTCAATATAACATATCTAAAATCGACAGCACGAATAATTTTAGGGTATACAACACTAATACTTGCTTAGCTGATTAGAGAGAGAGCTTTCAAAAATGGTGAAAAATATAAAAAATTCATCAAAAATTAAAAAATTGGCCTATTTATATTTTCTCTTCATTTATCATAATGCCCTTAGTCTTTTGGGTAAAGACAAATAGTTTTAAAATTTCTCCCATAAGCTTCTGAACATAAATATAAAATATTAGTTAGGTCCTCTAACATTAAAAAATTATAAATTAACTCTAAATTTGGTCAAATTTATTTTAATCAAATTTATTTTAATTTTATTTATATTTTTAAATATTTATAAAATATTGTAACTTATTTTAAATTATAATCAAGTTAATTTCTCAAGCTCTCGATTCGATAAATTATTTATACGTAAATCGTGTACGATTTTTTGATCAAATAATATCTCCGAGAGTGATAACTCTCTTACAAATATTATTTATTCTCTTTAATAGTAAGAACAAGTCAAGGTTTATATCGTGACCTCTCAGATTCATTATGATATTAGTCGTGAGTTAAAATTGTTCTTATCGATTTTGTTTCGAATTATTTGAATTCTCAACAACAATGGTTAATATCTATCAATGTGCTATAATCCCTAAATCATAATAAAAAAAAATATTCATCAAATTTTTTATGTTTAATTATAGATTTTGTGTAAATAGTATCTTTTTATTCATTCAATTTCAACAAAATTAAGGCTCACGAATATCAAAATCCTAAATTCAGTTATATTTGGATAATTAAGTAATACAAGTTGAACTTATTAATACGAATTCTTTGTATGACATTTTTATTTTGGCCAAAGACTTTATTTTTATTTATTTACTAATATTCAACTGGGAACTCAAACTTAAACTTAGTCAATGGTACCTCAAAATTCTTTATGTTGAGTCAATAAATTCTATCTGATAATTATTTGCTTCTCGATATAACTATCATATGACTAAACTGACTTTTATGTATAAGATATGATTAGTCTCGTATTTACATACTGTATAAATTATGTATATCTATACCAATTAACAACTATGATGTCTTAGGTCTAAAGAATATTTAATACGCTCATATAATTCAATAATAAATTATTGACAATACACATTTGTGTGATTCATTATAATTTTAATCATGTTTAAATAATAGTTCTCTAACTATTATTTTACATTAATGTCCTAATGATATGACTAGCATATCACTCGCACTAATATCATCTCATGATATTTATCGAAGACATTCAATTTGCCTACATAATACTAACACTACAGACATAAAAAAATCTTTGAATTATCTTGATTATCTAATAAAAAAACTATAATATTTAAGTCAATGATGTTAAGACAATAAACAACCAAGGAAAGCAAAAGAAAATGTGCGAAAGGATTTTTTTTTTTTTTGTGTTATCACTTGTATACCTATATAGGTGCAAGATGAAGAAGATAATGAACATTAGTTATAAAAGGTAATGAATACTATCCAACTCACTAATCCCTTTTTCATTAGACTTAGCTCCTTTTTAAAGGTGTGACTATCGTATCTTATAACTTTTTTCACATGAATTCTCAAAAAATAAGATCGATAGATGATTTGTTGCAAGATGCTAACATGTACAACAAGATTTATTGCAAAGTAATCATTGTACTGGCAAGGTTATTTAATAAATAGTAATGCCTTGTAAACATTGCTAAAAGTCACACTTATAGTACTTGACAATTGATCTATGCTATTATACTCTTATTTTTAATATTATCATTTTATAATTGTCGAAAATAAGTCAAGAATGAAGGCTTCTAACTTAGTGAGAAAAATCCTGAGATCTTACTTAGGCATATTTCTTATTGTTATTGAAGGGTCTATCTCAAAGAATTTTATATAATATCCCTAATCCTAGATTCAGGTTAATGACGTTAACAAAACTCTAACTTTAAAAGCATAACATATGAGTGAATTTAGATCTATGACTACATAATAGGAATAATGATGTGGTTAAAGTAATGATGCGAACAAATATTGACTTTTGTCAATTAGAAAATATTCTATAATAATACCTTGATGCCTGAGTAAGGGTGTTTGACTAAATATCTTGGTCATGTGACCAAGATCTTGTTTTCATTGTTGTGGTGATCATTTTTTTTCCTCAACAATAATCAATTAAAATAAAATATTTTTATTTTTATTTAAAATAATCAAAAATTATAGAACTCATACATTTGCATAATTGAATTGTGTTATGACCTTAAAATTAAATAGAAATATTATTATTTCTAATTTAACTGATAATTTATTTTATTAGAAGAATTTAATTTAGATTGATTATAATTTTTTAAAAAAATTTAATTAATAAAGTTTATAAAATAATATTGTCAATATTAAATCAACCCTTTGATATTTTAATTTTTGAAATATAAAATAATAGTTATTTATGTTGATTAATTATTTAAAAGTAATAAATAATCTAAAATATTTTAACCCTTATTCTTTCATTAGTATATTTAATCTGTTACCGTCGAAATTTGATCAGGTAATTTATAATACCAAAAATAAATTATATTTTTTATTACCCACTGTGTTCAATTTTTTAGAGTATAAATGAAGTGGGATGAGAGACCGGGTGCGTACAACTGAAAAAAAAAAAAAAAAAAAATGGAATCATTCCTAAACCTTCCATTACATCTGAAAGCAATTTATAGATTTATTACAATCATCCCTCATTAATTGTCCATATATTCCTTTGCTCTGGTGTTGAATAAGTTTTAGGCTTTACGCATAATAGTTCTCAACCTAAGAATTGTTCTTATTTCAGAAAATCTTAGAAAAGGAAAGAAATTAAAGAAATCTAAGAAAAAATGGCTGCAATGAAAAAGATTGAGAGGCAAGAGCCCATGTACCTCACGAATATATATTTTAATTTTATTGATTTTAAAAGTATTTATGAAAAGAAATTATTAACTTGAATTATTTATTTATTTATTTTTTGTTATATTATTGTAATATTTTTTAATCATAATTATTTTAAAAATTAAATGTATCAAATTATATATTTATTCTTATTTAATTTTACAAATTAAACTAATATATTAAGATTTTTATAGGTATTTTTGAGTTTAATGGAGCCAAAGTCTATATTTGATCAAATTTTAGATGTGTATATATCATTTTTTTGAAATAATATTTTTATTTTGATAATTTTTTTACCTTTTATATTATTGACTACATTAATTATTTAATATTTTAAATAAAATAATGATATGATTTATTAAGATTTATTACATATAATTAAATTTTCACAAAATAATATGCACTATAAAAAATTAAGGGGAAGGTTTATAAGGTCTATATTGTTTATAATTAGAATATTATGATAAAAATGTCTATTGATATAGATAAGGTGGTTATTTGATATTTACCTATAACATATGACGTACAGCGCCAATAGCCGACGGATTATCAGTTTATTGTCAAGATATTAGGGTCCATGTGTCATTGGCTCATTTTTTAGGGGGCTTATTGGGCCTAAACTTCAATAACCCTGAAAATGAATATAGAACAAATGCTGGTAGCCCATGCCCAACCCAATTAGGGCCCTAACTTTCGCAAAAGTTGAATTTTGACTCAAAATTGGTCAATGCCCTTTTCATATGATAAACCTTCTGATGACATACTGACGTAGGGCAGTGGACTAGTGGCTGCTATTGTTTAATACGGCGACGTTTAACTTGGACAACAATTTTATTTAAATTTTAAACCCCACAAACAAACTTGATTTTGACATTCGCCTACAGAGTATGCTCTATTTTTTTAGGGGGATAAAATTTTTCACATAAAATTCATCACATATATTCATTTTCTTAAAAATAAATTATTCTAAATAAATAACTCATAATAGATAGGAAGTGATTTATATTACGGCCATGGAAAGTGATTTTTGAAACAACTACATCCAAACGCACCCTAACAATCACCATAAACATCGGTTACCTTTCGCGCCTTATCTCTGCAACTTTCCTTGCACTTTCCATCTGCTAGTCACGAAATCTTCACAAACCCACCAAAAGTCCAAAAAATGTCTCTGTGAAAGCACTTTCACTTCAAAGTTTGCTTCTCTCTGTTCACATTAATGGCTTTAACGCAACATTTAGTGAATCCCACACCGTCTTACTTCTTTCATCGCTCAGCTTTCACCACTTCAATGCCATTTTCACCCAGTACAAACACGAACACTCTCTTTTTGAGCCCAAGAGTTCAAAATCTTCAGAACCCAGCACCAATACTCACCAGAAGATTGTTCCTTCCCTCGGTTTCTACCATCTGGGATGCTTTAACTGGTGGCAGCAACAATTCTCGTGAAGCTGTTATTGCCATTCGACGGGGAATGTTGCTTTTTAGACAGGTGAATTTTATTCTGGCAAAGGTTGTTAGATGCAATATACATGTTACGTTTTGAGTTTGATGATGTTTTTGTTGTTGCTTAGGGCGATGCTTTGTGGTCTTTAGCTCAATTTGATAGGGCAATCGAATTGGATCCTCGACAAAAGGCGTGTATGTTCGTAAGTTTTTTTTGCTTTTGTGTTGAATGGTTGAAAAAAGGTGAATTTTTTAAATGACGATATAATTTGTGTATATTTTGTTGTTTAGATCTTTGGCAAAGGGGGCTATCACTTTACTATCTTGATAGGTACTAAAATTTTGAATTTTCGAGCCCTTTTCTTTCTGTGTTGCTTGTTCGCTTGGAAAATGTAGGAAAGGGAATGCATTGAGCTTATTTCTTTTTATTAATTGTGATCATTATGACGAGATTGAAGTGAGTTTTCACTTTCCGTTTTCATAGGTTTGAAGAAGGTGCAGAGCAGTTTCGATTAGATGTTGCTCAAAATCCAAATGATACTGAAGAGTCAATATGGTGTTTTCTCTGCGAAGCTCAATTATATGGAGTTGATGGAGCGAGGAAACGATTTCTCGAGGCAAGCTGTACTATGTGAAACAACTTAACGGAATCAACTACACCCATTCAATGATAAATGAGATTGCCAATGAAATGAGAATATTTTTAAAATGATGAAATGGAAGGCATTGACGCATAAGCTGCAGTGACTTAGCAAATAGTTAGCTACATTGTGCTACAAGGGATAAACTCAATTCATTTTTGGTGCTTAACTTTAACCTAGAATGTTTCTGCGGGACTACCTAATCAAAAACATAATGCAGGTTGGTAGAGATCCTCGTCCTGTAATGAGGGAAGCTTATAACATGTTTAAAGATGGCAGTGATCCAGAACAGGTGTTAGCTGTTTCATTTTTTTACTTAAATTATTACAACTTATCCATTCAAGCTGCTTATGTTGTCTATAAGCTCCTAGCAGCAATGTTTCTATATGTGTCTTTAATACATTCTAATGTCTCATCATGTAGTTACGCGGGCTACGCAAGAGGATAATAATATTTCATTTATGACTTCCACCATATAATCTATCCACTCTCTGGGCGGAGATGATTTAAGATCTTTTATTTTTAAAACAAAATATTATCTTCTAGAAGTTCGCGAGTATGATTGCACTTATTTCCTTACAGGATGGATATCCTTGCTTTTACCCGATTCAGCTCTCTCAGCTCTCTACAAAAAAATGCTGATCTGTGTATTCCCATCTTATCTATCGGATACTGTATGCACTAAATTTGTATGTATATTTTCAGGTTGTTAAATTAGTGCACTTAATATAAATGATACGAGGATAATTCTATCAAATTATTAAATACTAGCAGAATTTTTGTATAGGTAAGAAACTGATGATATGCTCGGTCATGTCAAACAGCATTTGGGTTTTTTTGGTTGCATTTAGTTCAATAACTTCATTTACCCAAAGCAGTTGTATTTTCTGCCCAGCTTGTTGCTGCATTTTCGGGTGGGCAGGAGAATGAGTACTTTTATGCTTCTTTATATGCTGGGCTCTATAATGAATCTCAGGTTTGTTCTTCTATGCTTCTTTATGTACTTTTTGTTTCATTATGGATCCCACACATTTGCAGTTATTGAAGATCTCTAAAGATGACTATGGTCTAACAGTGCTTAAATTTGCATATATAAAG
Organism: Trichilia hirta; assembly: GCA_035221805.1. NCBI lineage: Eukaryota > Viridiplantae > Streptophyta > Magnoliopsida > Sapindales > Meliaceae > Trichilia > Trichilia hirta. The sequence continues at coordinate 576,193 of JAWDEX010000009.1, read as the reverse complement.
AAAAATAGGCTAAATATATTCATATCAATAAGTCATTTCTGTTAGTACTTTGATTGTTGTTTGAAGATTGAAACTGGTAATTCATGTGACACATTTGCTTATTGATGAACTTAACCGGGAACCCATGAAGTGAGGTGGACCACAATTTGAGTTTCCAATAGACATGATATCTAAAGCACAAACTGGTGCTGGAAAATTGATTGCTGGTGTAAGTAATTCCTGGTGTGCAATTAAACACCTATTAACAATTTTCAATTTGCAGAAACAAGCTGATGCAGCCAAGCTTCATATACTTGCGGCATGTCAGTCTCCTTATGGACAAAGGTTTTCATTCAGAATTCATTCACGTTTCTCAAGCAGTGAAACTAAGCAGCAATTTATTTCTCATGTGCACTGCCGATTATTTCAGGTCCGATGATTATATGGCTGCACTTGCCAAGGTCCACTGTCTTTGTCGGAACTGGGAACTCTGAATATTCACGCAAGCTAGGCAAAAACTGAATTAAAAGTTCCCTTTATTGCAACTTTGGATGTTCACCATGGGTATCCAAAAGATTTTCATAAAATTCAAGCCCTCTTAAGGGGAGTTACGTTACTTAAGATCTTTAAATAGCTGTATCAAACATACAATTTGATTAGAAGATTTTATTTCCTCATATGCTTGTGTTTTAGAATGATCCATACAGAATTGCAAAAATTCTATCGATATACATTGGTTTCTAGTAGCTATTCAATGTAAAGAAATCTATCAAAGGAAATCTTTGGCCTTACAACTTGGCTTTCGAACTTAAATATCAATTCCAGAAATAGGAAAAATACGAACGATATGGAAGATAAGAAGAGTTGGATGCAACAGAAGTGGCAGGAAATAAGCAAATCAAGATTATGCGTGCAGTTATATGATCCAGTGATCAAAATGAGCTTGAACACTCTGCCGTCGAGGAGTACTGAGTCATCGTTCAGATAAGCTTTTACAGTTCATATTTAATCTTTTCATCGCGCTCTTTTTAACTATTTCTTAATTTAGCTTAAAGCATCACTATGAGAATACAACTTTGTACCTTAACTAGCAATCCCTCGGAGAGAGAAAAGAAATGCCATGGTGCAAACAAACAAAGCTAGGCTGCTGAAGTTTGAGTGTTTGACCTTGATTTGGGCAACTTGTATTTTTTCTTAGATGACTTAAATAGATAAACAGAGCAAGAGCTTTTCCTTTTCTTCTCATTTCATCACTTGCTGATATTGTCAATTCATAAAGACCATTTTTCTTCTTGCTAGTTGAGAATAAGTTAACCTCTTCTTTTTCCAGAATTTCCAAAATTTACACAGCCCCACTTGAACTTGGTAGCTCTATCCAAGACAAAACAAGACAAATAGATTAGAGGATTTGTTTGAAATTAAGGTACTGTTGTTTTAATCTTCAAACTGTTGTGAGACAAAATTATTGGCAGTTAAGTATATATAAACGAATAATAACTAAAAATTAGGTACTAAATACAAGTAATGAATCGAGTCAAGGAAAGAATGTTCAAATCCAATGAGTATGAATTTTGACGTTTTGCTTTATTAAAAACAATTAGTAATTCTAAACCAAGAAGGGAATGAAATAAGTACTCAAACATGCAGCTGTCTCCCCTGTGGCTGTGACCCGTGCAACTCGCGGGAATATTACATAAGCCAGATAATACGAATTAATTAAATTAAATTAAATTAATTTTCCTCTTCTGGACTGAATATAGAATCATAAGCAACGAGTTTATACCAGTTGCCAATTGATTAAATATTTAAATAATGTCTACTCTTTGGTTTCAGATGGAAACCAGCAAAAGATATCAATCATTTTCTTTTCAGCATATTCTTAAGGCTCAGAGCAGAAAAGCAGGATATTCTTCGACGGATTCTGCTTTTAGATTATATGCCATTTGACTACAAAAATTAACTGACTAAATTGTCCTCATTTAAACTTTCTAAGAACCAAATTGACCATAACAAGGGAATTAGATTATGGCTCGAAACTAAAAATTAGTTTGCATGTCTATGCATACAGCATACTGAAAATTTAAAGCTAAAAATGTTGTGGGCATTATGATTCATTTAAGAATACGAATTTGGACTATACAGACAAATTATTTAATTATAATACAAGGGTAAAATTGGTAAATCACTTTCATTATAATATAGATCAAAGTTTTGTTATTAAATTCTTAAGTTTCCCAATGTCAAAGTAACGTAAATTACGAAAAAATAAGATTACTTTGCCAATCAAAATAAGAAAGGTGAATTTCAAGCAAGATCAAATGAACGAGCAATTCACAAAATTTCTATACAACTCAGTTTAGAAACCCCCACGTGTGATTGAACAGACTTAGCCCTGGATGTCTTATACGTGTCATAATATAAATTAAGGTTCATGAAATTTTCATATCACTAATAACCAACAAATCACGTCGTAGCCATTTCTCTTTCGTTCCCGGCTCTTACAAATCAATTTAACTTCCTGTTTTCGCTATAAAAATAGATTTGCTTCGTCTTCTGCAAGTATTTCTTCACAAACCGAACGGAGACCATCTCTGTTTTCTTGTCTTTCGTACAAACCTTAAAACGGACATGCAAAAACGACTTGGCAGTAAGTTTATTGGGGCTCAAACGAAAGTTTTTCTATGTCAACGGAGAGACTCATTGATCAAAGCATCCGGTCTGATGATCATCACACAATGCATCAAACGGTGCCGACGTTGCCACGTCATAAATCCTCTATGCAATGCGCAGAACACGGAAGGATTTTCGATGAGTTGCCCAAGGCAACGATTGTCGCAGTCTCTAGACCGGACACAAGGGATATGAGTCCCATGCTCTTGTCTTACACCATTGAACTTCAGTACAAACAGGCACAGAATTTTCTGCTTCTGGGTTTTGATGAAATTTAATTTTGTGTTCTGCTTCGGTTTTGGGATTTTCCCTTCTGTGGAATTTGGAATACGAAACAGGGAATTCTGTGATTGAATTTGAAAATTAATTCTGTTTTGTAGAAAATTAACAATTTCTTTGTAGTGTTTTTTCCAAGTTTGTTTGAAGGTTTTTGCTTTCTTTAGTTCACGTTCTAAAGGTTTTACCTTCTTGTTTTGCAAAAACCAATTGAATTTGGAAGTAAGTGAATGATTGTTAGTGTTAGAAATATGTACATATTCTGAATGAATTAAAATTAAATAGAAGAGTAGCCTTTAAGGAAGAGAATATACACGAAAATATGAAAAAAAAAAAATCATATAATTATATGGCAAGTATCATATAGCTAGCTATATGGCAAGTATAATAAATATATTAATGCATTGATCTTGCATAAATCATGAGGATTTAGAAAATCAACCCATTAATATATTTAACAGTTAGTATCTAGAACTTGCAAATTTGACGACTTTGTGGCAAGATTTTTTTGATGATTATGACATTTTGATTGAAGCATTTTCCAGTAACTCGTGTAAGTGAAATAGATAATTATTTCCCTCTTAATTGATAGTAAAAGGTTGGTGATTGTGCAGTTGAGCCAGACTGACAGAAAATCTCAATGTGCTCAGTTTTTTATTAATTGTTGGACGCCTTTTAATTTGTAATGTTTATTGTCTTGTGAGCAACTTCATTGATAAAGCAGATTTGAGTACCAGAATTTCATGATTATGTATTATAGCTTCTGAAGCTACAAGAAATGTTTTGAGTACTGACTGTAGTTCTATTGGACAGTTTAAGTGGTGCTTAGTGAAGAAAGCTTCACAAGTTCTATACTTACATTTTGCAGTGAAGAAACGTTTGATTATTGACGAACTTCATGAGAAGCAAGAGCAGGTTTGCCTTTAAAAGCAACAGCTTTTGCCGCCTTTATTTAACAACCTGTGATTTTTGATGGAATTCTTAATTGGATCACCGCATGATAGGTTAAAGAATGGCTTCAAAGTTTAGGAATAGTAGATCAGGTAGCGGTTGTGCAAGATGATGATGAACCTGATGATGGAGCTGTCCCTTTACATCACAATGAAAGTGTCAGAAATAGGTAATTTCTCTGTAATGACTGGGGATGTGCAATCATACTGTCCTTCATATCATTGTGCATTGCTTTTGTAGTTCTTACAAAGTAGATTGTTATGCAGATATGTTCCATCTGTTGCAGCTTTATCAATTCTCCGCCCAGCGCTGGGAAGGCTGCAGACAATTGCAGACAGAGAAAAGGTGGCAATGCAAGGTTATTTGAACCAATTCCTGGGAAACATAGATATTGTAAATTCTCGGGAGGTGAGAATAGATAATTCACCTGTAATGACCTTTATCAATTCTGTTGTTATAACTTGTTTATTGTTAGTTATATTATTGTTAGTTATATTTTAATTTTTCCTGCTGTTTATACCAATAAATTGTAGTAAATGGCTCTGGATTATAGGTTTGCAAATTTTTGGAGGTGTCTAGTTTGTCATTTGCGGAAGAGTATGGTCCAAAGTTGAAAGAAGGTTATGTTATGGTGAAGCATTTATCAAAAATCTCCAAAACTGAAAATGATACAATACATTGCCCAGGTTGTTGCTTTAGTTGTTGTAACAACAATTGGCAAAAGGTAGCAGAATTCTTTATCCTCTGAATTGTGGTTTACTTCTCTCTATCCTTGGATCAATTGTTAGAGCTTACCCTACCAATCATCTTTGTCATGTTGCATTTTGTGTGCATGCAGGTCTGGGCTGTTCTGAAACCTGGATTCTTAGTCTTGCTGGAAGATCCTTTTAATTCCAAACTCTTAGACATAATTGTTTTTGATGTTCTGCCACCCGCAAATGGGAATGGGGGATCAGGAATGTATTTAGCCAGCCAAATAAAGGAATCCAATCCTTTGTGCTACTCATTTAAGGTCAGAAAACTAGATGACTGCAAGTTCATTGCTAGAGATCTTGATTTATATTGTTTTGTTCATGAATATCGTTCTTGAATGAATTAAGAACTTTTCATTCAGTAGATCTAATCTAAATGCCATGACATAATTTAAATTATGATTCTCATGTTTGGGAAAAGGTTTCTTGTGGAAATCAGAGCATAAAGATTAGATGCACAAGTAGTGGTAAAGTTAAAGCATGGGTTGCTGCAACTAACGCTGCTGGTGTAAGACCTCTTGATGGGTGGTGCCATCCTCATCGTTTTGGTTCCTTTGCTCCTCCAAGGGGTTTGATTGAAGATGGGAGTCAAGCTCAGTGGTTTATAGATGGTCAGGCAGCTTTTGAAGCAATTGCTTCTGCTATAGAGGACGCAAAATCACAGGTTTAAATCTTCCTGTGCTAAGAAAGAATAGATTGAACAATATGTCAATGCCTATTCACTTAGAAAGTTGCATGCAGATATTCATTACTGGCTGGTGGCTTTGCCCAGAGCTGTATCTGAGACGTCCTTTTGAGAATCATTATTCCTCTCGTCTTGATGCACTGCTAGAAGGAAAAGCCAAGGAAGGAGTTCAGGTGAAAACCAAAATAACTCTGTATATTCATTGATATGTACTCTGCCCTGGGAGCCGCAGCTTCAATATTCTGTGAACTTCCACCCCATCAGTCAAGAGTTCAATGGCTTTTGACTTTTTCCATTGTGTTGTGATTTGGTTATGGTAAAATTATCGTCTTTTTAATGCTTATAATCAAAATGGACCATTAGGATTATCTAGGATTTGTATTCATTTCATCATACCTAGATTGCTAAATTTATCTACTTCCTAGTTATAAATTCTAATCAATTTTAATTTAATGATTGTGCAGATTTACGTTCTTCTTTACAAGGAGGTTTCTGTTGCTTTGAAAATAAACAGTTTGTACAGTAAGAAACGTCTCTTAAAAATTCATGAGAATGTGAAAGTACTGCGCTATCCTGACCATTTCTCAACTGGAATTTATTTATGGTATTCTTCCAAGGCAACTTAACGTAAGGACCTTCCTTTTCTTTTCCTGGTTAGGATCACTGATTATATACATATATATGCAGGTCACACCATGAAAAACTTGTCATCGTTGATCAACATATTTGTTTCATTGGAGGATTGGATTTATGCTTTGGTCGTTATGATACAAATGAACACAGAGTGGGAGATTGCCCTCCTTCTATGTGGCCGGGGAAGGATTATTATAATCCAAGGTGTTTTTCTTTCTTGATTCATGAAAGTGATTTCATAATGACTAGTAGGATACTATTTGTAGATGGAATCTGTCAAATCTGTCTAATTATTTAAAGATTTGGAAGTGTTTGGTGGTCACTTTCAAACTTTCATGTTTATAGTTTTTAAATTTTGTTTGACCAGAGAATCTGAACCAAATTCTTGGGAGGACACAATGAAAGATGAACTGGAGCGTGAAAAGTATCCCCGTATGCCATGGCATGATGTCCATTGCGCTCTTTGGGGACCACCTTGTCGTGATGTCGCTAGGCATTTTGTTCAGCGCTGGAACCATGCTAAGGTTGATGTTCTGCCTCGTGTATTTCCAACGTTTTTTCTTTTTGTGGTGTGTTAAAAGTTATTTTCTGATATTAATTAATCATATTTTAGAGAAGCAAAGCTCCAAATGAACAGAACATTCCACTACTCATCCCTCATCACCACATGGTTCTCCCTCACTATATGGGAAGAAGTCAAGAGATAGACATTGAAAACAAGAGCACAGAAGATAATCAGAAAGATTCCAGCAGGCGAGATTCCTTCTTCTCTCAATCACCGCTGGAAGACATTCCATTGCTTCTGCCGCAGGAAGCTGATAAACTAGGCACTCCTAACATAGACCATAAATTAAATAGCCCGAGTACAAATCATAATATTCTTGATAAGCAGATGATAGGTTTTGTAGATGACCTTGATGCTGTTGATCTTCACTACGAAATAAACTCAAATTTAGTGCCCGAGTCTGGCTTGAAAATGTCAGATGAGTGGTGGGAAACATCCAAGGAAGGGGATCATGATATTTATACTAGTGAATGTGGACAAATTGGTCCACGTTTGGCATGCTGCTGTCAGGTTAGCTACTGCTCTGGAACTTTTGTTAAGATCTCATAGTGTGTTAAGATTTTGTGATGGTCTGTAATTAATATTCATACTTACCAGCAATCAAATTTGGAATTTTGTTTCTTTTGGTAATTTTCACTTCCTGATATAATGAATGAATACGTATTGGGTAGATTATTAGAAGTGTCAGCCAGTGGTCCGCAGGAACAACTCGAACTGAAGATAGCATTCATAGTGCTTATTGTGCGCTCATTGAGAATGCGGAACATTTCATTTACATTGAGGTAAGAGAACTTTATATAATGAAAATTTTTCTTTTCCATCAATGATTGGAAATAATTCGATTTTTAGTCTTCTAGATGCATGACCATTCAATATGGAAGTTATGTATTAGTCGCACAATGAAGTACAGACATTGAGTTTTAGCTCTTATGATGACTATTTTGCTTTTATGATTGGTTTCTTTCTTCCAGAATCAATTTTTCATTTCAGGTCTTTCAGGAGATGAAATTGTACAGAACCGTGTCGTGGAAGCATTATACAAGCGTATTTTACGAGCATACAAAGAACAGAAATGTTTCAGGGTCATTGTTGTCTTACCGCTTATACCAGGTTTCCAGGTTGATATTTTTGGTTTTATTTCCTCAGGGCTTAATTGTAAATATACAACAAACTTAACATTTAGTGAATATTCATTGACAGGGTGGTATTGATGATGGTGGGGCAGCAACTGTTAGAGCCATAATTCATTGGCAGTATCGAACTATTTCCAGGGAGAAAACTTCAATATTACATAACCTCAGCACATTGCTTGGACCCAAAACACTAGATTATATTAGCTTCTATGGTTTGAGATCATACGGAAGACTTTCTGATGATGGTCCTTTGGCCACTAGCCAGGTATAATTTGAATTATGTGCCCCAATGTGGTCTGCTATTTCATTTCATCAGATGCTTTTGTTCTAAGCATGGCCAGACCAATAGGAAGTCCTAGACATTCAATCTAAGGCTTGTCTTCGCTCTAACTCGGTTCCTTTGATTTAAGAAAATGAAGCTTAGCAGTTAGTTCATGGAGTATGGCTTGATTAGTTATTTCATGGAGAGAGTTCAGCTTTGCCTCATTACATAATTTGATCATTGATATGTAATCTTGATTTTAATATAGGTGTATGTGCACAGCAAACTTATGATAATAGACGATCGAGCTTCCGTGATTGGGTCCTCCAATATTAATGATAGAAGTTTACTTGGATCAAGAGACTCTGAGGTACCATTTTAACTGTGCCAAGACACGTGAACATGATTTATTTTGTCTAAACAGTTCATTTTTAGAAAACCAAAGTCAGGTCAAAGTCAATGCTTATATTTCATTGATTTACATTTGACTAAGGCACAATATAATTCATTAATACTAATGTTTAGATTCCCTTTTTAGATTGGTGTACTTATTGAAGACAAAGAATTTCTGGAATCATCTATGAATGGAGAGCCTTGGAAGGCTGGAAAATTTTCTTATTCTCTTCGGTGCTCGCTGTGGTCTGAGCACCTTGGTCTTCACGCAGGAGAGGTAAGTACGTGGAATATTATGAATTTCTCCAGCCAGCCTTGTTCGCTCGTATTTTACATTGAAGACATTTTAATCCTGCTTCTGTAAAAAAGATGCTGAATCACTTTCTCTTCTTTACTTCCTCACCTACAACGGAAAGTTGGGTGTAGACAATCATTGATTATCTAACAACTTACTGGTGTAATTTGACTAGTCAGATCAGCCGCATAATTGATCCTGTAGCAGACACGACATATAGAGACTTGTGGCTAGAAACTGCAAAGGTGAAAACAGTACTTATACTAACAAAAATTATCCACTTTTGGTGGATGAAAAACTCGTGGCAGTTTTTTGTCATTCTTTGTACATATTTGCTTTCTTCTGGTTCTGTCATTTACTTTGTTTCTGCTACACCACGTTGATATGCTATAACATCCAACAGGAAAACACCACAATTTACCAAGATGTCTTCAATTGCATTCCTAACGAACTTATATATTCAAGGTAACAAAATGCTACCATATTTTTGGTCTTTTCATTCTTTCCCATACATTGCTCTCAGTCTCGTATTGCAATCAAAATGCAGAGCTGCACTCAGACAAAGCATGAACCAGAGGAAGGAGAAACTGGGGCACACCACGATCGACTTGGGAATAGCCCCAGAGAAATTAGACACCAACAAGAACGGAGAAATTGAAGTAACGTACCCAATGGAGAGGCTGAATTCTGTTAGGGGACATCTTGTTTCCTTTCCTTTACAGTTCATGTGTCAGGAAGATTTAAGACCCGTATTTAATGAGAGTGAATTTTATGCGTCTCCTCAAGTATTTCACTAAACACACATATAGAGGACAAAAAATTTGCACGTGTTTCTGTGGTTGCAATTGTAGATATTCAATATGTAGTTAGGAAAGAATAGGGATAGCATTCATCAGTAGCATAATTAATACATTTTGGCACTTGCAATTTTAGAATGCATGTATTGGGTGGGATTTCTATGCCCTATTGGCTTGATTTATGCTCTCTGCAGATGGAAAATTTTACATTTGCTCAGGAGAATAAATGTTTATTTACACTTATTAATGACAGTGTTATATGCTCTAATAATTGGTAGGAACTAAATTTACCACCAAAATTTCATCGTACAAAGATTGATTCCAAATATGGCTGCTAGACTTCAACTTTATCGTGGTTCGAATCAGACCGATTCCCTAAATGTCTATCTTGATATTTCTCAATGTCCCAGATCGTGAAGGGCAAATGAATAAACATATGTTTCTGAAAGAAATTGGAGAATTCTATTAAAATGTGAGAAGAATTATTTTTTCTTACAGATGATCATAACTGCCTTTGGTTTCGAATTTTGGAAAGAAGAGAATGATTCTCTTGTCCATCCCTAACGATGAAAAAATTTTAAAACAAATAATGAATACATTTAATTCAAGAGATTAGGTGGCACATGAATAATGAAAATTGCAACTTCCCATTTAGACAAGCTCATAGTGCATATATATTAATGAGTCATTTACAAAACGAAATTCAGTTTCCTCTTTTTCACTTTGCAGCCTCTTCCCATAGGTTCACTTTTAAGGTCGTATTTCTGATTTAGTAAACGCCTGGTTTTATGTAACAATTAATGTCTATTAACCATTTATCCATTCACAGAGTTACACTAGACCGTTAGCATTAGTATTTATTATCTCAATCTAGCACATACCTTTAATCCTATTGCAAATCAATTTACGGATTAAACAACAGAAATAATCAAAGATGTACGAAAAAATTTCGAATCAACTACATTAAACAGGAGAAATGGTGAACAAAGAACAAATTCAAGTTACTTGTGCTCATTTTCATTACTATTTCGTAGTTGCAACAGCATGAACTTGGTGAGAAAAAGTAGAAGAGTAAAAGAAGAGACAAATGGCTGAAATATCATCCATTGCAATTCCTTTCCTCTTGCGTTTCCATGCACGAACAGCACAATCAACCAGACGCTTAGCAGATTTTGCCTCGTCTGGTGTTGAAGACACTATCTCAACTGCTTCTTGATTGGAGATTACATCCCATACCTGTACACGAAACGGTAAAATGTTAATGAACTTATTTTTCAGCAATCTTTCTGAACAAAAATGATATGGAAACGCTTAGTCATATTATTGCATACCCCATCAGTTGCAAGCACAACAAATTGGTCACTGCTGGTTATTTGCCTATGTGTTAATTCTGGTTCAGAAATTAGTCCATATTCCTTTACACAGTAATCACCAAACGCTCTAGACATTGCTAACCCTGGAGATTCCTCATTCGGAAGCCAAACTCTGTGCACTCCAGGCTCATCTTCCAGACAGAAAACTCGTCCCTTGCATTGAATTATCCGCTCTGCTTCCTCTGCAAACACAATCAACAAGTATGTAAAGAACTTGAGTCGATCTTTGACCTTCGTTTTGAGAGAGAGAGAGATACTAACGAGGTAAGTTAGGCTTGAAATCAACTGTCAGCTGAACTGGAACCAAGCTTCCATCATCCGACGTTGTAGCTAATACAGCTCTAGAATCACCAACATTAGCTATAACAATGAATTCACCCTGGTGAAGCATAAAAACAATATGTTACAAAATTCTGATATTATATTTTTTAGGATACAAGTATGTGACAAGTTACATTACCTGTCTAACAATTGATAATGCAGTTGTTCCGCTGCAGTATGAATCAATCTTTCGATGCTGCTCAAGTTCTAGATCAACAGCAGCACAAGTTTTGACATAAGAATGCTTCCATATGTTGAACCTGTGATGCTTTTTTTCTGAATCCAAGTCAATTTCTGGGAGAAGAGAAGCTTCGGCCAGAGCCTCTTGCCAATTACAAAGCAATGATAAAGGCATCGATTCTCGAACCGTTTTCGCCACAAAATGACCCCAAGGACCATGCCCATCAAATATCCCACAGAAAATCATGTCTGCTTGGCATCCAAATTCCTGATCCAACACAAAGAAAAAGCAAAATTAGAGACAAAATGTAGCATGTTTGACAAGTAAATCTCACTTGGTATGAAAATGCGTACCTCCCACACAATTGCACAATCTTGGTTCACTCCTTTGTTGCCTCTCTTGGAGAAAACTGAGGCAAAATTGTTGGAACCCTCGACATTTACAATACCAGAAGATTTTAAAATAAAGTCATTCTTTTTGGCTTCTTTTGCCATTGCTTCTGCAGTTCCCCTTCCATCGAAACTCTCAGAATTGTTCCGTCTTTTGCTCGCAAACGATTTCGCCAATCCATTGAACATAGAGGAGAAATGCCCCATATCCTCAACTCAATCCCAACACACCACAATCAAGGTTTGGCTTTTCCTCTTTCTTCCCCTTTATGTAGACTCAAAATCTGGACAATAATAACGACAAAATAATCACATACACTCCAAATTTTGCTTAACGTGAAATGCTTTAGAGAAACTTGAGAAAGGAATACTTTCGTGTTCTTCTTTTTCCCAGGAATTTTTTCCTGAGAACCAAACGGTAAGTTATGGCATATCGAATTGAGTGATGCCGAAACAGAAGTAAAAGACACGATCCCACTCAGAAAGTCAAGAATCTCCAAATTTAATAGAGAGTAAACACGAAACTGTGAATTTGAAACAGAATTTAATAAATAATAAAAACAAGAGGTTATGAATATGAAAGACATTACAGAGAATCTTCATTTTCTGACATGGAATTCCTATATCATACGATCTAGAATTACGTAGAAAATAATGCAAATATTATGCAAAAAATGAAACTTAGCAGCCCATATCAGAAAAGTTCTTTTTGGTTACTAAGAAAAAGCAGTATAGCCTTTCAAAACTTGCTCATCTAATCTTCTCGCCCTTGTACTCAGCAACCAACCAAACCAAAGGCGAATCTTTTGTTTGTTTGTTTGCTGAGAAAACAAAAGGAGGAAAAAAATAAAACATGAAACGTAACAAAATATTGAAATTAACATTGTTCTTCTGGTTTTTCTCAAAACTTTACCAGAGTCCGGAAACCAACCAAAGGAACTATAAAAACAAAACTTTTTACTCAACCCATTTGATTTTTTCGTATCCATGACATTCCATGCTAAGAAAGAAACACATCAAACCTTTCGTTTCATTCCCTTTTGACTTTCTCAGCAACCAAACAAGACAAGAGAACAAAGTCAACAAAAAAATTTATGCAAGCATGCATGACCTTGAAGATCCAAAACCCAGATCAGAAATCCAGACACTGACGCAGAAATACTTGACGGAAAGCTAAAGTCGACTGGCGGAATCTGATCCAGCTCCGATCAGTTGTAATTGAGCTAAGAATTCTAGAGAGCAAATCTAGAAAAAGATTACAATCCATAATAAAAGAACTTTTGTTTTCTTCTCTCTCTCTCTTTTTATTTGTGGAGGAGAAAACAACGGCAGTCTATCGTAGCGTGGCAGCTGCTGCTGTACGCACTCAAACAAAATACAAAACACTGTTACTTTGGTTTTGCGTATTTGCTTTTGCTTATGAATTGCGTTTTAACTAGAAGTGCTTTTAGTTTAGTATTCTTGGTAGTTATATGTATACTCCAATGCTTTTTTATTACAATGTCGTGGAATTATCAAAATTGGAAAATTAAAATTTGTGGATTTATAATAATAATTCAAAATCCCATATCTGACCATGTGGTTGGTATTCATAATTAATATGTTAAAATAATTATTATTTAAAAAAATAGTTGAAGATAGCAGACATTGGACTCCTGACAACTACAATTTTATAGAATTATTAGCGTATAATTTTTATTTACTTTATTAGTTTAATAATATTTTCATCTAGAGATAAGCCTTTTAATTAATTATAAGTTCATAATAATAAATAAATAAATAAATAGATGCCTTTGACTGTCCAAAAATTATCACTTAAATAAAATATTTTTTAATTTAATAGAATGTCCAACATATAAATTATTTTAAACCGATGTCCAATTTTAATAATAAAGTTTGATGTATTTTTCAGTAAAACATAATTAGTGCCCAAAGTTTTGTACGATACACATTACACATGGCTAATTCTAAGCCAATTGCAACTTTCATGGACCAACACCGCCCAAAATTTTGTTAACGGAATATAATTAATTAATTTGGTAGCGGTCAATGTCAGGTGACAATTAGACTAACCAGTGATAAAATGCCACCGAAGCAAATCAATTAACAAAAAAATAATACAACTACCAAGTCAAAAAATATTAATCAAATGTCATAAAAATTAATTATCTTTGTGTGCAGTACATACATATGCACCGTATATTCTTTCATTTTTTTATTACTGTAAAATCAAATTATTTTGTTATAATTTTATTTTTTTCTTATAATATTATAAATTAAGATTTATAATATAAAAATTAAAAATTACTCTGCAAAAGTTGAAGATTTTAATAAAAAGTTTAAAAAATGAAGAAAATGTACGGTACATGGGCTGCACTGTAAAATTTCCCCTAAATTCTGCATGTGAGAATAAGCAAGGCGTACAAAAAAGAGCCAAATGACAAATGTATGTGGGGTTGTCAATTTTACTCAAAATCAAAGGCATTTGTTTTGTTTATTGATCCGTGTGCACAACTTTGCCCGGTAAGATAGGGTCTATCCACTTTTTAACGTGGGAAATCTTGTTATCCATTTTGTAATTTCAATTTATGTTCATACAATTAAGCATAATATTCTTGTCTCTCTCTTCTTTTTTTTTTTAAATAATAATAAACTTTGTTAACTTTTTGGGTAATGGATAAAATGTTTCTCTTTTTTTAAAAAAAAAATAATAATATTCTTCGTTAACTTTTTGGGTAATCTTTAAAGAAATGATATAACATGAAAGAAAAAGTAATAAACTTAAAAAGTACTTGTTTACAAAAGTATTTTGGATAAAAGTGCTTTTTAAAGAATAGTGGGAGAAGGAGAGAAAGTTTCTTTAATGATAATATTTTTATTATTTATTGAGGAAAAATTATTAATAATAATAATTAAATTAATATAATTATATAGATTTTATTTTTTATAAGAAATATATTTTAAACTAATATTATTAAAATAATTTTATATAAAAATAATAATTAAATTAATTCAATAATTATTATGAGCACGTCTTTACTTTAATAAAACAAGAATATTATACACACACGCACACACACCAAATACTTACCAACCATCTATCTATATGTCATAAAATAATTCAATTATAATACCCAAATAATATTAATATTAAGTGATTATATACAAATATATTTTAAAATTATTTGACATATTAATCAAGGGTAAAAATATTATTATGGCTCATTTAATTTTCTAAACAATTTTTTAATCTTTTATTGTAAATATATATGTGTTATATTTTTAAATTTATGTGAGATGTTTAAGAAATTTGAAAATAATAATAGAAATAAATTAGAAAAAAAAAAGAAAAAAAAAAAAGAAAGAAAGAAAAAAAGAAAATGGGAAGTTAGGAAACGAAACCAAAAAATGACCAACGCATGATCATCCTAGGTATAATTTCAATTAATTTCATTTGAAATGGTTGCCTCGTTCTTTAGTGGAGCAGGCGCTAAAGGAAGAAACCTCAAAGTCAGGTGGGTCCAAACCCAGCAAAGAAAATGATGCGAAATTGACCAATCATCGATTTTCCATTGTGTGCGAGTCAGATGAGGTCAAGATGATCATGATCTCCGGTTAATATCCAAAATTCAAGAGCCCATGGCCATCTCTTTGGGCAAGTGACGAGGTGGACCCGTTTCCTATGTCTGACTCGGACAAGGAACACCGCAGGTTCATTGGATTTTATATATTGTCGGTAACGTTTGGTTGCGGGTGTCAATTCCCACTGTTTATTTAATGATTAATAACATTAAGAATTTTATTAATAACATTAAATACATTAATGATTAATAATAATGGTCATAATAGTCAATAAACATAAAGAAAGTACTTTTATTACCACGTCCTTTTAAGTATTTGGGTATTTACAACGTTATTTTAGACAATATAATCTTTACTTAAATTAATTTGGACTTTAGAACCTTTAAATTAATAATATAAAATTAATAAATTAATATTATACTATTTTATATATTAATTAATATATAAAATAATTAAAAATAAAAAAGATATTAAATTAAAATTTAGACTTAAATTTAGGTAAAAGTTTTTATTAATTAAATTACATAAATTCAAAAACAAATATATAAAATCAAAAATTAACGTCTAATACTATCAACAAGTGAATATTAATTAATACTTTAAATTAAATATTACTAATTATTTTATTTATTAACGTGAGAATAATTTTATAAAAAATTAATATTAATAATGTTATATTACTGTCAACTAAATACGATTATATTATATAGAAAAAATGCCAATCAAATACATTAGTACAGTTTTTTTATTAATTTACATTGCTATACTTTTGAAGATAACATCAAAGTAATATAAGGTCCCCTCCGACTAAATACACCATAAAAATTATAGTCCATCACGAGAAAGTTTTGTGTGCTGTCATTGGATAACCTTACTTGAACACGTGGCAATTCTATAAATGAATGATCATTTGATTGTTTTAATTATTATTAAAATGTTAATTTAATAATTAATCGAAATAAAGTCAAAATCCCAAAATTGTGTCTGCATTTAAGCAAGAAAAAGTAAAATAATCAAACGGATAAAATGAAATGAAGACCGTAACCTTTGGGTGCAAGGGACAAACGGTAGACAGAATCGATATACCAGACCCAGTACACACGCGACGCACTTTCGATCTGTGATAACCCAATGTAACACTGGCTACGAGACTAGATGATGATGTCGGTGAAAAAGCGGGTCGTGCGATCAATGTTGATTGCATGGGAACCACATGATCGGTAAGTAGGGACCACTACCAGCATACATTTAACAAGACGCGTAACCCACCACCACCAATGACAAATGGGGCGGCACGCTGTATAACGACATGCATAAGTTACCGACGTGTATTAACAAGGAGCGGCGGTCACAGACTTCTAGTCTCTTTATTTATTTAGTAGGTTTTGACTTGTTGACTTTTAAGTCTTTGACACTCCCAAGTCCTTAACAATGGGATACATCTCACTGTGCAGTACAAATCTCTAATTTTTATGTTCTAATTTTGAGGGTATAATTCTCAATTTATAAGTTCAAGTCAAAAACAAGAATAAAAAATTTGACAATTAAGACAAAAAATACCAAATGATTTAATAAAATTCGTTAATATGTAAGGTGGTCCATTTTATTAATTAATTAGCCTATTAAATTCATGGGAAACCTGGGGGTTTTATGTCAATTGGATGGTTTAGAATAAAGGGTGACCCATGAAAAATTTCACGAGTCAGGTTAGCGTGCATCCTCTTTCAAAACTCCACGTGCCATTGAAAATCTTAATCTAAAATGTAGATGTTTAGTGGGGTCAAGTCTACCTAAATAGATTAACTAAATAGTAATAATTGTTTAATTGCTTAAATTGTTTTATTAGGTTTTGTTTACGAAGATTTTGCGTGATGATTTTTGAAGGAAAAGTTTATGATTATAAAATTTGATGGGAGAGAACTTTTGTGGTTGTCTTTTGAGTGAGAAAATTTAATTGTTTTGGGATTAGTATGGTTAATGTCTAAATTTTTTTCGGATAAAAAATTTAGTACATTACATACATTTTACTATTATAATTAATATAAATGCCGTAATAATTAGAATCTAATTTTGGTCAACGATTTCTGAGAAACTAATTGAAATCAAAAAGAGCGAGTTAAAAGTAAAGTCGCATCATTAGCATATAAACTCTAACGCTCAAATTACTGGATTATCAGAGGCCAAGTTAAAAAGAGAACGAATTAAGAGTGTTTAAATTATTTATCGACCCAAAATATTGGATTCAGGAGTATTTATATTGCAGGCTGATCCTCGCTAGTTGAACTCTGTTTGTCTCTCTAAAGGTTTGAAAAATCATTCCCCCTTTTATGTAGTCATTTCACCATTTATAAGGCCTTTATACGTGAGAGCATTAGAAAACGGGAGCCTAATTAGACAGAATACGACATGATCATCCGGCAGGTCCTTTCACTACTCCCTTATATTAGACTAAGGTGACGCAATAAATGCCTCCAGATTGTAAGATAAGATACCTCTTAATGTGATGGGACGTTCAGGTCATTTT
>JAWDEX010000009.1:544538-558332 GCA_035221805.1 Trichilia hirta | reverse complement strand
CGAAAATGCTTAGCTGAAAATGCAATACCCCGTCAGTTGCAAGCACAACAAATTGGTCACTGCTGGTTATATGTCTGTGCGTCACTTCTGGTTCAGAAATTAATCCATATTCCTTTACACAGTAATCACCAAACGCCCTAGACATTGCTAACCCCGGAGATTCCTCATCCGGAAGCCAAACTCTGTGCACTCCAGGCTCATCTTCCATACAGAAAACTCGTCCCTTGCTTCGAATTATACGCTCTGCTTCCTCTGCAAATACAATCAACAACTATGTAAGGAACTCGCGTCGATCTCTCACCTTTGTTTTGAGAGAGAGATACTAACGAGGTAAGTTAGGCTTGAAATCAACTGTCAGCTGAACTGGAACCAAGTTTCCATCATCCGAAGTTGTAGCCAATACAGCTCTAGAATCCCCAACATTAGCTACAATGAAGAATTCGTCCTGGTGATTGGTGAAGCAGAAAACAAATATGTCACAAAATTCTCATGTAACATTTTAAAAAATACGAGTATGTGATGAGTTATAATACCTGTCTTACAATTGTTAATGCCGTCGTTCCGCTGTAGAATGAATCAATCTTGCGATCCTCCTCGAGCTCTAGATCAACAGCAGCACAAGTTTTGACATAAGAATGCTTCCATATGTTAAATCTGTGATGCTTTTTTTCTGAATCCAAGTCAGTTTCTGGGAGAAGAGAAGCATTGGCTAGAGCCTCTTGCCAATTACAAAGCAGTGATGAGGGCATCGATTTCCGAACCTTTTTCGCCACGAAATGGCCCCAAGGACCATGCCCATCAAATATCCCACAGAAAATCAGGTCTGCTTGGCATCCGAATTCCTGATCCAACACAAAGAAGTAAAATTAGAGACAACATGCAGCATGTTTCTCATAAGCAACATCTCATTTGGTAAAAAAAATGCATACCTCCCACACCATTGCACAATCTTGGTTCGCTCCTTTGTTGCCTCTCTTGGAGAAAACCGAGGCAAAATTGTTGGAACCATCGACATTTACAATACCAGATGATTTTAAAATCAAGTCGTTCTTTTTTGCTTCTTTTGCCATTGCTTCTGCAGTTCCTCTTCCATCAAAACTCTGAGAATTCTTCCCTTTTTTGCTGGTAAACGATTTCGCCAATCCAGTGAACATGGAGGAGAAATGGCCCATATCCTCAACTCAATCACCACAACACACCACAATCAAATTATGTCTTTTCTTCTTTCTTTACCTCTATGTGAACTCAAAATCTGGACAAAAAAAATGACAAAATAATCACATACACTCCAAATTTTGCTTTAATGGGAAATGCTTTAGAGAAACTTAAGAAAGGACAAATTGTGTGTTCTTCTTTTTCCCAGATATGCTTTTCCTGAGAACCAAACGGAAAGTTCAACTTGAGTGATACTGAAACAGAAATAAAAGACATGAACCGACTCAGAAAGTCAAGAATCTCGGAATTTAATAGAGAGTAAAAACAAGAAACAGTGAATGTGAAACAGTTCTGGTATTTTTCATTTTTTTAAGAGAGAGAGAGGGAGATGTGAAACAGAATTTAATAAAAAATAAAAACAAGAGGCTGCGAATCTGAAAGACATTACAGAGAATATTCATTCATTTTCTGACATGGAATTCCAATATCACACGATCTAGAATAACGTAGAAAGCAATCCAAAAATTATAAAAAATGAAACTTAGCAGCCTATATCAGAAAAGTCTTGTTTGGTTACTGAGAAAAAGCAGTATAGCCTTCCAAAACTTTCTTATGTCATCTTTTCGCCCATGTACTCCACAAGCAACCAAACCAACCAAGGTGAACCTTTTGTTTGTTTGCTCAGAAAACAAAAGGAAAACACAGGAGAAAAAAAGTAGAACACGGAACGCAACAAAGTATAGAAAATTAACATATTTCTTCTAGTTTTTCTCAAAACTTTACCGGAAATCAAACAAACAAGCTAAAAACAGAACTTTTTACTCAACCCATTTGATTTTTTCGTATCCATGACATTCCATGCTGAGTAAGAAAGACATCAAACCTACCGTTTCATTTTCTTTTGACTTTCTCAGTAACCAAACAGGACAACAGAACAAAGTCAACAAAAAACTTTTGTAAGCATGCAAGACCTTGATTATCCAAAACCCAGCTCAGAAATTCAGATTCGGATACAGAAATACTTGACGGAAAGCTAATGTCAACTGCTGGAATCTGACGCAGCCCCGATTAGTTGTTATTGAGCTTAGACTTCTAGAGAGCGAATCTAGAGAAAGATTGGAATCCATATTGAAAGAACCTTTGTTGCCTTTTATCTCTCTCTTTTTATTAGCGAAGAAAGCAAAGCCACAGTGTTCTGTAGTTGCCGCTACTTTGTACGTACTAAAATGTCATTCCCGTTTTGTGCATTTGCTTTTGCTTTTGCTTATGAATTGCTTTTTAGTTTTGTGGTTTCAATTTTTCTTGGTAGTTATATGTATACTCAAATGCATTTTTTATTATAATTTCTTAAGATTATCAAAATTGGAAAATAAAAAATAAAATAAAATTATCCCTAGGGTCAATTAAGTTTAGCTGAATTATTTGTTAATTACTAATTATATTTTGATAGATATTTTTAAATTTTTATGAAAATATATTTCATAAGACATTTTATCCTATGAATTATCTCATAAAACATGAAGATTTTTGTTAATTTTTATTCATACATGATTAAATTTTATGTTTATTTATTATGATATTATTGTACTACTTGTATACTGAAATGAAAAAAAATGATGAAATTATTTTGAAGAATTATTTTTATAGTTTCCATTTTTCACAACAATTTAAAATCCCATATTTGGCCATGTAGTATGTATTCAAAATCAATATGTTAAAATAATTATTATTTTCAAAAAGAAAATAGTTGGAGATTGCAGAAATATTGGACTGTTGACAGCTTCAATTTTATAGAATTATTGGCAAAGAATTTTAATTTACTTTATTAATTTAATAATATTTTTATCTAGAGATAATTGTATTAATTTAATTAATTAATTTTAAGTTCTTGACAATAAATAAATAGATAAATAGATGTCTTTGATTGTCCAAACATTATCACTTGTATAAAATTTTTATTTTTAATTTAATAGTATGTCCACCATATGAATTATTCTAAATCGATGTCCAATTTTGACAATAACGTTTGATGTATTTTTTAACATATAATTTATATTGAAACATAAGTAGTTCCCAAAGTTTTGTTAACAGAATATAATTAATTAATTAATTAATTAGGTATGTAGGGGTCAATGTGAGGTGACAATTAGGATAACCAATGATAAGATGTCATCTAAGCAAATAAATTAACAAAAAATTATAACATTAAATGTTTGTTGATTTTGTCATCGTATTTTCTTGTGTGAGGACCAAACTACCAAGTTAAAAAATATTAATCAAATGTCATAAAATAAATAAAAATTAATTATATTTAAAAGAAAATACTCTCATAATAACATATATATTAATAAATTGATTAATATATGTTAATTAATTAATAAAGTATTTTTATTCTAATATTATAAGAATATTGATATCTCAATATAATATATATATTTATTTATTTCATATATTATATTACATTAAAATATTACTATTTTTAAAATAGTTAAATAAAAATATCTCTTAATTAATGTACTTGTTCTATGACAATGGAGGCATGTAAATTACGCAACACTTATTTCTGTTTTCTTTTTAAGAAAATAGTTAAAAAAAAAAAAATAGATGGAGCCTTTTGAAAATTAGAAAGAAATTAGAACTAGCTATTCATGATGTAAAACAAAATCACAGACAAATTGATGATGATGGACCAAAAGTCAATCCAATTATCAAGAAAAGTTAGGTTTCAGTCACAAATATATAGAAACAAGACGCGTGTAATTTCAGGCAAGGCTACGATGCATCCATATCACCGTATATTCTTTTTATTTTTAACTCTTTTATTATAAAATCAAATTATTTTCTTATAATTGTTTTATTTTTTATTATTTTTTTATAAATTAAGAATAATGATAAAAATTAATATGAAAAATTTGAAGATTATAATAAGAATTCAACAAAAGTAAAAAAATATACGGTACATATAACTGCACTCTAGTATGCCCCCTCAAATTTGGCACATGATAATTTCGGTACCGCACATGCAAGGCTAGAGAAAGACTATTGCGTTTATATTTTTGATCATATGTCTATTCGTTCGTAGTACACCTTTCTCCCGTAAGGTCCACCCACTCAATAATTTGGCAAAATCTTGTTATTCATTTTGTAATATTCATGTATAAAAAATAAGCATGCAATTTATTATTCATATTTTATTGATCATGAAGCTATCTTTTGGACCTAAGATTAAGATGTTGATGCCCCAAATAAAGATTAATAATTTGACATTATTTAAAACTTTTTAATAGTTTTTATTAAGCTAAATTAATCAAATTATAAGCTGCAAAATCGAGACACTCGTCACAATATAAAGATTAAAATTATTTAAGAGCCAAATAATATGATAAAGAGCAAATCATATTCTCAATCTCAAGATTAAGAAACAGAATAAAATATAAGGATTAAAGCTATCTAAGAGTAAAATATAAAAATAAAAGATAAACTTATTAATAAAAAAATTATCAATAATTCGTAAAATTACGTGTCTAATATGCAATAATTCTTAAAAATTACATATAAAATATTCCCTTTGCATATTAATAATGTGTATATTTACAAGTAATTATTAATCTAATTTTTCGAGATTATATATGGTGGGCAACTAAAGGATGACAAGTAGTATCATCTTATTTACTTGTGTTGATCTTACGGTTGCATATAAGATCAAAAATAATTATTAATCTCCTCCCCTAAAACTAAATGCGTTAGGCGACCAAAGAAATGAAATTATGTGACTTCAAAGTACGTTTTGTACAAAAGAATTTTGTATATA
The DNA here is from genome assembly GCA_035221805.1 of Trichilia hirta. Classification (NCBI taxonomy): domain Eukaryota; kingdom Viridiplantae; phylum Streptophyta; class Magnoliopsida; order Sapindales; family Meliaceae; genus Trichilia; species Trichilia hirta. The sequence continues at coordinate 553,366 of JAWDEX010000009.1, read as the reverse complement.
CACATCAAATACTTGCCAATCTCGTATTTATATGTATTAAAAGAATTTAATTATAATATTGAAATAACATTAATATTAAGTAATTATATACAAATATATTTTTAAATTATTTTACATATTAACCAAGGAAAAAAATATTACTAGAGGTCATTTAATTAGACCGTATAATTTTTTAATATTTTAATATAATATCTGTTTTTTTTTTCATTACACATATCTAACTTTATATTATATTTTTAATTTATATGTCATATTTAAGAAAATTTTAAAAATATGATAGAAATAAATCAGGAAGAAAATGAAAATAATGGGAAGTTAGGAAACCGAACCAAAAAATGACCAATAGATAATAATCCTAGGTGTAACTTCATTTGAAATGGTTCCTGCCTTGGTGGAGCAGGCTGGCGCTGAAGGAAGGTTCAAGATCAGGTGGGTCCAATCCAACAAAAGAATATGATGGGAAATCAAACAATCACCGTTGTTTCCTTTGACGGTGAGTCAGATGAGATGAAATGATCATGATGTCCAGCTATTACTAACCCATCTCTTTGGGGAAGCGATGAGGTGGGCCTATATCTAGCTCGGGAAGGGAACACTGCAGGTTCATTGGATTTTATTTGTTGACGGTAAGATCTATCTCACATCATGAGCAAGTTTTGGGTGTTGTAATGAATACACTTGTTTCGATACACTAGTAAACGTGGCAACCATATAATGGAATGATCAAATAATTGGTTTACGTACTAATTAAATATTAATTTAATAATTAATCGAAATAATACCAAAATTTTGTATGCATTTAATCAAGAAATGCAAAATAATCCAACGGATAAAATGAAAGGAAGATCATATAACCTTTGGATATAGGTGACAAACGGAAGGCAACGTTCATATGCAATGCGCTAGGCTCGGGGTGTGGTTATCGTCCCCGAACTGCAGTGTTTGGCACGAGTTCATCTCCAAACTTACCCCCGTCCATTTATAATAATAATAATAAAAGGGGGTCAGGGTAAACCTTTCCCTATATTTAACTCACTAAATCCATCCCCATTTGATGTCCGATTTTTTTAATAATATTAATTTAATTTAATCCATTTAAATCAAATTTTATAATTTTAAATACCTTAATTATTTATTTATCAATAAATTCATCATTTTATATCATATTAGATCTTCTTTTAAAAAATAAAAAAATAAATAAAAAAAAATAAAAATATATAATATATAAATTCTTCTTAAATTATAAACATTAAAATAATTCATATTTTACTTTAATCACATTTTTATTTCTCTTTTTCGAATTTAATTAACTATATACAAGTAAATCAAAACAATACAAAAACAGCAAATTTTCATATTAATAATATTAAAATGCATAACATTAAATTAATAAAAAATCCACATATCAAAGATAATAACATCAAAAAAATACAAAAAAAATTAGCTACCATCTTTATTACCTAATGTCATGTAGACCTTACTTATTACTTTGTTTCAAAAAAAATAGAAGCTATGAAAATCTTTCTTTAATTTTAATTTCTAATTTTAAATTTTTTTATCATTGTTTCTTACTTTTTATTATACTTTTATAAATTAAAAATTATAATAAAAATAATTATAAATTCATCAATATGGTACAATAAGTATTAAGTAGTAATATTATACTTTTCTATTTGTTCTCCTCTTGCAAAATATTAATTATTAATCTATCAAAATGTATAAATATTTGCCTTTTCTTTTAAATCTTTAATTTCAAATGAAATAGCTTTTAAGTTTTAATACCAAATTATAAAAATAAAAATTTTCTTAAAGGGTTAAAACATGTAAAATAATATAAAATTTGAAAATATAAAATGTTACTGTTATAGTTTTATTTCATTTATAATTTTTTTTAAAATATATTATTTTAATTTTTTTATTGACTAATTATAAATGAATAATTCATTAAATTTAGTATTATCTTATTAAATAAGAAAAAAATATAATATTATTTAATAAAATAAGATAATAAAATTATTAAACTATTTAAAATTTATAATAATCCCACACACATATTATTAATATATTTATTTTTATTTTCTAATTTTATAAAATATACTATCATAAATTTGTATTATACATATTTTAATTATTTTATAATATTAATTATATATTCTAATAAATATAAAACAGAGAGGAGATAGAAAATGTGTAATCGAGATGGGAATGAAAGAGAAAAAATTCATAATCTTCAAACTCGCCCTAATTTTTAACCAGATTAAGTTTTTAAGTTCTAAATTAGAACCCGTTTTAATATATCATTAAGCCTCAAATCTACCTTAATTGGGGAATTTTTGATATCCCCACTCATATCCCAAACCCAGTACACAGACAACAGCATGTGAATTGTTGTAACTCTCACTGTAGACCACATATAAGGTCGGCGACCAAGCGAGTCGTGTGATCAATGATTGACTGCATGGAGACCACAAGATCACTTAGTAGGGACCACTGCCAGCGTACATTTAACAAATCAGAAGTTGACACATAACCCACCAACAATCACGTCTGAGGCGGCGCACTGCATTAAGAGCATGCATAAGTTTCCATAGCCTTGTATATTTACATGGAGCGGCGGTAACAGATTTCTTCCTTAATTTTTTGTAGTAGGTTCTTCAAGTCTTTGATAATTCTAAATCATTAACAATGATAGATTACATCTAACAGTAATTTAAATGTTTTTTACTATGCATTCCAAATTTTATATTTCAATTCTCAATTTATAGGTTAAAGTTCATAAAAAGATTACTATTATCTATAACCCAACAAAAATTGTCAATTACACAGAAAGAAAATTAAAAATGATATGATAAATTAGTTATACTGTAACATGGCCCATTTTATTAATTAACCTATTAAATTCATGGGAAATCTCTGGTTTATATTTTTAATTGAATGGTTTAGAAAAAAGGGTAAGCGCCATGAAAGATTTCACGGGTCGGTTTGGCGTGAACTCCCTTTTAAGCTCCACTTGCCATTGAAAACCTTAATCTAAATTGTAGATATCTAATGGGGCCAAGATAATCTAAATAGATTAGCTAATTGATTATTCTGGGGTTCATATTTTAACATAGTAATCATTGTTTAATTACTTAAATTCCTTTATTAGGTTTTGTTTATGAAGATTTTGTGTGATGGCTTTCGCATGAAGAGTTTTTGAATATAAAACTTGATGGAAGAGAACTTTTGTAGTTGTCTTTTGAATGAGAAAACTTCATTGTTTTGGGATTAGTATGTTAAAAAAATTGTTAGTGGGGGACTAGGAGTGATATTTTAATATTAGGGTTGAGTTCTGAAAAAATGACAGTGACAATGGCAATGCGTAGTGGGTGGGTAAGAGAAGTTTGCAGAACATAAATAATGGCAACAAGTTCACATTTTCGGAAGCAGCAAGAGAATTGATATTCGACAGTCCCAAGACCTGAGAGCATGAAACAAAAGCAATTCATAGCTGCTTCTTAAAACCACGTTTATCTATTTATAAATGCGAACAAAATATTTCTCTATCCAAACCAAAAATAAACTCAAAAACAAATCTCATGAATGTAACAGAATATAATAAACAATGAAGAAAATTTTACATTCGGAAGTGAAGAATGCTAGGATTAAGATGTGCTTCCTAAGATTTGACAGCCATGAGCATACAGATATGGACCTTTATCATTGCATCATTTATCCCAAGATATCTTACTTAAATTATAGTATGTCTCATAATACAGAATAAGGAACATGAAACATGGGCATGTAGAGAATCTTCTGATATTTATATTATATGAAATATGCAAAACAAGTATCAGCAGTTGCAGAATAAAAATCTTGTGCTCTATCAATTACAATGAGATTCTGAGAAATTTGCCTCATTGAGAAGAGAAAACAATCAATATGCATAAAAATATGCCAGTCTAGCTTCTTGTATTATAGCACCACCAAATTTTTCTTAAAAAGGGGTATTGCACCAGGAGAAAATTTTACAGTCAACACCCCATTTGCACCCTAGTGCTTAGGTATTCATAGAAGAGTTGCTAGAAAAAGCAATTACTTTAGTAGGATGGATCCACATAACAAACAAGACAATAATGCTACAATTAGAATGACCTTTGTATTACTATTATTTAATATTCCAATGTCCTCGGCACTTAAAATAAGCACATGGGCTTAGAGCTTATCGAAGTCGGTAAGCAAATACGTTACAATCTGGGAAAGACCCCAGAGTAAGCTGAGTTGATATTCAATACTTAATGCAGGACATTTTTCATAAATGAACTTCATAAGAACTTAAAATTCGAACGAATATTTACTAGATATAAGCAGAAAAAGTTAGTTTAGTGTAGAGATCCAACAGTAAATACTGTGAAAAGTAAAAGACTTCATCCATGTCCTACAGGTCAAATATATAAGTTCTGATTAATTTATTTTGATAACTTCCACTGAATTGTTCAAATTGAAAGTGCATCAAGTTGCTGAATTGTTCATGTGATCTGCCTGAAACTGTCTCAGAAGTTGCAAAGACTGGTGATAAAGGTTAACATCAAGGCCATCAACATTCCTACCTACTCGAGCTTGCAAGATAGCCTGAACAAAAAGGGAAGATAGCCTGTTCAATTTAACAAATAACACATAGAGAGAGAGAAATGAAGCGTTCAACAAGTGGTATAATTGCATCAAAATCTTACCCCATTGTCAGGTTGAATATGAAGTTCACCGATAAACTGGTAGATAGATCCAACTCGAAAGCTAAGGTCTCTAAGATGCTGCGTGTCAATTTTTAGGATGGCACTTCCATCAGCAATAATAGCTATAGCTGTCTCTACAGAATAATTCTGTAACCTGGTGGGAAACAAGATTTTTAAGCTCAAAATTGATATGTGTTATTATCATGAAAATAATAATTGTTCAAATAAAACAAACATGGTGCATTCATCCAGCCTCTCATATGAGCACCAGCAATACATTATTAGAACAGTTGACCTGTTCCCAATAATTAACCTCACTTAGCGGCTAAATAATATATAACAGAAATGATTATCAACAGAAAAAAAAAAATGGTACAAACATCATTTGTTGGCACCGACAAAGATAATTTCCTCGTTGAAAGGACACCTGATAGCATAAATAATGTTTTCTGTTATCATCCAGATTGCAAATATCCAGATAAATGTAAACAGCTGTCGACCATTTTGCTTTTTAACATGATGAAACCTATTATGAAGTAACCTGGCCTCCAAAGTAAAATGATTCTTCAGAACAAAACAATCAAGAGATAATCCACACTCTCCAAATTTACTAGCTGGTTTAACTTATTACTGAGTAGCGTGGCAGACATAAAAATATTCACTTAATTACATTAGCTTTCAAGGACACTAACCTTAATGCATGAACCACAGATTATTACTATCTATAGAAATATGATAAAAGGATGTGTAAGAAATTTATCTCTTGTGGGAATGTACTACCAAGAGAACAACCAAAGAAATTGTTGCTTTACCATCACAAACCATTGCAGCAGCTTGGACAAGATGGCAAAAATTAGTTGTAAGAATATTATAGAAATGTCTGCCATGTAATGCCCATGTGAAAATATTTTCTTCAACAGCTGCATACTTATTTGAACCTTTTTCAGTTTCTATCAAACCAGATATCCATTCCTACATATTTATTTGATGTGCCTTTTTTTTTTATACATCATGAGGCTGAGTGCTGCATTCTTTTATAAGAGAAATCTTCAGTAAATCCTGTTCATTTCACCAGAAGTGCAGCTAGAGATTTTAAAATTCTTGTACCTAATATATAATTTTCCTTGTTGCCAAATCAAACTTTCAAACTTGTAAACACCTGGCGTCCTCAAAGCCATGGTAAACCCCATTCCAAAACAATCAATCCCAACATCACCATGCCAATGTCACCGTTGTTTATCCCTCTGCTGGGTCCACACTTCCAACTCCACCTCGGCTTCTGACTCCTCTCATCATCCAACTTAAGACTGCTCCAAGCTCATCACCCACATCAACAACTCCATTGCAGGATAGCAGTTTCCAACAACAACATCACTATAACACTACTTTCTAAACCACCACAACTCAAAATGCAGCGCATGAATCCTCAAAAGATAGCAAGAAATTGACAAGGAATACAGTCACTACTGCTAGAGTACTTGGAAAATGTAAACAAAATACCGAAAGACTCGAAAGACACACAAACAAAAAATTACGAAAATAGTTTTAAACATATATGCATAAACTAAACTTTGAGAGGGCAGAATTCTTACTTCCCAGTTACTCTTAGTGAAGCTCCTTCCTCATAATATTGAGAAGATGGGTTTAGCTCCGGTAAAGAAACCAGTATGCCAGATTTTATAACCGAGGATGCCATCAAAACCACCTCTGAAAATCAGATTATTCTACAACCTAGTCAAGAACGTACCAGCAACAATAAGAAAGGCTGCTGAACTCCGTATATGAATGGGTTTTAAATTGACGTTCAAATTACTTGCTAAATAAAATGGCATATAATTCACCTCTGAAAATCAGTTCATTCTATAACCTAATCAAGAACATACCAGCAAGAATAAGAAAGGCTGCTGAACACCGTATGTGAAAGGGTTTCAAATTGACGTTCAAATTAATTGCCAAATAAAATGGCATAGAATTCACCGTGGGCAGTATCAAAATACTGAAACTGATAAATAATAATAATACATTATTACACTCGCAAGAAATGACACGATCATGTATGAAACATGAAACTTCAATGATACCCATGTGAATGATAAATGAAAAAATAAATTCGACATTCAATATGAGAAAAAGTAAAAAATCAAACCAAGCAACAACATGGTATCAAAGTTTCTTTGATGCATAACCTCAAACATCGTCCATATAATCAACTTGAATAGTGCTATAGCAGAACAATCCCACCAATAAAGCGGAAGAACAACTGTATTAACACATCAATTTTATCAGTACCAAATTTACAGAAATTCACCTATATGGGCTTGAGCGAAACGATATGCCACACGCATTAAAAATATTACAGAGAGTTTAATTATATGGGCTTCAGTGAAGCGATTCCATTTTAGCCAGAATATGGCGGGCTCGCTGGAGGTGAGAAGAGCGACACCTCACTCTTCATTTTGTTTCGGTAAGATATTTTCTTTTTAAATAAAATTTATGATTTTATAGTTTGGATGTGTAAAACGACGTTGGTACTTTCCATTGAAAGTTTAACTTTTACTTTCTATTCTTTCTTTCAAATTAAAAATTAATTTCTTTAATATATTTATAATTAACTGTTTAGTTTTTTTTACCAAAACTTTGTTTCATAATTTTTTTCTATTGAAAATTAAATTTTATATTATTTTTAATTTTTAATTTTTATTTATTCATATTCTTGTAAATATTAATTTATATATAATAAAAAAGAGATGATAAAATTGATTGATATTAGTCAAATGAAAGTTTAATTGATGTTTGTTAAGATAAATCAATTGTACAAATTGAAAGATATAAAGCAAAAAATTTTTATTGCTCTATTATAAGTGCTACAACGTGGTGTAGTTTTCATCCACTCCAACCAATCAAATTGAGATTGGTGTATACTTTTTTATATTTTTGACATATATCTTAAATATATAATACATCATACGCGCATGCCATAACCTAAGCCAAATAAAAGAGGACACTTGTGAAATGCATGAGGAGTGGTGAAGTGAACTAATGGGATAAAGTGGTAAAAGCTACCAATCATAACTTAAAATATGTCATTATAATACTGTTCATTAGATTTTACTACTTTCAATCAATTCAATACATGCTAAATCATAACTCATTAAAAGTCTTACCGATAAAACTCAGTAGGACAAAAGACCTTCTCAAAAGAAAAAAAAAAGTACAATACACGCTTGGTTCTCTTTGATAAAATTCTCCTCCTTAAAAATATCGTTAATCTTTTTTAATTTACGAAGTTGATGCATTCTAATATTATATAATAACTTCAAAAAACTTACTATAAATAGAGTTTTGATAAAAATATCAAAATATTTTTAGAGAAGTGAATTTATTTGATATCAATTTGCTTGCTCTATTAGAGCTTATGATTATAAAAAATTTAGATAAAATATGCTTAATTCTATCTCCTTTAATATAATCTCCTCTATCTTGAGTAATACAAGCAGTACTATTTCATAAATTATTGTCAGATTTCCTAAAATAGGGGATAAGTTACATGTACTTTGAATATATTGAATAGCATAACAGAGTTATACACACTTACGATTTTTTTTATGTAGAGCAAGAATCTCAGTATGATTAGAAGAGGTAGCAACAAAAATTTGCTTCGTAAATCATCAGAAGATTGCTGTATTATTATAAGTGAATATATATCTTATTTGTGATTTAACTTTATGGAGATCAAAAAGATAACCAGCATTTACATGACCAAATAAGCCTAAATTTTGTGCTGATTCAATAAAATAAAATAATCCCAAATTTATTGTTCTACAAAGATAACATAGTATATGCTAGATGCCATTCTAGTATTATTGAGTAGATGCAGAACTAAATCTAGCCAGTAAATTCACAATAAATACTATATCAGTTTGGTACATTGTGCCGAATATAATAAAGCACTAAGTGTCAGGAAATCGGGATCATACATGCAGCGGAAAAACAAAAATTTTCCGATTTTCTCACAGAATTCATGCGACAAACCCATGGTTTTTAAGTTATGAATTTGAATATTCATACCTTATTTGCGTGATTGATGACGAAGAACCACAAACGCAAAACATTATT
>JAWDEX010000009.1:515572-525858 GCA_035221805.1 Trichilia hirta | reverse complement strand
AAATCACTTTTTGGCTGTTGGTGAAGATAGCCAGATAAAGTTTTGGGATATGGACAATGTCAATGTTCTCACTAGCATAGATGCAGAAGGTGGACTCCCGGTAAGTCAATGTCTTTGACTTTGTGGCATATCTGCCAAACACTACAACTTTTGGTTTAGGACTTACGTTATCACGTTAATTGCTGTCAGTCTCTTCCTCGATTAAGGTTCAGTAAGGAAGGAAATCTGCTAGCTGTTACTACAGCAGACAATGGATTCAAGATCCTTGCTAATGCTGTAGGTCTCAGATCTTTACGAGCAGTCGAAAATCTGCCTTTTGAAGCACTACGAACACCTATTGAATCTGCTGTAATTAAGGTGAGAACAATTTCTGCTTTTTAGTGTTTTATTTTGGGTAACAAAATTCATAGCCTGATATCTATTGGTCTCTTTACTGTGCCTTCTGTCTAGGTTTCTGCCAGTTCTGCCGTTTCAAGTGTCAGTCCAGTGAATTGTAAAGTGGAACGCAGCTCTCCTGCCAGGCCATCTCCAATCATTGTAAGTTAGCTTTGTTCTTCTAACTCATGATTTTGCTTCCATTTCATACTTTAGTAAAAGAATGTGTATTAGTTGCATGCTTGTGGCAGCATTTTCGCATGTTTGCCTGGTGTGCATTTAACATGTTGTAAATAGGCATTAGTACAAAGCTCTTGGATTTTGATTATACTTGGAATATGTTACATTTGTAGAAAAGCTATCAATTGAATTGTTTAAAACTAGCATCAAGTTTTTTTCCCCACTTTGCTTAGGGTGTTCTGTTCCTGAAATTTGTATTCAGTCAATTTTAGTTTCTGCAGCTTAGTTGAGTTGTCTGTTGTTACAACCTTAGTTTTGTTGTCGTGGTTTCCTCTTTAAGAATGGAGTTGATCCTACAAGTAGAAGCATGGAAAAGCCAAGAAATGTGGACGATGTTACTGAAAAAACCAAGCCATGGCAGTTAACTGAAATTGTGGATGGTGGCCAGTGCCGGTTAGTAACGCTGCCTGAGAGCACAGATGCATCCAGCAAGGTGGGTTAAATATCTTCAGACTCTTATTATGACTGAACACTTCTCTCTCTCCCGACTCCCTGCCTGTTCTGCAATGTAGAACATATATATAAAATTTTCCATGCCATTAAATGCATCAAACTGTTTCATTTAAATTCAGGTTGCTAGGCTTCTATATACAAATTCTGCTGTTGGTGTTTTGGCACTTGGCTCAAACGGCGTCCAAAAGCTATGGAAGTGGCCCAGAAATGATCAGAATCCAGGTGGAAAGGTAATAAATTGCACTGACGGATCCAACAATTTTTCTTAAACAATTTCTGTCTAGTTTTGGATGTATATGATCAAATGTTTTGTTGGCAAAGATTTCTGAAATTGGTTTGGTATCTAAAGGCCACTGCCAGTGTCGTCCCACAGCATTGGCTGCCAAGCAGTGGTCTTCTTATGAATAATGATGTCTCAGGTGTCAACCTTGAAGAAGCAGTCCCATGCATAGCTCTCTCTAAGAATGACTCGTATGTAATGTCAGCTACTGGCGGAAAAGTTTCTCTGTTTAACATGATGACGTTTAAGGTATGCCAGCGCAACAATATCTTGCTACTATAGTTACTGTTGTAAATTTAGTTCTTCATAAATTGTTTGCTTTGCAGGTAATGACGACTTTCATGTCACCTCCCCCGGCTTCAACCTTCCTAGCATTTCACCCCCAGGATAACAACATCATAGCCATTGGAATGGAGGATTCAACCATCCACATATATAATGTGAGGGTGGACGAGGTGATTAATTTCTGAGACTGTTTTTCTTATTTTTCTTTTTTTCCTGGGATTTTTCTGCCCTCAAGCTCCAACTGATGCGATCTCATTTACTTATTGTAGGTGAAATCAAAATTGAAGGGCCACCAGAAGCGTATAACTGGTTTGGCCTTTTCCACCAATCTTAATATTTTGGTTTCGTCGGGGGCTGATGCTCAGGTAAGCTGAATCATATTTGCTTTTGCTTTCTTCTTAATTTCTTTTTAGTTCTAACCTAGAAAAGCAATTAAATAAAATTGTATAACTTGCTACTGATGTGACTATTTTTGTGCAGCTTTGTTTGTGGAGCATTGACACGTGGGAGAAGAGGAAATCAGTTGCAATTCAAATTCCTACTGGAAAAACACCTACAGGTGACACACGAGTACATTTCCACACTGATCAGATTCACATGCTTGTAGTTCATGAGACACAGTTAGCAATATATGATGCCTCCAAAATGGAACGTATTCGGCAGGTGTGTACTGCATGGTCCACATAAGTATTTTGTTATGTTTTGCAATTAAATAGAAGGCAAACATTCTTACGCATTGTTATTCTATTTCAGTGGGTACCCCAGGATGCACTGTCTGTACCCATATCTTGTGCTGTATACTCTTGCAACAGCCAATTAGTTTACGCCACCTTTTGTGATGGTAACATTGGGGTGTTTGATGCTGATACCCTGAGACTAAGATGCCGTATTGCTCCATCCACATATCTGCCCCAGACAATCTTAAACGGGTAAGAGCATCACATCTTATGCACAAATGCATGCATTATGAGATCAGTTTGCTAACGGATATATTATTCAACAGAAGCCAAGCTGTGTACCCACTTGTTGTTGCGGCACATCCCCTTGAACCCAACCAATTTGCCATAGGGTTGACGGATGGATCCGTTAAAGTGATGGAGCCTTCAGAATCTGAAGGTAAGTGGGGGGTGACTCCACCTACTGATAACGGTATACTGAATGGTCGGACAACATCCTCCTCCACAACGAGCAACCACGCACCAGATCAGTTACAAAGATGAAGTGGCTTGAGATGAGATAAAATGAAATTGTATCTAAATCTGACTGTATTTGTAGATTGTTAGGATATTAGTTTCCGTCCCCATATCAAAGGTAAGTTTAGGACATTAAGTAGCAGATATAATACACATTCGTCTACAGTTAGTTGCACTAGTCTTAAATACCGCTATTTGTTATTAATTTTTTTCCAGAGTGCCTTGTTCTTTGAAATGATTACCTGTATGTATTGCTTTTTGCTTATTTGTATTATTAATAAACGCAATCTTTGATTTCTTTTGATTGCCTCAAATGTATGATTTTGTGTCATCTTTTATGCACTCTGTGAGATGAAATTAACAATTTTTTAACTCGTGTGAGCGAGATTCAAATTTAGATTGTTAAACTCGAGGTGTTATGTACCAGTTAAACATCAATAATCAATAATATTAAATGAGATGTGAATAATTTTTGTCAATTTATGTGAAGAAAATCCTTTGTTATGCGAAATTGAGCCTAAAATTTGTTTGTTGTTTGGGTTTCAATGGGATTAGCTAACACTCTTTTAATCTTTTTGTAAGAGTAATATCTTAATCTTTTAAGCGTTCAATTACTTATCCCAAAAACTGAGCAAAATTAAAATGAAATGAAACAGTTAGTTATACAATAACAAGAAAATTTTTTTTAATAAAGTGTTGTGTTGTAGACAACAAATCTGTTAGTTACAAACGATTAACTAAATCAACCGAGTAAGTAATGTTTTAAATTCAAATAAATGAAACGCTGCGTGTTTTCTAACTCCCCATCCTGCCTGCTGACATACATATGCCCGCCAAATCCCTAATCAATTATTTCTCCTGAGAGGTGCAGGGAATGGCGAAGCGTACGGACCCGGCAGCAAATAGCATACGAGGAAGGAACCCACAAAACTTGATGGAGAAGATTCTGCGGTCGGAGATTTACCTAAATCACGTACTGGAAAGAACAATATTTCGGATTGACGGCGGAGACTTTGGTCGACAAAGCCATGGAGCTCGACCAACTCGGCGGCACCTTCGGGGGCAACCGTAAACCGACGCCGTTCATGTGTCTCATAGTGAAAATGCTCCAGATCCAACCAGAGAAAGATATCGTCGTTGATTTCATTAAAAACGACGATTACAAGTAAGGTAAAAAATCCATTGAAAATTACCACTTTACTTTTATAAATTTTGAGGGTTTTTGTTCATTGGGTCCTTTGTTGCAGATATGTGCGCGTTCTGGGTGCGTTTTACTTGCGATTTATGGGGACTGATATTGATATCTATCGTTACCTTAAGCCTTTGTATAACGACTACAGGAAATTGGGGCAAAAATTAGCCGATGGGAGTAGTTCTATTTTTTTGATCTGTTATTATCTTGATGGATGGATGAATATTAACTTGAATATGTGTTCTTTTTTCCTCACTACTTGTTTTAGTTTTTTCTTTGACTCGAGTGGAAGAGGTAATTGATGAACATCTTACAAAAGATTATTCAGGTGACATTGCCATGCTGGGCATTAAGAAAAGGTTATTGTTTTAGGTTGATTGCTTTGCACATGGTTAATTTTGTTCTTTGGGTTTTTCTTTTGATAGCTTCAGGCATTGGTTGTCAGCTGAAATTTAGTGCATAATGAGTTTATGCATTATAAGTTTTGATAACCATTGCAGTTGAATTTTCATAAGTGGGCTTTTTATGCTTTGGGTTGGATAACAGATTGCATGCTCCTGTTTGTTTTTCGTGCAGATGGAATCTTGACACTGTTGGTGCACTGGAACCTAGAAAGAGTGTTTTAGAGATGATTTTGAGGAAGAGGAAGAAAAAGTGGAGAATTATCAGTTTGATGGTGGAATGAAAGATGGGGCTTATGAAAGGGTTCACTCATCTTTCTTCAGATATGATCTTTTTTCTTTCCTATTTCTTTACAAAATTTTTGTTTTGATATGTTTTTGTATGTTGACAGGATTATCACCATGGGCGAAGTCCTACAAGGGAAAGATAGAGATAGAAGCCACAACCCCGACTGCGACTGTTACAGATATAGGTATGAACCATTGTTCTCCCTTTGCTTTCTGCGTTTCTTCTTGTTGTGTCTTATGGAATGATTGGATTTTCTCTGTTTATCGTTTTCTTCTGGTGTAATGTTCTATTTACTGGATTTCTGCAATTTGCATTCCATAGAATTTGGTTGGGCCTAGCACTTTTTTGTAGTTGCATGAAGTCAATTTCTGTGATGACTGTACATCACTGCTAAAAGGTAAAATTATCAGTAATCAAGCAGAAATTGTGGTAACCTCAGGTAAACGGTGCCCTGACATCAAATATGTATATGCATTCTTTGAAAAGATTTTTTCGCTGAACAAGGACTTAGTGAAAATAAATTTGGTCTTTAAGATAAAGTGAAAATAGATTAGGTAAAATGAATGCATGCATAATGGAGGCATCGTTTCTTTTGTGAGCTTGAGTATGTGCAGAAATTCTAAATTGAATCACACTTAAGATCTGGATCTTCATGTTGATTCTACTATGCGGTTGGATGCCCCTGGGGGATTGGTTTCAAATGCAGCATCTTTTGAGGATTGTTTATAAATCTTCCGTGGAGCTGTAAGGCTTGGGAAATTCTTTAGAATTTTAGTTTGCCCTGTCACTTAGTCTTTACTAAGCAAAATTGGTTGCTTCTTTTATAGCCAGTAGGTAGTTATGGTGGAAGCTGTTGTATCATGATAATTTTGTGTCAACATATATAATTATCTTATTAAAACATTATGTTTTCATTTTGGCATTTAAAGCCATCTGTGGATTAAAACAGCTTCCTATAGTGATATCTAATGATCCTGCCAGGTTTCTCTGCACTGACAGTGTGCAGTGAGAAGTATGATGGATCAGACAATTCTATTTATTAATTTGTTCTTTTGGTTCTGCTTTTGACTTCTGGTTCTATGCATTATACAATTTATCAACTTATGTGGTGAGTGCAATTTTTTGCAATATCTGTTTGCCTACTTGTTTGTTTGCAGTCTTATTGCATTCATTGATGAATGCCTGTAAATATTTCTTCAGTGGAAGTTTAATGCTAAATTTGGTGCATAAGCTCATAGGGTTTTTTGTGTTTCTTTTTTCTTTTCTCAGGGACCAAGGCTATGATAGGGACTACAACAGGGATTGAGGACATGGTCGAGAAAGGAAGAGGGATAGAGACCAGGACAGGGATAGGGACTGCTACTGCTTGAGGGAAGATACGGAATATTGTTGTGAGAGGGGTTGAGATAGAGAGGGAAGGGAGGGATTGAGAGAGACGAGATAGGGATTGTGGGAGGCAGAGGAGCCGTTCAAGGAACAGAAGCAGGAACTGCAAAAGACATACTGGCAGTAGCACGAGTCCTAGAAGGCATGCAGATGAACCAGTGGATGTGCCAAAGAAGAAGAAAGAGAAAAAGGAAAAGAAAGATGATGGCACAGACCACTTAGATCCAGAAATTGCTGAAGCTAACAGGATCCGTGCATCTCTTGGATTGAAACCATTGAAACTATAATGGCGCAATGGAAGATAACAGGTTTTGTTGGCTGTTAGAACCATAAGTATACTTTAGAAAGTGCATATTAAGGATTTTTCTTGTGCTATTTTGCTGGCATCTTATTGAAATCATGTTGAATCAAAATCCGGCATACGTATTTACCTTATTTGTACAGTTTCTTTGCTTTCCATTACTATGTTATGTTATTGTTAATATTGAAATCTTATTGGTAAAGATTGGGAACGAACATAAGTTGGGGTATTAGGCTAAATATGGAGGAAAACGGAAATATATTCAATTGCGGGAAAACTTGGTAAAAGTGAAGTTTAGCAACAGCATCGCTACAGCATTTCCGTGATATAACATTTCAAACACTAGATGAAACCATTTAAACACCGAAGAGAGGGGAAAGCAAAGCTATTTTGACCTAATTATGGGATGTTCTTGGATTAACAGATTGCCATCGTTATCACGCTGAAGGACACCTGAGTCGTTCAGATGAGAATCCTCTTCTTGCATAATTCCTCGACCTCTTCTCCAATTTTCAATTTCTGGCTGGTGGTCACTGTTGAGATCCTAGGCAACTCGGGTGAGCTTTCAAGTTTTGTGATCGGAAGATCAGTTGTTGCAATGACATTTGCGCTTGTATTACTGCTCCTACATTTGCTTCCGAAGAAAGAAAGTTCATTCGTCTTGTTGAAAATTTTTTTGAACGTTACTTGTACCTGCGTGTTGTAACCTACGCTTACTTGGTGGTGTCTCTTCTGCTTTCTTCTTTCCTCTGCCTCATTCCCAGATTGCTTCTCTTCCCCATTAACATAATTTCTGCAGCTTTTGATGTCATTAAATCCAATATTTTCCCGGATCTTTTCCTATTTCTCATCTACCAAACAACCTGAAGAACCATTGTCAGTGCTGCAAAACTTACCATTTTTGCCTTTTGAGCGAGTCTCTGTTGTTTTCTTGCTGCCAAAAAACTTGGAGAACATTAAACCTTCTTCACCAAGATCTTTCTTGACATAGTCTATTTCTTTGCGTCTATCATGTGATTTTGTTCAGCATCACTGGCCTGGTAACCGTAGCTCCTTTTTCGCATCGTCTTCCCCAGAGTCCTAGGAATCTTGATCCTTATCTTTTGTTGCTGAGACCGAGACGTTGTAATGGTGAGGAAATAGGATGACGGAGCGTGTGGTTGATGAAACTTGCTAGAATCACCAACCGTCTTACAAGGATTGTTAACTGAATCTGCCATTTTTGTCGATCCTCAAGCACACCAAGTAATTCAATGTTGATCAAATGAAACACAAAAGCTAAATAGTGGAGGAAATCCCGAAGTGTACGCAGGTTAAGAAGTTGCATTTCTTTTGGGATCGTGCAACTTTAATTCTCCATATTTCTCTCTTTAAAATGGGATTAAACTACTTCAAATTTGAGGGATAATCAGTAATTAAAGTTCTGAAGATAACAAATATTTGGCAAAATTAAAATTTGAACGTAACTTAACACAATCTCCCTCTTTTTTCTCTTTGCAAGCATATAAATTAAATTCAATAAAATCAAACCCCTCTTATGAGCCATGAAATCTTTCTCTTCTCTTGGACAATTAATCTCAATCTTTTTCGCATTAAAAAGGCTTAATTTTGCTAATCTCTTTAATACAAACCCTTTTTATACTTTAACACTTGCACGCGCGCCCACACACACATATGGAGAAAGAGAAATCGTGTCTTGTATCAATAATGACAAAACATAGCCCAACCAAATACTCAGATTATAGATGTAAATTTCAAAATCACATAAAATTAGTTGTTTTATTGATGAAGTTGATAAATTATGAACTAGTTTTATCCATCTCTACACTTCAAGTGGTTCATCATCCAGAAACAATTCTGAACCTAAATGAGAATAATGTGTGAATGATTTGAAAAAAAAAAATTAAAGAGAAAGGAAATTCAAGCCTCCTTTTTTTAAGAATTTTTATTATAAAAATTTGTCTCTTTTCGTACTATTGTTCGATTATGATAATTGTTTGAATATTTTTATACTTTAAAAGCTCCTATAAAACTCATTAAATTACAATCTAATTCATATACTATTTATAATACATGTAATGTGAAAAGGAAACTCTAAAAACAAACTAATTTTGAGAATTTTTTTGATAAATTAAATTTTACATGAAACAGTCATTTATTTATTTATTTTATCTGAAATCTAATTATCAGAAGTTAAATAATAAAAAAATTATTTATTTATTTTTTTTTGAGAAATATTTTGTTGACATATATTTTAAAAACTTACTAAAAATATCTGAATGTAACCTTATATTTAAATATAAAAATATTTGCATAAATTTAATAATTTAATTTTCAATAATATCCCCATTATATTAAGTTAATTTCTAAAATACAAAAGCCACTTCAGCATAAATTGAATTATTTTAATTCGCAATGGGCTTAAGACAAATGTTGTGCCTTCCCAAACATAGAACGGAATCCAAAATCAGACATACTAATCTGTAAAACCCTCGATTTCCATTTTATCTACTAAAAGGACAGAGCGGCCAATATCACCTCTAGCTTGGTCGCTCGCTTTTACAGTGTCTATTCAGGTTGCTCTCTGTTCTTTCTTCTATTTCTTCTTTAGACGGGTTTTATTTCAATTCTGTTGTGTTTTTGTTGTTAACGAAGAATTACAGGTTTACACGAGTCTTATATGACCCATTAAATTTTCACATTGATTTATTGATAGAATCCGATAAAATCTTAACACTGTAGCTTTTAGATCTGGGTTTGGATTTTTTTTTAACAAATTTAAAATATAAAGTTTGAGTTTTTATTCGTTGGCCGGTATCAATAATATTCAGTATATAGCGAGTGAGTCGGCGAGTTCTGTTTAGATTTGTGTTCTAAAATATTTTGATTGGTTTATCCGATTTGGATTTTTTGAGTGAACATTATTCCGTGAAGAAAATTTAGAGCTTGCAGGTGTTTGAATGATCCCAACATAATAAATCAATAATGGGTAGCTTTAATTCTGTCAATATATATGGATAATTCTGGGGTTGTTTGCAATGTCGTTGTTATTAGTTTCTTATTCATGGGCCCAATTTTGCTTTTATTTAGTCGCATTGCGCTTTGCTACTGGTTTTTTAAGTTTGCTTGTGGTTGGAAATGCTCTGATTTAGTTTAAATGTTTTTGTTATCTGTAATGTTGTACAGGTTTTGAGAAAGATTATTCAATTTCTTTGTTGAGTGGGCTGCAAAATTTAGATCAATCATGGCGACTTACCCCAAACCAGAGGCTGCTTTAAATCAAGCTGAAGGTTAGCGACTATTGATATCATCTTTTCTGTATGCATAACAATTTTGTCTCTGTTTTGGCAGCTGTTTTCACGGAAATAATTTTTTTATCCTTTAAAAGCTTTTTTACTTTGATGAGTGTCAATTTCTGATGACGACTGGCATGCCAGTTGATTTTTTTTATCCTATCTTTTGTTGTGTTTTTGCTGGTCATGTGTATTAATGCAAACAGTGTCTTGTTAGTTCGCCATGTTTGATCTGTTTTGTCCATTGTTTCGACACAGCGTTGATCAATGTTGGACAGAAGCAGGATGCATTGCAAGTCCTTCATGATCTGATTACTTCTAAGAGGCACAGGGCTTGGCAAAAGATACTTGAAAAAATTATGTTTAAATATGTAGAGCTTTGTGTTGACATGCGGAGAGGTAAGTTTGCCAAGGATGGTCTTATACAATATCGCATTGTTTGTCAACAAGTGAATGTCTCTTCTTTGGAGGAGGTAATCAAGCACTTCATGCACCTCTCCACTGAGAAGGCTGAGCAGGCGCGTAGTCAGGCACAAGCCTTAGAAGAAGCTCTTGATGTTGATGACCTTGAAGCAGATAAAAGGCCAGAAGATCTGAT
>JAWDEX010000009.1:474773-498600 GCA_035221805.1 Trichilia hirta | reverse complement strand
AGATTTCTCAGGTTTATCATACGATGAAAATTGAGAGTTTATCTCAGATGATTCCCTTTTTTGACTTTTCTGGTGTGGAGAAGATTTCTGTTGAAGCTGTAAAACATAACTTCATAGCTATGAAAGTTGACCATATGAGGGGTGTTGTAGTGTTCGGTAATTTGGTAAGTTCTGTGCTCTATGTATATTTCTTTAATTCTTGATACTGCTGAACGTCTCTACAAGTGAAGAATGAAAGGAAAATCCCGAGTTTGACTTTTTCTCTTGGTTTGATTCCTAAATTTGAGATGTTTACTGTATTCCCCGGGTTTTGTTGGCATTCAGCCATTTCTTTGAAACTGTAATCTTTGGAAAGATGTGATGATTTGTAGCTTTCAGGGAATGTTGTTTGTTCAAGTGCTTGCGATTTTAGTTGTTTGTTAAGGTGTGCCAGCTGATTGCTTGTGTCTTCTTATGGTGTTTTGAACTTTGATTTGATTGCATTCATCCTTTTCAGGGCCTTGAATCTGATGGTCTTAGGGATCACCTAACTGTTCTTGCCGAGTCTTTAAGTAAAGTGAGGGCCATGATATATCCACCTGCAAATAAGGTATTGAAACTAGGTGAGATGTTGTCTGGTTTAGGAGAGGTTGTGGACAAGGAACATAAGAGACTTCTTGCTCGAAAATCAATCATTGAGAAAAGAAAGGAAGAGCATGAACGCCAACTTATCGAAATGGTATAACCATCTATGCTGCTTGCAAATTGTTGGCTTGTAGTCTTTAATCAAAGTCTAGAAATGAATGAATGCTAATGGTAATTTTTTTGCCTTCAAGGAGCGTGAGGAGGAGTCTAGGAGGCTAAAGCAACAGAAGATAACGGAAGAGGCTGAGCAGAAGAGGCTTTTAGCTGAATTAGAGCAAAGGAAGACTCAAAGGATCCTTAGGGAAATAGAGGAGCAGGAGCTTAAAGAAGCACAGGAAATGCTTGAGGAAGCTGAGAAGCGCAGTAAAAAGAAGGGAGGCAAGAAGCCCATCTTAGAAGGGGTGAGTTAAAATTCATCAGGCCGTTTTATACATGGGCAGGTAAGTAATTTTGACAATCATATGTTCATTCCTATTAAATGCAGGAAAAAGTAACAAAAAAGGCTGTGATGGAGCGAGCCCTGATTGAGCAGCTTAGGGAGAGGCAGGAGATGGAGAAGAAGTTACAAAAACTAGCTAAAACAATGGATTATTTGGAAAGAGCAAAAAGAGAAGAGGCTGCCCCTTTGATTGAAGCTGCATTCCAGCGAAGGTTGGAAGAGGAGCAGATCCTTCATGAACGTGAACAAAAGGTGTATATTTATTCATTCCACTTTCTTAGTAAATTTATTTTCATTTCATGGATAATATTCTTTCAGCTTTTTCCTGTATATAAAGTAGTTTAGTTTTTTATATGTTTTCAAATTGTACATATTTGCTTCCTTTTTAGTTTTTGATAATTTCAATAACTTTTAAATGGTCGTAACGTGATTAATTCTAATATTGTTTTTTAAAATTAGATATTAATTTGTGATTGATTTATTAATTTCACGCCCTTTGAAAGAGGAAGTCTCAATTTTCTTGCTTTGCAGTTAGAGGTTGAGCTGAGCAGGCAACGCCATGATGGTGACCTAAGGGAAAAGAATAGGCTTTCAAGGATGTTGGACAATAAGGTTTGTAGCCTGCTTATCTGTGAATATGATGTAGAGTATTAAAATGTTCTATCGATATGATTTTTTCTATTGCTCGTTTATAGTTTATACCACCCAACAGAGGCTGTGAGGCCGATTTTAGGCATGTTGCTGATAAACAAAATCCGTTTCTTCTGTTATTTCTCAGACAATATTCCAGGAAAGAGTTCTGAACCATCGGAGAGTGGAGGTTGACAAGCGCAAAGTGGAGAGGGAGGAGAGAATTAGCCTAATTATTCAGGCTCGTAAACAGGAGAGGGTGGCTAAGAGAAAGAAAATATTGTACGTTAGGTCTGAGGAAGAGAGACTGAAAAAGCTGTATGAGGAGGAGGAAGCTCGAAAGCGGGAAGGTAAATTTTCACTGATAGAATTACATTCTTACGTTTCCTCAAGCATTCTGAGAGAGTTTTTGAAATATACTCATGGCTTTCCTGTATTTATTTTGAAGTATTTTTACTCCTCTATTGCTGACTCCCTTGCTTACTGTTATTCTGTACATGCAGAGGCTGAGAGACGAAGAAAGGAAGAAGCTGAACGCAAGGCAAAATTGGATGAGATTGCAGAAAAGCAGAGGCAAAGAGAGAGAGAGCTGGAAGAAAAGGAACGGCTCAGAAGGGAAGCTCTTAGGTCATCTGATGGGATTTCTAAACCGTATGAGCCTCCTGTGCGTGCATTGGAGCCTGGAACTGCTGTTCCTGCTGCTGCACCAAACCCTGGGAAATATGTCCCGAAGTTCATGCGTGAGAGAACTGAAGGGGGAGGAGCAGCGCCACCTCAACCTGATCGATGGGGCAGCAGTGGTGGCAGGCGGAGTGAAGGCTTTGGGCAAGCTCCTCCAGAACCTGATCGATGGGGCAACAGGCGAACTGAAGGTTCAGGGCAGGCACGCCCAGAGGCAGCTGATCATTGGGGCAGTGTTAGCAGGCCAGATGACCGTCCAGCTGCACCTAGTGACAGGTGGCGTCCCGGAGGTGGATCAAGGTCCTCTTGGTCATCATTGAGGAACCAACCGCGTTGATAACTCCAAACATGGACGAGTCTTCCTGATTCTCAAATTGCAGTCCCATAAGCAGATGACTTGTTTTAGGTGATACGAGCTGGAAAAGGAATAATCTTGGGAAATTGAGAATTGGTAGAGTTATTTGGTAATTTAAATTTGTTTTATCCTTTTTTAATTGTTTCGTTGTATGGCAAAACCCGAGAAAATATTTATTGAGCCTCGAGTTAACAATCAAAAAACACTCGGTAGAGTTTGCACAAAAGACTTTTTTACCCGTTTGGTTGGTTATATTTTCCTTGCTTTTGAGTGTGACAATTCTAGGGTTTGTATCCATGTTTGTTACCTACCAAGCCAATTTGTCTGCAGTTGACATTTATATGAATATGTATATGATGTAAATGAAGCAGCAGCAGCAAATTCTGTAATCTTCAATATCAAAAGCGTACCAAGTTTCTTGCATTTTGTTATGAAGCAGCTTTGTTACATTTGGGTCAAACATAGATCTCCTTTAACAATTAGTATCAAAACTTTTATGCAGGTATGGAAATTGTGGGTTTGAGATTAAATTTTAAATTGATTTAAATATTTCAGTTTTTGTTTAAATTAAATTAATTTAAACTGATAATATAAAATAAATCGATAGTATTAATTTAGATTTGTTTCGATTCTCCGTTTAGAAAAAAATTTGAAATTATATATTATGTTCCTATTATTATTATTCTCACTCTAAATATTATGTTATTTATTATTAAATTGATTTAAACTAAAAAAGTATAACTATAAATAAATTTTTTAACTTAAAATTAAAATATTAATTATCCAATAATATTCAAATATAACCTCAATTTGAATCTCTTAAAAATATATTAGTCTACACATCTATATAAACATGCAAACTTATAATAAATTAAAGATAACTAAAAGTAACAATTAAATACTAATAATAAAGAAATTAATTCTAATCTATATTCGACTAAACTCATGGTTTATTTATTTATGTTAATATTTCACAGCCTTTGAGAAAAAATATCAATATAATAAATTATTTAATAATTTTTATTAAATTTGAATAAAATAATAATAACCGGTATATAATAGTATTTGTCTCAATTGATTAATAAATAAATATTTTATTATAAATTTATTGGATTAGTTCAATTTTATCAATTTAAATTTAGTACAGCGTAAAAATCAAATTAATATTATCGATTTTTAAAATGTCAAAGCAAAAATATTTCAAAATTTTTTAAAACCAATTCAATTGTTAATTTGAATATCCGCTGACAAATACCCTAAAATGGTAAACTAGACGACGGATGACTGTTGTTGAATTCTTAAAAACTTCTATTGAAGTTGAAATATTGAAGTCTTTTACTAAAAGGTGTAAAAAAATTTAAACCCTAGATATAGTTTCTACTGGGATAACACGAAAATTGAAAAAAGCAATAATATTAATATATATATATAATTTTTTTTTTATTTATGGGTGAAGGATTGGGATTTTGCCTTTTGAGCTCAATAAACAGGCCGGTTCTTTCAAGGGCTATGAGAAATAACATATATTCGGACCCAAACCCAATCAAATATTACCTCCGAAACGGTTCCCCCGTGACCCGATCTCTGACTTCTAAAACCCTTCTTCTCCCCTGGCTTGGCCTGCGCTTCTGATACACAGATAAGTCGCATTCAGTGAGTTAGTTATCTGAAAATGAGTTCACTCGCTGTTAGATTTGCTAAGTTGCTCAGAATCCCTACTTCTTCTGCGCCCTCTTCTTCACTAGGTTTCTTTTTTTTTTTTTATGTTGATTTATATTAATAAGTGTGAATTATTTGTTGATTTGAGTTGGAACTTATGTGCTCCTGTGCATGCTTTTTTCTGGGTTTGGATAAAAAACCAATATTGGTAACATTTTATACGGGTTCTTTAAATGTATATTTGCAAGATGCTTGTGTTTTTGAGTATAGGTGTTCGTCTATATATTTACAGTTAGTGGATAATTTTGTATTATTTATTGCTTTTCGGTTTAGTGGAAAAAAATTGAACTACATCAAGAGAGCTAATTACATTTGTCAGTCTATGGACGGAATATAATTTGAGTAATATGAAACATTTTGTGTATAAACAGTGAATGGGTCGTGTTGAACGAATAGCTTTTAGTCATAGATGAATAATGGAGAGAGGATAATATTAGCGATGATTTTGTGTTACTAGTGGTGGGGCTGCAAAGGAGCTCAAAGATGTGGTACGCGAGCGGGTCACTTGATAACAACAATGATGAACAGAATATCAATGAAGTAGAAGATGAATTTGATGATTTTCTTAGTGGAAAACCTGAGATCCAGCCTCAGGGTGTAGATCCTCGAAGAGGTTGGGGCTATCGTGGCGTGCACAGGGTATGAAATTGAACTTTATCGCAAAGAAACATTTGGCTTCTTTTTGGATGCTAAACAAATTGTGTTTTATATAGCATAGGGTAGGACAAATGTTTTGATATCACACTCCTTAATACTAATGATGAAACATGTGGTTATTGGTATTTTATATAGATTTTAATATTTAATTTTCCAATAATAATTTGGACTAAAAGGGAAGGAGCTTTTCAATTTCATGCATCATCTGATCATGTTCTTAGCCTTTTACACTATTTTGAGTGTTGATTTCTGCCCAATTGTGTGAATTTAAGAGACAGAAGATTGAATTGAATTAATTTCGACAGCTAGAAGATTTGTTGAATTTGACATTTTTCTGATTTGGAATTTAGTGGGTTAGAACAGTCGATTTTTTTTTTTTTATTGAAAACAATATGGAAACTTAATCCTATTTGTTGTGATTTTTTCCAGGCAATTATCTGTGGAAAAGTTAAAGAAGCCCCAGTACAGAAGATCTTAAGGAATGGCAGAACTGTAACCATCTTTTCAGTTGGAACAGGGGGCATGTTTGACCAAAGAATTGTAGGGGCAAAGGACTTGCCAAAACCTGCTCAGTGGCATAGAATTGCTGTGCATAATGAAGCACTTGCGGCATATGCAGTTCAGCAGCTTGCTAAAAAGTATGCTCTTACATCTAAGAAACCCAAATTCTGCTTATTGTTGAGAGAAGCGAATTTTTCCCTGAACTGTTTTGATCTTACAAAAGATGGTTTGATTCAGCTCTTCAGTTTATGTTGAGGGTGACATTGAAACAAGAGTTTACAATGATAGCATCAATGGTGAAATCAAGAATGTCCCAGAGATATGTGTTCGTCGTGATGGTAGTTCCCTTCTGTTACCTCTTTTTTCTGTCATTGTTCTATTTGATTAATGTCGTTTTTTATCTGTTTTCTGTGGAACCATATTAGTCATTTTTGGGTACACCTGGTAGTTCTAATGTTAACTAAATATACATATGGTTTCTGTGATTATTCCGTGTTATTAAGAGAAACCATACAGATACTTGGCACTGCCTCAACCCAACTTAAATCAACTAAGCCTCAGACCTAAACCCTGGATGTCAAACTTGTGAACTAGGAACTAGAAATCCAATGTTTTAGTGAAGTTGGAAGTTTATTACCCGGAGGGCTCTACTCACTCTGCCAATTTCATAATTAAAATGTCTGGTCTGAGGGCCTGGGTAAAGGAAACGCCACAAGTCTATACATTGATATTGGAGACTTGAAGAATTATTTTACTCTCTTGAGTATATATTCCACTTTAAGTAAAGTGTTAATATTTGATGTCTCTTCGCATTTAACGTTGAACGACTTTTCCATTGTATATAAAAGCCAAAGTTTTAAAGAGATGCATATTATTTTTCCAAGGCTCCCATGTCACAATAATTACTGCCTATATCTATATTTTTAATGATAAGTAACGAAGTCAACTGTTTTCATACTCTCTCTCTCTCTCTCTCTCTCTCGTGGTTTTATTTTTTACATACATATTTGGTGGAAATGTTGGATTAGTATAAGAAGGCTCAGTAGAATGCGTTGAAAGAAAATATAGATGCGATCCTTGGGTCTTTATTACCAAATTCTGGGGACAAATGCAATAATCCCTGGGTGTCTCATAGTCATACACTTAGCATCATGTTCTTAAATAAAACTTTGATCTCATCATAATTATTGTGCTCTACGTAGTTCATGATTGTAGCCTTCCTTTTCTAGTAGACTATCAAAATAGACAATTTTGCCCTTACAACATCCGCATGGTTCTGTATTTGGCAAGCAAGATTCATTGAGAGCTGAGGGAGATTGACAGTTTACCAAGAAATGCAGTAGCAACTTGAAGTAGATGGGATTTAAACTTGTATTGTTGTATTTCTGTAAACAAGGACTGCAAAGATGAGTGCCACATGGATAATGAGAACTGTCATGAATGTTGACGTTCAACATGGCTAATACTTCTTTTGTAATCACTTTGGTGGTGAGGGGTAGATGAGCTGGGAATGGGGGAGGAGAAATTTGTTTCTTGTAATCCATATGATTCATTTTGTAGATTACTGGGGAATTTAATATTAATATTCAACCATGGTGCAGCACATTGAGACTGTTCTTAATAAATTGCTCTGTCACATGTTTTCCATCTTCATTTTGTTGATTACCGGGGAACTTAACACTAACATTCAACTATTGTGTAGCACATGCACATTGTGTCTGTCCTTACTAAAATTGCTCTGTTACATGTTTGCTGTAGGAACAATTCGCCTTGTAAAGCCTGGGGAAAGCATCAGCAAAATTTCGTTTGAGGATCTGCGTAAGTTCTTATCCGATCGATGTATGCAAAGGATGGTGCAAGATTCTAGCAAATTTTGCTAGATTCTGCCTATCTAGTTTTAGAATTTGATTGGGGATCAATGATTTTGTGAGAAGATATCATTACTTGCTAATCTAACAGGTTTATGTGAGTGGTAATTTTTTATTAATTTCTTAAATTAGTGGTGAACTCACTTCTGTTTTTCTTGCAGGAGAGGGATTGCTTTAGCCAAAGGTCGATAGCCACGCTGCGGAAACCTTATTGGAAAATAGAAGCAGCGGGGAGCCAACTTTTTAAGAAATATATACCGTTTTAGCTAGTTGATTGTAACCAGCCAAGACAACACGATGTTTAGGTCTTTATTGTTCTGTTTATGGCCTGGTCTTTTAGCCCACTTTTTCCTCCTTTCTTCAACTATGATTATTTCTGCCTTATTCCCTCTCTCTCTTTATATGATGATTGTGATGTAGGAGTCTACTATTTTTTTTGGCTGGGAAAATTTACTAATCGAGATCAAACCTGATTTGAAACAGAATTTGTGATAATCATGATATATATTTATAAAAACCTATGATTAATATAAAATCAACAGTTGTGAGTTGACACATGGTTATTCTATTGGTAGATTGTGTGCACTATTAAAGTTCAGTTGACCAAGGAAATATGGTGTCATCCACCCATTAATGTCCTAATAATGTAAAATGACTTTCACAGTCGCTGGGGAACTTTGTCTGTTGCTCTTACCTCTTATAATCAACCCTAAAGTTTTTTATTATATTATACTGGCTACTTTAGAAAATGGAATCCCCTCAAGAAGCAAATTGCTATCAGATATTCTAAACAAGGAAAATGGATTTGGATTGCTCTTATTGTTTACACTTTAGTTCCCTAACACGTGTCAGCTTTAAGAATCTTTGTAACTATAAAAGGAATATACAGTACAAACCAGTTTATTTTGCCATCTTCTTAGGCTAGCACTAACCTATTACATTATGTAGATTTATGCATCCTTGTACACAAAGGTCTCATCAAATCCATTTCAAGTTTAATTGAAACTTAAAAGATTTATTTGAATTCCCAGATGTTGTGTAAGACTTAGTTTATCATTTTTACAATCATTTAGTTTCACGTACTGCTGTATTTGATCAATTGTGTTCTCTGTCTGCTCACTGCACATAATGCCACAAATAACTTTGTCATTCATTAGTGTTTTCATTCATTAGTGTTTTGATGCCAAACTAATGACTGAATGATGGAATGAAAAAGAACCAGTAGCTTGATATTCAATAACTGATTTATTTGGCCGGTACATGTTATAGCTAATAAGCTTCAAAGTTCATGGAGGTCACACAAATAGATAGCTAATTTAATTCAGTTATTATTTAGTGATAGTACATATAAATCCTGCCAACACATCAAAGATGCTGACATTTAGTGATAGTATATATAAATCCTGCCAACACATCAAAGATGCTGACAGGTGTCAGATAACAAGTGCAGTGGTAATGCACTACGGAAACTGCATTTTGATTGGCTGTTGAATTCTTTCTCACTCTCCTTGCGTGTAATTAGGAGTATACTTGGTGCTATACTTTTATTATTTTGTTTCTCCAGCTCAGTACTATACTTTTATTATTTTGTTTCTCCAGCTCACTCATTAATTCTGTATAAATAGGCTCCTAAATCATAGTTTTTCTTGTATCTCTGTGATTGTTTTGCTGATTTCAACTTTAAACACAAGATTGAAGATGATGCTTGTGATGATTTTAGTACTCGCCTTAGTCACCCATGTTTCAGGGGACAATGCTTGTCCCAAATGCGGCAGCATTGAAGTTCCATATCCTCTGAGCACGGATGAAAATTGTGGAGACCCCAGGTATAGGGTGTACTGTAACAATGATGTTTTACAGTTATTATCTGCTGAAGGTTTTTACTACCAAGTCATCAGCATTACTCCAAGCGTTTATAAGCTTGCTATAAGCCCTCCTTCCATAAAAAAGAACACTTGTTACTCTTCTGATCTCACTTTAGGAGGATTTAGGCTTGATGATGATTCACCCTTTAACATTTCTACTCGTAACACTGTCATGTTATTCAATTGCTCTGATAATATCCTCCTGTCGCCATTAAACTGTTCTTCAAACAGTTTCTGTAGGCAGTTTGAGGAGCAGGTCGAGGAGGGAAGGGGGTGTCGAGAAACTCTTTGCTGTCATTTCTTAAAAGACTCAGCCATGACTGCACATAGGATTAGAGTTGGAGTGGGAGGGTGCACAGCTTATACTTCTGTGGTGGATATGAAACCCGAAGATACCATTGATTCATGGAAGTACGGCATTGAACTGCAATGGTTGCCCCCCAACTAAGTTACTGTTGTCAAGGTTGTGCCTGTGACCATTCAGTGTGATGTTTTACGTATAGGCGTCTCTCATCATTAGTTGAAAAGCAAGGATAGCTTTTTACGTATAATGCCTTCGTCAGTATGTATGTTATGATTGGTCACTGAAATTTCCAAATTTGTGTTTTCTTTCTATTTCATGTCTGTATCAGTTGCTTGCTGTGTAGCTGGATGTTCGGTTATTGTTTTGATAAATGAATGATCTTTTCCTTGTTATGTTTTTACGTTATCGAGTTATTCTTCTTTTGGTGAATAAAGATTTCCTTAGCTGAATCTCTTTGCCCAGCTCATAGTCCTTACTGCATAACTCAACTATAGTGACTGCAAAAAAAATACGCCAGATGGTTAATTTTTTAATTACAATTATGAGTTCACCAGTAAAAGAGCAATTGAAATCTTGGATAGTGAAGCAAAACCTAACACCAATTCTGGATCTAGCAAAGCTTGCTGAAATTAATCGTGATATACATTAGATTGTTAGCTGGGATATAAAAGAAGATGTGCTTGCCGCTAAAACTTTTGCTGGCTAAACCCGGCAGTTGTTCAGTAATTTAGTCAACAGTCAAGACTTTTGACAAATAAATTTACAAATTTAGTGATTAACTAAAAAGTCTGCGACTTCAGAGTTCTGCTGTACTGTTGCTCATGTTGATGGTGATAGGGTTTAATTTTGGAGTTGGTCCAATAGGTTTGCAGCATGCTGCCAAATATTCCCAATAAAGGACTCTTGACACCCATTTTAAATTAATACCACAAAGATACCCTCACGTAAAATTCCCGATATTACTATCGATTGATGTTGCACCTAAAACACTGCGATTAAGCTTAATATGGCTCTCAAATAAACCATTTCCTTGGAAAAATCAAATAAACCTGCACCCTAGTCTCTGAATTGGAGAAAACAGCAATGCCATGTATATTTTTAAATTCCTGCATCAGACCATCAAACTCGTTGCAAAATGCTTGTTCACTGGGCATCACAACTCTTAGCTATAAGCCTTGTGCAAAAATTAAGCTCAAATTGGAAAGTTAAACAAAAACATTTTCCATGTCCAGTTATTTCCAATCCTCTGGCCAAAATGACAAAAGGAAAGAAGAATTTCAACAGAATTTCCTTATATCTCGTATATCTCATACGTGCAGGTACAATAATTCACTAGTGTATAATTTGCCCATTTCAGAGGAACATATGGCTAGCATAAAAAGTGCACAAACTAATACAAATTACAGTACCTTAAACGTAAAAGCAGCCACATACAGAACAAGTTCATCCTAATTTGCAGATAATTTTGTACAAAACTATATAATGCGAATAATTTTGTAGAAAACTATATATTGTTATAACACAACAGATTCAGAGAGCACGGGAGTAGAAAACATTGCCTTTTAACTCTCAACTGACACAAATCGAAGCAGGTCAAGCAGTATTAAAACATGCCACAATGCATTCTTCTCTTTTACTTACAGATTCAAACGGTTAGCAACCAAACTATCACAAAACATATCTGATCAGATAGCATTTCTGGTCTTCAGTTGGTCAGTACAATAGCCAGGCACAAAAACCAAACGAATAAAAAACACCTACTTTTGTATCTCCACTAACTCATTTCTCGCACATCTATTAAAATCACCACCAGAAATAGAAACAAGCAAGCAAGCTCACACTGCCGGAGAAAAACATACCGATAATTACTTTGTTATCTTATCAAACGAATAGCTATGTTGTAACTGTGGGTGTACTTGGCCTCTTTCCTTCCATGGCATCTTTCTTTCTCCGACAATTTGCGCAGAGAAAGGGGCCTTCCCATGGCTTTGATGTGGGTGAGAAATAGGGCCCAGAGTTAATTGATAAACCATCACTAGGTGGTTGATCCACTTGGCAAATAGCACATCTGAAAAGCCCAGAGCTTTTGTTCAATGGAAAATCCTTACCTAACCTGCAATTCCATCAACAAAATGACAAAGCTGAAACACTGCACTGTCACAAACCAATCAATAACAAAGTCTTATTCCATTCAATTATAAAATATGTTCTGGGTAATATAAGGTTGTAATGTTCAAAGTGTAACTATGCTACAACATGCAATGCAACTAGAGAATTACCGTATTTTATGCAGTAATTGTCTTCTTTTTGTGGCTAGGGTTGTTATCTCTAATAAAACCTATAATATTTTCTCATAAATATAAATAAATATTCAATTTTCTTAGGTGACGTATGCAGGTTGCTATACAAGGATAGAAAGATGAAAATTCAAAAAGGAAATGAATAAAGTGCTGAGTTACACAAAAGAAATGCTACAATGAACAAACCTTTCAGCAAGCATAGCTGAACCCTCTTCAAACAACTCCTCCACAACTCCAACAACAGCAAGCTTATTTGATGCTTTGTTCACAGAATCCCGAGCTTTCTTCCCAAAGAGAAATGAACTAAGCATATTCTGTTTCTTCCTAGGGGTTGGAGGTGGAACAGGATGGTCAGATGGTATAATATCAACAACAAGGCAGGTTGTATCATCCTTCAGTCCCCTTGACCTCAGAGCCTCCTGCAAAGCACAAAAATAGGTATTCGTATTGAGCCAAAACCATTATTATCATCTCAAACGTACAGTGAAGAAGCTAATGCTAGACATCACCTTAACAACCAGCTTTGCAGCAAGCTCTGCCGGTAAACCCCGACAAGACTTGGCAGCCATATCAGAAGTTAATGCATCCCAGATGCCATCAGAAGCAATTATGAGTCTTCCTCCAGTATTTGAAAGCTACACAAAGCTTATTGAGCTTTGGAAAGCAAAACCACAGAAGGAAGTAAAGCTTTGACAAAAGAGGAACCAGAGTGCTCACCTTCACTTGCTTAACATGTGGTATTGGAACAATAAACTCTCCCACATCCGTGTCACCAATTGATCTCGAAAGGCATAATCCCCCGGGCCAGCAGCGAAGCGGACCAACCTATAAACAACATAGAGATTGCATGGTTCAGCAAGGAAATGGCAAAAAAATAAAAGAGAAAGATATCCACAAACGAAGAAGAAGACTCTAGGCCAAGAATAGCATTATGAGATCAACGTCTTAATACCTCATTGCCACCAAAAACATTCAGCCTTCCTACTTCACCCCCACTTGCAGTGACACGCTCCCTCTCTTCTGCATTCTCTTCTAGCCTGTGATCAACAGTCAACAAGGAAACAACACCACCTTGGGCATCCAATATGCATCGAGAATCACCTACAGATGCAACAGTCACAGTCCATCCATCAATCACAACAAATGTCACTGTTGTCCCCGAAGTTTCGCCTGTAATTTTCATTGAACAATAAAGATAAGCATACAAATAAAGAAAGGAGAAATTCAGACATTTGAAATATGGTCAAAGGAAACCAGTACATGCCTTTCTGTTGAAACTGTATATCAGTTTTCACAAAACCTGCAACAAGTGCCCGAGGAAGGGCTTGAAGCCACTCATCCCTGGTAGCGCTGGAAAGGATTGCACTCAAGACATTATTCAATAAGTTCTCCTTTGCAAAGACGGCAGCTGATACGCCATTGTGCCCATCAAAAACCTGCCAACAAACATTATACTAAAAATTAACAGGTATCGTAACTATTTAACAGATTTACATATGCTCTTGACTTGGTTGCAAAGGAAGTTGAACAAGAGAAACTAACTATACGTCCAAATTGTAGGTCAGGATATCTGGAGCCTTAAGCATCCTCTTTCCTCAACTCACCAAAACCCAAATATCACCTTTTCACTTAATTGAGGACACTCTGAAATATAATCAGTTAAGTTTTAAAAAATGTAATTTACGTTCAACTTTTGATTTCTTTTTCTGATTTTTCTCATAAAACAAAGAGTGAACATTTTATTATGTTTAGATGACTAGTAAAGGAACATAATTATCAAAAGAAGGAAAAAGAATACCGCAAAGACAGAAAATGATGTGGATGAATTTCCTGGAATCCTCTGGCAATCAAGTTTTATAAGAAAGTAATCCTCTCCTTTCTTCGCTAAAGCAGCCTGTCCATACTTCACAAAAGGCTTCTCAACCTTTTCGCTTCTCAGCTCACGACCAATCAAAGCTGCAAGTGGAACAAGAGGAGGCTGCTTCATCTGGGATATTTCAGTCTGGCTCATGTTTGTTTACTTTTCAACATTTCCAATACCCCTTTCTTGAAAGAACCTAATGAACCAAACGAATCAATTAGACATTTTTTATACAAAAGTTGCCACTGCCGTAAGCCAAATAGACAATAACATAAATCATTTTCAAAAAGAAACCACATAAATCTCTAAAACTGATATAAACTTTCCTCCAGATCATTGAAATACAATGTAGCACACAACCATCAAGGAAGTCAATAGACTAATGATCAGCAAAAATTTACAAAACAATCCCACAATCCAGACCACCAACTTATCAAAAACCAACCAACCAAAGCTACATCCCACATTTTTCAAGAATCCCCCACGTAAGAATCAACTAAAATCCTAACCCATTAACTAAAATTCTTCATATATCCAATTATCACATCAAATCACACAACCAAGTTAACCCATCCAAAACAAATCAAATTGGTAATTAAAAAAAAAATAAATACAGTAAATAACTGGAAAAATGTCCCTTCACAAGATTCAATCTTAACATAAAAAATTCGAAATTCTAGTGAAATGAGACTAAGATTGAGTAACGAGTAGTTGAACAAAGACCTAAATGAAACTAAGATTGAGTAAAGAGTAGTTGTACAAAGACCAAAAAAAATGTTTAAAACTGAAAATTCAAGTAACCCCTAAACTCGCGTCAACAGATCCAGAAGAGAGGACGTACACTGGGCATTCAATCTACAACACTCTCTTCACTTCCGTGATTTTAGGATAAAGTTTTTCATAATGACATTTATGTCCAAAATTTGTTGTAATGAAAAAAAAAATACACCGTATGAAATGACCAATGTATCGTTGCACTTTTTCAAGAAACTCGTATGGATACTTAAGGTTGAACATTCAAGTCAACTCTCAATTTATACGATTTAAATTTATTTAAAAATTTTATAAATTCATTTACCAAATAAAATTTTATAATTTATCATTCACAAGTTAAATGGTAGATTAAATAAAATTTAATCTTTTAATTCGTAGTCAAACTTTGATTTAAAGCTCGATTCAAATTCAATTTAAATATATTATATTATTATAATCAGAGCTGTATATATTATTAAAATGGTTAAAATAAGATGTGATATTTTTAACATTTAAAATAAAATAAAAAGATATTTTAAT
Source organism: Trichilia hirta (assembly GCA_035221805.1). Classification (NCBI taxonomy): domain Eukaryota; kingdom Viridiplantae; phylum Streptophyta; class Magnoliopsida; order Sapindales; family Meliaceae; genus Trichilia; species Trichilia hirta. Next base: position 483,503 of record JAWDEX010000009.1, on the reverse strand, counting down.
TGAAAATTTTACAAATTAATAAAATTATTAAAAAAATGTAATTCAATTTAGGGAGAAAGAAATGAAATTATTCTGTGATGATAAAATTTAAAAATATAAAGATGAAATATTGAAATTTTTAATTAAAAAAAGATAGTTAAAAATAAAAATATATATATATATATATACATTTAAAAATATTTCGTTTATTCTTTTTAGTAAGCAACCTCTCTAAGTTCTTATTAATTTATCTGGATTAATTTAAATAATTTATTTGCCTATGAATGAAAGTTGAATTAGTTATTATTAGATAAATAAGATGTTTATTATATTATATATAAATTTTGGGATAAATTTTAGACTATATTTTAAAATTTAAATCAAAAACTGAATTTACAACATCAACAAAATCTAATCTGCTTCCAGCTTTTTGAATTGAATCAACTTAGAATATACTTATAAATTAAATTGAATTACCTTAAATATAATTCGTAATATACAAATCAAACCAAATTAAAATTTTAATTTAATCAAATCCAATTCAATATTGCAAGATTATAAATCATTCATATTATTAGAAAAATTCAATTTTTATTGGTTGTGATATTTAGTTTAAAATAGGATTTAAAATTTTTTGTCATTTGAAAGTTTGAATTTATTCTCATTAAAATTGAAAATTTTCCTTCATAATTATATTTATACAAAATTGACAAAATAATGATAATATTACAATGAAAATGTAATTACTAATAAATTATACTTTATTTATTAATTGATTTAATTAATAATTTTTTATGGTGGTATAAAAGAACTAAATTTAATTAGTTTCACACTGCTTTTTTTAATAATTATAAAAAATAGACAACAAAAATTTATATTTTTAATATTATCAATTCCTTAGTCTATTAACAACTAAATTAAAAATAATAATAATAATTTTAATTTTTTTTTTTTTAATTTTCAGTTAGATGCTATCATAGTAGACTATATTTTAATGTTTTTATTTTATTTTCTTTTAATAAAACATAGATTATATAATCACATGTAAAACAAAAATATGGTAGGGTTAAAATAGTCATTCTAATAACTGTCTGAGTTGTACAATGATTTGTGTGCTCATTCACATAGAATGATTCTCTCTTGCTTGCTTCTACAACATAGCCAAAATGTCGTATTTTAGTTGGCAAAAATTAGGTGAGTGAAGACAAAAGCAAATTGTCAATCAATTATATTCATTACTATTATTTATTAATTTGATTAAGATAACCAACATTTGTACTCATGTAATTAATCCACATGGACCAAGTGAAGACAACAACAATTGATGTTTCAATAGAATTTTAATCTCAAAAGGGGCAAAATTTGTATATTAAATTATTTATTAAAATTTTCAATTTATGTGTATTATATTCAATTTTTAAGCAGTTTTAAAAAAATAAAATAAAATTTTTTAATAAAAACTTAAAAATATAACAAAAAATTTGATGACGTAAATGTACTGTCAGATTTAAAAAAATAATATGATGAAAATAGATATATTTTAATTAATTAGATTACATTATATTGTGAATTAAGATTAAAAATAAATAATGAAGAGAGAATCGACTCAAATCCTAAGTGGGATTGTAAATTGGGAAAAGATATTATGAATTCCACAAGTTCGGGGTCAACTTTGTGTGTTGTGGGGTTGGTGTCTTAGCAGTTGTTTGAGGAATTTGTGGATATATTTTCTTTGTAATGCGAATCCAACAAACAAAATGAATAATAAATGAAAATTTAAGCACACTATGACGTGGCCATGTGTGAGTTGGGTCCCACTTATGGTTTGGCCACTCATTTGAAGGGGTTTTGTTTTTGAACCCAACTGGAAAGTTGAAATTGACTCGACACAACTAAACAGGTTGGAAGTTTGATGGATTATGAATGCTTTGTTAATTATCATTATGATTACAAATACACACGCATTGTCTTCCTAAGCTTTCTCTATCAATTCCTTTACACAATCTTGTTGTAGTACTATTCACTTACCATCATCTTTTGACATATAGCATAGTTTAGGAACCAAGAAAGTAAGAGCATGTCCGGTAATATTTTTCAATTAGTTTCTTTTTTTTTTTGGATGAAATGGTGCAGATACTTGAAATGAGCTTATTTCGAGCTGCATTTGATCCTAGTAACAAAAATTCAAGTTCACAGTTCAAATTTGGATGGGGATAGAGAAAGAAAAGGAACACAATAGATATGAAGATGTGAACAAATTTTCTTTCCTCTCATCTGAGTAACTTTTTCTTTGTCTCTAATGTGAGAATGAACAATTTGGAGAAAAAAAACAAACAAAGAATTTACAAAATCAACACCAATATGAAGAAATGAAGAAATCGGCAAGGTGGGAAACCAAGCATATATCATGATCACCACCAAAGAAACTCGAGACAACAGGAATATCACGCCAACTTAATGCGTGGAAAACATCTCCTCCCCTCTTTCTCATTTTTTTCTTTCTTTCCACACCTAAAGAATGGATACAGAAAGGGGAAAAAAAATGATAACAAAGCCATTCACCTTCAAAGACATGGTTTATTCTTACTTTGCATTTCCATTTTTCCTCTTCCCATCAACAAGAACAGGTAGCCTTCCAGGTTTTTGCAAAGAGGTACTAACCCCCACATTGGATAATCTCCTTGTTGGAGGTGAAGGAATTAATGATGGAATTAAGCTCCTAATAACAGAATAATTTGAAATAGTTGTATTAGAACAATGTAAACAAGCTTGCTAGGTAAAGAAAGAACAGAAATATTTGCACTGTGATTCTAGTTTCCTGCAAGCGTTCAAAAGTAAAGCAACAAAAATGCTGCTCAAAACAAAACTATTAGTAGTCAGATATGTCACCTTGTTTCAGTGATCTTTGTTGCTGTCTTGGGTTGAGTCTTCTTCGATTTAGAGCCTAAACCACTCGGGATCTTGGAAGTTTTAGGAATATTGCACTGCCATTGCAAGTCTGGCTCCGAGCAGTCACTAGCTGCAGCCTCGGGATCAGAATCATCGGTGGAGGCAACTTCATACCGAATCCTCTGCACATCATACTCTTGATTTTCCTTTCTGTTTACTTTCACTCCATTCATCAGTTGTTCTGGGTATATCTTTGAAGGATCCCAGGGATGATTCTGATTGAACTTTTCAGACAACTGTCTATTATCTAATTCACACTGACCAAACAGGAAATTATCTCTACTCAAAATGTCAAGTTTGTTCACCATGGCCTTGTCAACCCAGTCACCAGAAGTCGATTCTCTGTCTTCCTCTTTTCCGTTTGGTACAGGAAAGCCAAGGGCTGACCAGGGAGGTGGCCTTGCAACCAAATCTCGGGGATCGAGGCTTTTTCTTCTCAGCTTTGATGCAGAATGGTTCTGAACCTGCAGCCAATACATTATGTAATCTCCACCTTTCAGCATAAAAAATGTTATATGCAGCAAATAATGCTGTTCCACTTTCCAGTAAAGGAATTTGGAATTACAGAAACTGAAATTGTATGAGCTGTCGAAATAGTGCAGGACTACCTGATTTACAAAAGAGAATGATGGCTAACTCATACCTGTATGTTACCAACTTCCTCTGTTCGTTGCCAGCAGTCATTAGAGATATCTCCAAAACTTTGGAAACTAGATTGAGGAGAAGATCCACCAGACTTCATTCTTGGCTCTGATTGAGGAGAAGACCCACCAGACTTCATTCTTGGCTCTGATTGAGGAGAAGACCCACCAGACTTCATTCTTGATCTTTCCAGGGTGCTAGATTGAGTATAGAGAAGTTGCTCTGATTCTCCGTCTTTCCTTGCTAAAGCTGCCTTAAGACTAGCAATCTGAATACAAGAAATACAATACAAGATATTAACTATACTAGCTGGTCTTCAGAAGCCCTCTCCTCTACTCTCCAGGAGGAAACAATTTTTCATGTGAACAAAATCAGGTCAGATCAATGTCAACAACAAAATTGAGCAGCCTCTAGAGAAAAATATCTGAAAGATTTGGGAATAAGAAAACGTGTTGTTGTCTTTCATATAAGAAATGATGACAAGAAAGAACTTTCGGATGCAAATCTAGTAGAAAACCAAAGATAGAGAATGAACCTGTTCTTTAAGCTCTTTCACTTCTGCACTACCTTTGTTAACTCGAGCAGCTCCAAGTTCAACAGTAGCAACCCGTTCAGCAAATTTAAGTGTACTAATTGTTTCTCCTAGGGCTTCTAGTTCCGGACTAATGTGAACAAACATGAGTGTCTTTGCTTGTCCACCTGATAAGTATAAGAACCAATACCATTATTAGAAAGGAGTAACTCATGAAGAGAATGTCTTTCGAGAATAGAATGAATCATATTCTTACCAAGTGAATCTTGAAGAAGTTGTGTAAGTTTACTGTTTCTATAAGGAACATGTGAATTCTTTTGAGCAAGAGAGGAAATCACATCTCCAAGAGCGGAAAGAGATTTATTGATATGTTGAGCCTCCTTTAATCTATCTCCTGTCACCTCCGACTTATCAACACGTTCACTTCCTGCAAGATCGACCAAATGCATAGAACCACGGAGAATAGTTCCAGATGTCAGGTCTCTTCCTTGCACATGAACTGTCAAGCAGCTGCAAGTAAGTGCAGTTTAGAAATTGTTACAACTATTATCACAATGTAAAACGTATGGTATAATGTAAAATGTACCTATGAGATCGACTACTCCGATCATTCATTGCTGTAGAACCCACTGCACGGTTCTTTTGCCCGAGATTCATCAATTCTATAACATCAGATGTTGACGACACAGGTACAAGGTTCGCATCTGGCACATTGATCCCATTTTGGGAACTGTTACGAATGTCTAACGTATTCAGAAGTTAAGAAAACAAACAGGAATGTGAGATGCTGAATAAGACATAATAATTGAAAGCAAGTAGGATCATGAAGGATATCTTTTGTTAAGGCCATCAGTCACAAGGAGATCCCTAACTTGCTCATTGTAAATTTCAAGCATTTGAACACTAATATCATAGTGAAAGGTATTTCTTCTCTCATTCGAAAGAAGAAACAGATCATTCAAAGCCCTGTAGTTTACGCCTAGACTGTCCTTGGTAAGGTCTTTCGGTCCTGCCTGGATTGGTAAAGAAAAAGTAAATGATTAACCACACTCACCAATGCCGTCATGATATTGATAATATGCTGCATTTTATTTACCATAGTGAAAGTTTTTCCTGATCCTGTTTGGCCATAGGCAAAAATGCAAATGTTGTACCCATCAAGAACAGATCTAATCAGAGATTGGGTATCTGAAAATACCTCCGCTGCAGCAAAAATAAGGAGTCTCAGTGTGTAAAAGAATATGTTGACAACTAGGAATCACTATGAAAAGGAAGCAAAATTGGACTTAACCTTGGGTTGCAGTAGGACCAAATACTTTGTTAAAACTAAATGCTTTCCTTCCCTCTTTTCCATTCTTTGAAGGCATATTAATTGCTATATTTCCTTCCTCAATGTGATCCACTGTACTAACATAATTTGATTGTCCATTCAAGAACGGCCGGACACGACAGTATACCCTTATATTTCCTAATCAAATATAATGAATAATCATCAAATCCAATTTCGAAACTCATAAAGTTCCGGAGATTTAGTCATTATATTGAAATTTTATAAAAATTTTGAACTCCTGACAATGCTACCTTTCAGGTCTTGCACTTGATTATACAGTTTCCTGTTTTCTTCCAGCACTTTCTGGTAGCTTGATGCAGCATTGGCTAGACCATGCAATTGCTTACCTAAAGGGAAGCCAGGAATGAGATATATCATATATGTTTTCAGAACATCAAAAGAGAATGCACAAATGTAATCTAAATTTGTTACCTAAATTATTGAAGTCTTCATGGTACTTAATTTGCAATAGCTGCATTCCTGCTTTTGCAGTATGAAGAGCTTGTTTTAATTCCTACAAAAGCCAAGAGTGACTCACACAACATATTCACATTCAGTGAAAGTACTCTTAATGTAGCACAATGGCACTTTGAATTACCAGGATATTTCTCTGTTGCTGATCAACCAATTTTTGCCTTTTCAAAAATTGGGCTTTTGATCCCTCATCAGGATCAGTTCTCTTATTGATACATTCCATTCTCTCTAATTGTGTTCCATCTTCTTCATCTGCCTCTTCATTGTTGGAAAACTCATCTTCCATCTTTTAACCATTTGATCAGTCACGAAAATGTCACCCAAATGCATATAAGATATAAATTATTGCAAATTCAACATGCAAGCTAAATTATAATTCAAATGGTACAAATTAGTAGCTCAAGTTTACAGTCTATAATGCAATCTAAAGTCTTACCTCAATATTACCAGAAGAAGATCTAGTAAGAGAGTTATTGGGGGTGGACACTGCCAGATCTCTTGAAGTTGTTTTCATCTGTGGCATAACCAAAAGTAAATAAATAACTGGAAGAAGCTCGATGAGAAAAAGTTCAATTATCTTTCAAACATGGTTAGGGACTTTGTTGCAATAATTTCCAGAATATAAGAGGTAATAACAATGTTGGAGAAAGACAGCAACGCACCAATTCATTTTGACTTGCCAAGTGATGTTCAAACTCCTCCATTACTTTACCAAGCATAGATTCCACAATCTGTTACAAGGAAGATGGTAATTTATTTCTGTGAAGAGAGCTACACAAAGGCCAAATTAGATCCTTCAAATATCCACGGTCATTTTTTTGGAAAATCTTACAATGGGAATGTCTTCTTGCTTCTTATCTGAAAGAACTGCTCGTACTAGACCATTTATGTTGTGTGAGGTTCCCTGTGAATTACATTACAAATAATCTTTCTAAGGTTCCTTCTTATTCACATTGCGAGAAAAGCATAAACATTTGAAAGAAAACAAAGCTCACTAACTGTTTCATTGAGGTCATGGCCAAGATCAGCCTGCTTGCATAACACATTGTCTAGAGATTTGTGACCCACCAATGAGGTCCGTGAAAAGGAATTCATGAATGGTTCTGAGCTTTTTCGCATGAATGGTTTCCCAGTTCCACAAGCCGAAGATTTCAAATTCCCACCAAATTTCCATGATCCGTGTCCACCACCTTGCTTCCACTCACTATATGACTTAAGAGCTAGCACACAGTTCACAATTCTTGCAGATTTCCCACCCTGAAAGTGCCAAACGCAAAAACATGTCATAAAAAAAGGACTAATTTTGGATGCATTTGTTTTGTACTGAACTGTTTCAACAGCCCACCCACAAAGGATTTAATAGATTCCATGCTAAATTCAAACTCACAACTGAGAAAAATATTAGCAAACTTAAAATGGAATTCTACTTATTTATATTCACCTGTTCCAAATCAGAGGCTTCAAATGTTGGAAGCCCCAGATCTTCCACAGCTACAACGAAGTTTCTCACATTTTCAAAGTATTGGAATGCAGATAGAGCTGCTCCATCAGGAACAATGACAGAATCACAAGGACCCTCAACGACCTAAAAACAAGCAGGCAATCACCATCACTGAACCAATATGTAAATTAACCACAAAAAAAAAAAAAAAATGAAAATAAAAACATTCTAATGCTAATTCAAGAGGAAATCAAGTAATCGTACCTTTGGCACAGCTCCAGGTTGAATCTTGTTAAGAACATTGCAAAGAATTATTCCACTTCTCAATCCAAGCCTGAATTCTTCTTCCGAAGGCTGAGCTGGCAAATCTTTACCCCCAACAACGCCAACCGTCTTTCTTAACCACCCAGCTGCTTCATATCTTCTCAAAGCTGGGAAAAAACATATCAACGTTATAATTCACTCAAAAGAGATGACAAAAGTACTCCTCTTCAATTATTTGTTTCCCAACTCTACCCAATACTAAGCTACCAAATATCCTCTCAAAAAAAAAAAAAAATATTATTGATTCTAACTCAATTGCCAATGCCAATAAAAAATCAGATAATTCTTACTCAATGAAGGATCACCATCAACTAGAATTGTTGTCGTAAGAAAGATAAATAACTAGAAGATAATAGAAATAAAAAGAAATCTTGTCTTGCCGAATTGCTATGTAGACACAACTTCAATAATAATCATAGAATAAATCAGTGAAAAATAATTTTCAATAGCCAGAGCAAGAATTTATTCAACATTGTCATCAGGAACCTTTGCATTAATTAAATGCACATAAACATCAGGAAAAATAAAATCTTTAGCTTTCAATGTCAAAACCCTATTTCTGAAATTAAATCTAACCCTACAACGTAAATTATTAAAAAAAGAAGAAGAACTGCAGCCAAAATGAATCCAGATTTAACCAAAACATGTTGAAGAAATGAAAATCCTTACAAGATTCCTCAGATTTTCTCGAAACCAAATTTAAGTCGCACAATCGAGTTCCATGTTTTTTAAGGACAGCTTCCACAACAGAAGCTACAGAAAATGAGAAAACCTGTTCTGTTGCCATATCCTCTCAACAAAAGCCCAGAAAAATCCAGCCTCTTTAAAGTAAAACCCACAAAAGAATTCAAATCCTCGAATTCAATACCAGCTTAAATCTCTCCCATTCATTATCAAAAACCTATATTTTCCAAATAAAACTCACAAGAAATGACCAGAAAATGGGATTTGTTTATTTTCTTTTCAAATATTCTTTTTTGTGAATGTGAGATGTTACGGGAAAATATAAATAGTGTATACAGAGCGACCAACCTGAGTTCTTGGTATGAAAAAAAAAAA
>JAWDEX010000009.1:457333-474673 GCA_035221805.1 Trichilia hirta | reverse complement strand
ACAAAAGTAAAGCTCTTACTATAGAGGAATCAGACTGCTCACCTTCACTTTCTTAACATGTGGTATGGGAACAATAAACTCTCCCACATCTGTATCACCAATCGACCTCGAAAGGCATAATCCCCCGGGCCAGCAGCGAAGCGGACCAACCTATAAACCACATAGAGATTGACCTGGATCAGTAAGAGAAAAAAAAAATCCACAAAAGAAGAAGAATACTATAGGCCAAGAATAGCATTGCAAGATAAAAAAATGTTAATACCTCATTGCCACCAAAAACGTTCAGCCTTCCTACTTCACCCCCACTTGCAGTGACACGCTCCCTCTCTTCTGCATTCTCTTCCAGCCTGTGATCAACAGTCAACAGGGAAACCACACCACCCTGAGTGTCCAATATGCATCGAGAATCCCCTACAGATGCAACAGTCACAGTCCATCCATCAATCACAACAAACGTCACCGTTGTCCCCGAAGTTTCACCTGTAATTTGCATTGAACAATAAAGATAAGCATGCCCATAAAGAAAGGAGAAATTCAGACATTTGAAAGATGGTCAAGGAAACCAGTACATGCCTTTCCGTTGAAATTCTATATCAGTTTTCACAAAACCTGCAACAAGTGCCCGAGGAAGGGCTTGAAGCCATTCATCCCTACTAGCGCCGGGAGGGATTGCACCCAAGACATTGCTCAATAAGTTCTCCTTTGCAAAGATGGCAGCCGATACACCATTGTGCCCATCAAAAATCTGCCATCAAAGATTGTATTAAAAATTAACGGGTATAATAACTATAACAGATTTATATATGCTATTGACCAAAAGAAGTTGAACATGAGACTAATTATATTTCCAAACTGTAGGTAAGGATATTTGAAGCCTTAAGAATCGTCTTTCCCCAGCTCTCCAAAACCAAAATACCACTTTTTCACTTAATCGAGGAGACTTTGACATATTATCAGTTAAGTTTTAAAAAATGTAATTTATAATAAACTTTCGATTTCTTTTCCTGATTTTTCTCATAAAACAAATAGAGAATAGTTGATTATATTTAGATGACTAGCAAAGGAGCATAATTATTAAAAAAAAAAAAAGAAGGAATGAGAATACCGCAAATACAGAAAATGATGTGGATGCATTTCCAGGAATCCTCTGGCAATCAAGTTTTATCAAAAAGTAATCCTCTCCTTTCTTCGCTAAAGCAGCCTGTCCATATTTCACAAAAGGCTTTTCAACCTTTTCACTCCTCAGCTCACGACCAATCAAAGTTGCAAGCGGAACAAGGGGAGGCTGTTTCATCCGGAATATTTCAGTCTGGCTCATGTTTGTTTACTTTTCAACATTTCCAATGCCCGTTTGTCAAAACAACCTAATGAACCAAACGAATCAATTACAAATTTTTCTATGCAAATGTTACCACAGCCGTAAACCAAATACACAATAACAACTCATTTGGAAAAAAAAAAAAATCACCTAAATCTCTCAACTGATATAAACTTTGCTCCAGATCATCGAAATACAATGTAGCACACAGCCATCAAAGAAGTCGATAGACTATCAATCAGCAAAATTTTACAAAACGCTCCCACAATCCAGAACACCAAGTTATCAAAAACCAACCAACCAAAGTTACATCCCACATTTTTCAAGAATCCATCACATAAGAATCAACAAAAATTCTTACTCATTAACTAAAATTCTTCATGTATCCAATTATCACAGCAAATCACACTACAAAGCTAACCCATCCAAAACAAATAAAATTGGTAACTAAAAAAATTGCAATAAAATAAATAACTAGATAAATGTTCCTTCACACGATTCAATCTTAACATTAAAAAATTCGAAATTCTAGTGAAATGTCACTAAGATTGAGTAAAGAGTGGTTCTACAAAGACCTAAAAAATGTTTAAACAGGAAAAATCAAGTAACGCTAAACTCACATCAACAGATCCAGAAGGGAGAGAACTGTACATTGAGCATTCAATCTACAACATCTCTTCATTTCCCCATGACTTCACTTCATCACAGAAAACATTTTTTGCAAGAAAATAAACCCTAAGAGAGAGAAAGTGTGTTTTCAGAAAGAAAGAGTAGCAGGTGACTGGCACGTGATGTGATTGGTGGAAGAAATCTAGAGAGAGATGTACACGCGGGGCATAAGAGAGAGAAAAACATGACTTGTGATTTTATGACAAAGTTTTTTTATGTCCAAAATTTGTTGTAATAAAAGGGTGAAAAAAAAAATACATTGTACGGAATGACCGACGTATCCTTACTGTTTTAAATTATTGTAGAGATAATGAAAGATTATAAATCTTTCATATTATTACATAAATTCAAATTTTTATCAGTCATGGTATTTAGTTTAAAATAGGATTTAAACTTTTATCAATTGAAAATTTGAATTTATTGGCAATAAAATGAAAATTTTTCTTTAATAAAAAATAATTATCATAAAATTATAAATTAAATACTAGTTAATTTAATTAACAATTTTTTATGGTGATTAAAGAGAGCTACGTTTAAACTCGTTCAAACTGATTTTTTTTATATTATAAAAAATAGAAAACAAAAATTTACATTTTTAATATTATCAATTCCTTAATCTATTAACAACTAAATAAAATAATAATTTTAATATTTATTTATTTTGATTAAGATGCTATCCTAGTAAATTATATTTTTGTGTTTTTTATTTAATTTTCTTTTAAGAAAACATTTGTTATATTATCATATTAAAAAAATGTAGTAGGGTCAAAATTGTCATTTTGAGACTGTCTGACTTTTATATTGATTTGTATGCTCATTCACATAGAATGATTATCTCTTGCTTATACAATATTAGCCAAAATGCTGTATTTTAGTTGGCAAGAATTAGGTGAGGGAAGACAAAAGCATACTGTTAATTAGTTATTATAATAATTATTATTAAGATAAGCAGCATTGTTAATCATGTAATTAATCCATATATAGACCAAGTGAAGACAACAACTATTGATGATTTCAAGAGAATTTTAATCTCAAAAGGGGCACTACTCCCATCACAAAAATTGTATTTTAAATTATTTATTAAAATTTTCGATTTATGTATACAGTATTCAATTTTTAAGTAATTTGAAAATTTTAATAAAAAACTTCAAAATATAAAAAAAAAAAAAAATTGATAATATTAGTGTACTGTCACGCTTTAGAAATTAATATACTAAGAATAGATTCTATGTTAATTAATTAGATTACATTATATTGTGAGTTAACATTTGGAAAAAAAAAAAAAAAAAAGATAATGAAAGTATTTCCAAATTGGTAAAAGAAACTATGAATTTGATGAATTTGGGGTCAACTTTGTGTTGGTGGAGGTGGAGGTGGAGGTGTAGTGTTTTCTGAATTTGTAGATGTGTTTTTCTTCGTAATCCGATTCCAACACACAAAATGGGGAAATAATAATAATAATAATAATAAATGAAAACTCAAGCACATGATGATGTGGCCATGTGTGAGTCGGGTCCCACTTAGGGTTTAGCCACTCATTGGAAGGGGTTTTGTTTTTGAACCCAGCTGGAAAGTCGAAATTGACACAACACAAGAGTTGGAAATTTGATGGATCATGAAATGTTTTGTTTGCTTGAGAGCACGATTACAAATTATCTTCCTAAGCTTTCTGCATCAATTCCTTCACACAATCTTGCTGTAGTCCTACTCAATTGCCATCATTTTTTGACATATAGCACAGTTCAGTCACGAAAAAAGTAAAAGCGTTTTCGGTAATTAGTATTTTTATTAAACCTTCTTGTGAACAAAATAATACCGATGCTCAGAATGACCTCATTTAGAGCAGCATTTGATCCTAGTAGCAAAAATTCTAAGTTAACAATTCAAATTAGGATGGGGATAGAGAAGGAAAAGAACACAAATAGAAACGAAGATGTTAACAAATTTTCTTTCTTTTCATTTGGGTAACCTTTTTCTTTATGTTTCTAATGTGAGAATGAACAATTTGGAGAAAAAAAAAAGAAGTAAAGAATTTACAAATCAGCACCAATATGAACAAATGAAGAAATCAGGTGGTGGGAAACCAAACATATATCATAATCACCACCAAAGAAACTCGAGACAACTGGAATATCACACCAATTTGACACGTGGAAAACCTCTCTTCCACATTTTTTCTTTCTTTCTACACCTAAAGAATAGATACACGAAAGGGGGGAGGGGATGGGGTGGGGTGGGGATAACAAAACCATTTACCTCCACAGATATCGTACATTCTTACTTTGCATTTCCATTTTTCCTCTTCCTATCAACAAGAACATGCGGCCTTCTGGGTTTTTGCAAAGATGGACTAACGCCCCCATTGGATAATCTCCTTGTTGGAGGTGAAGGAATTAATGATGGAATCAAGCTCCTAGTAACAGAATAATTTGAAATAGTTGCATTTCTTACAGATTAAAAAAGTTTCCAGGTAAAGAAAGAACAGCGTTATTTGCACTGTGATTCTAGCCAACATGTGTCTAAAAGTAAAGCAACAAAAATACTACTCAAAACTAGAGTAAACTATTAGTAATCAGATGTGTTACCTTGCTTCGGTGTTCTTTGTTGCTGCATTGGGTTGAGTCTTCTTCAGTTTAGATCCTAAACCACTAGGGATGTTGGAAGCTTTAGGAATATTACACTGCCAAAGCAAGTCTGGCTCTGAGCAGTCACTAGCTGCAGCCTCGGGATCAGATTCATCAGTGGAGACAGCTTCATACCGAATCCTCGGTACATCGTAGTCTTTATCATCCTTTCTGGTTACTGTCACTTTATTCATCAGTTGTTCCGGGTATACCTTTGAAGGGTCTCGGGGATGATTCTGATATAACTCTTCAGACAACTGTCTATTATCTACTTCACACTGTCCAAACAGGATATCATCTCTACTCAAAATGTCAAACTTGTTCACCATGGTCTTGTCAACCCAGTCATCAGAAGTTGATTCTCTGTCTTCCTCCTTTCCATTTGGTACAGGAGAGCCAATGGCTGACCAGGGAGGTGAACTTGCAAGCAAATCTCACGGATCGAAGCCTTTTCTTCTCGGCTTTGGTGCAGAATGGTTCCGAACCTGCAGCCAGTACATTATGTGATTTCCGGTTTTCGGCATAAAAGATGTTACATGTAGTGAATAATGATGTTCCACTTTCCAGTAAAGGAATTTGGAATTACAGAAACTGAAATTGTATGAACTGTTGACATAGTGCAGGACTATCTGATTTACAAAAAGGAATGATGGTTAACTCATACCTGTATGTTACCAACATCCTCCATTGGTTGCCTGCAGTTGCTGATGTCTACGAAACTCTGGAAACTAGATTGAGGAGAAGACCCACCAGTCTTCATTCTTGATCTTTCTAGGCTGCTAGATTGAGTATGTAGAAGTTGCTCTGACCCTTCATCTTTCCTCGCTAAGGCTGCCTTAATACTAGCAATCTGAAAACAATAAATACACACAAGATATTAACTATGCTAGCCAGTCTATAAAAGCCTTCTCCTCTCCAAGAGGAAAGAATCTTTCAAGCTCACAAAATTGGGTCCGGTCAATAACAACAGCAAAATCCGGTAGCCACTAGAAACAAAATCCAAAAGATTTTGTAATAAGAAAACATATTGTTGTTTTTCATATAAGAAATGATGATATGAGAAGAAAGAACTTTTGGATGCAAAACTAATAGCAAACCAAAGAAAGAGAATGAACCTGTTCTTTAAGCTCTTTCACATCTGCACTATCTTTGTTAACTCGAGCAACTCCAAGTTCAACAGTAGCAACACGTTCAGCAAATTAAGTGTACTAATTGTTTCTCCAAGGGCTTCTAGTTCCGGACTAATGTGAATAAACATGAGTTTTTTTTTGTCCACCTGATAAGTATAAGAACCAAAACCATGAAAGGAGTAATTCGTGAAGAAAATGTCTTTGGAGAATAGAATGAATCATATCCTTACCAAGTGAATCTTGAAGAAGTTGGGTGAGTTTACTGTTTCTATAAGGAACATGTGAATTCTTTTGAGCAAGAGAGGAAATCACACCTCCAAGAGCAGAAAGAGATTTATTGATATGTTGAGCCTCCTTTAATCTATCTCCTGTCGCCTCCGACTTATCTACACATTCACTTCCTGCGAGATCGACCAAATGCACAGAACCACGAAGAATAGTTCCAGAAGTCAGGTCTCTTCCTTTCACATGAACTGTCAAGCAGCTGCAAATCAGCACAGTTTAGAAATTGTTACAACCACTATCACAATACAAAATGTATGGTATAATGTAAAATATACCTATGAGATCGACTACTCCGATCATTCACTGCTGTAGAACCCATTGCACGGTTCTTTTGCCCAAGATTCATCAATTCTATAACATCAGATGTTGATGATACAGGTACAAGGTTCACATCCGGCACATTGATTCCATTTTGGGAACTGTTACGAATGTCTAATGTACTCAGAAGTTAAGAAAACAATAGGAATGTGAGATGCTGAATAAGACATAATAATTGAAAGCAAGTAAAGCAGTATTATAGAGGATATCTTTTGTTAAGGCCATCAGTCACAAGGAGATCCCTAACTTGCTCATTGTAAATTTCAAGCATTTGAACACAAATATCATAGTGAAAGGTATTTCTTCTCTGATTTGAAAGAAGAAACAGATCATCCAATGCCCTGTAGTTTACGCCTAGACTGTCCTTGGTAAGGTCTTTTGGTCCTGTCTAGATTGGTAAAGGAGAAAAAATAAACGATTAATCACCCTCATTAATGCGGTCATGATATTGATAATATGCTTCATTTATTACCATAGTGAAAGTTTTTCCTGATCCTGTTTGGCCATAGGCAAAAATGCAAACGTTGTAACCATCAAGAACAGACCGAATCAGAGATTGGGTATCTGAGAATACCTCCGCTGCAGCAAAAATAAACATTCTCAATATGTTAAAGAATATGTTGAAAACTTTGAATCACAACAAAAAAGAAGTAAAAATAGACTTCACCTTGGGTTGCAGTAGCACCAAACACTTTATTAAAACTAAATGATTTCCTTGCCTCTTTTCCATACTTTGAAGGCGTATTAACTACGATATTTCCTTCCTCAGTGTGATCCACAGTACTAACATAGTTGGATTGTTCATTCAAGAATTGCCAGACACGACAGTATACCCTTATATTTCCTAATCAAATATATTGAATAACCGTCAAATCCAGCTGTGAAACTCAATAAAGGTTTAGAAATTTAGTCACTATATTGAAATTTTATAAAAATTTTGAGCTCCCAACAATGCTACCTTTAAGGTCTTGCACTTGATTGTACAATTTCCGGTTTTCTTCAAGCACTTTCTGGTAGCCTGATGCAGCATTGGCTAAACAATGCAATTTCTTACCTAAAGGGAAGCTAGTGATGAGATATATCATCATATTTTTGGAGAACATCGAAAGGTAGTGCATGAATTTAATCTAAATTTGTTACCTAAATTACTAAAGTCTTCATGGTACTTAATTTGCAATAGCTGCATTCCTACTTTTGCAGTATGAAGAGTTTGTTTTAATTCCTACAAAAACCAAGACCGACTCACAGAACATATTCATATTCAGTGACAATACTCTTAATGTAGCACAATGGCACACCAAATTACCAGAATCTCTCTTTGTTGCTGCTCAACCAACATTTGCTTTTTCAAATATTGAGTTTTTGATCCCTCATCATGATCAGTTCTCTCATTGCCACATTCCACACTCTCTAACTGTGTTTCGTCTTCTTCTTCCGCCTTTTCACTGTTGGAAAATTCATCTTCCATCTTTTAACCATTTCATCGGTTAGGAAATGTCACCCAATGCATATAAGATGTGGAGCATTACAAATTCAACATGCAAGCTAAATTATGGTTCAAATGGTACAAATTTGTTGTTCAAGTTTTACAGTCTATAGTGCAATCAAAAGTGCTACCTGAATATCACCAGAAGAAGATCCAGTAAGACAGTTGTTGGGGCCAGATACTGCCAAATCTCTTGAAGTTGTTTTCATCTGTCCCATAACCGAAAGTAAATAAATAACTGGAAGAAGCTCAATAAGAAAAAATTTAATCATCTTTGAAACATGGTTGGGAACTTTGTTGCAATAATTTCCAGCATATAAGGAGGTAATAACAGCGTTGGAGAAAGACAGCAACCCACCAATTCACTTTGATTGGCCAAGCGACGTTCAAACTCCTCCATTACTTTACCGAGCATGGATTCCACAATCTGTTACAAGGAAGATAGTAATTGATTTCTGTGAAGAGAACAACACAAAGGAAAAATTAGATCCTTCAAAGATCTACTGACACTTTTTTGAAAACACTTACAATTGGAATATCTTCTTGCTTCTTATCTGAAAGAACTGCCCGGACTAGAACATTCAAGTTGTGTGAAGTTCCCTGTGGATTAGATTACAAATCAGCTTTCTAGAGTTTCTTCTTATTCATATCGCAAGAGAAACATAAACATTTGAGAAAGAGCAAAGCTCACTAACTGCTCCATTGAGGTCATGGCCAAGATCAGCCTGCTCACATAACACACTGTCTAGAGATTTGTTGCCCACCGATGAGGTCTGTGAAAAGGAATTCATGAACGGTTCTGAGCTTTTCCGCATAAACGGTTTCCCAGTTCCGGAAGCTGAAGTTTTCAAATTCCCACCGAATTTCCATGATCCATGTCCACCACCTTGCTTCCAATCACTATATGATTTAAGAGCCAGCACACAGTTCACAATCCTTGCAGATTTCCCACCCTGAAAAAACCAAATGCAAAAACATGCCATAAGAAAAGGAATACTCCTGGATATATTTGTTTTGTACTGAACTGTTTCAACAGCCCACTCCCAGATGATTTCACACATTCCATGCTAAATTCAAATCCACAACTGAGATTATTATTAGCAAACTTAAAATGGAATTCTACTTATTTATATTCACCTGTTCCAAATCAGAGATTTCAAATGTTGGAAGCCCCAATTCTTCCACAGCTACAATGAAGTTTCTCACATTTTCAGAGTATTGGAATGCAGATACAGCTGCCCCGTCAGGAATAAGGACAGAATCACAAGAACCCTCAACGACCTAAAAATAAGCAGGCAATTACCATCACTGAACCAATATGTAAAATAACCTCAAAAAAAAAAAAAAAAAAAAAAAAAAAAAAAACAAAAGAAAAGGAATCTAATGCTAATTCAAGAGAAGAAATCAAGTTGAATTGTACCTTGGGCACGGCTCCAGGTTGAATCTTGTTAAGAACGTTGCAAAGAATTATTCCACTTCTCAATCCAAGCCTGAATTCTTCTTCCGAAGGCTGAGCAGGCAAATCTTTACCCCCAACAACACCAACATTCTTTCTTAACCACCCAGCTGCTTCATATCTTCTCAAAGCTGGGGAAAAACATATGAAACTTATAATTCACCAAAAAGAGATTCAAAAGTATTCCTCTTTAATTATTTATTTCCTTATTCTATGCAATACTAAGCTACCAAATATCCTCTTAAAGGAAAAAACTACCAAATAATCGATTTGATTCTAACTCAATCGCCAATGCCAATAACAAATCAAATAATTCTTATTCAGTGAAGGATCACCATCGACTAGAAATGTTGATTTAAGAAAGAAAAAAATTACAAGAAGATAATGGAAATGAAAAAAAATGTTGTCTTGCCGAATTGCCATGTAGACAGAGCATCAATGATAAACACTGAATAAATCTATGAAAGATAAGTTTTAATAGCCAGACCAAGAATTTCTTCGACATTGTTATCAAGAACTTTTGCATTAATTAAATGCACGTGAATATCAGGAAAACTAAAATCTTTATTTTTCGATGTCAAAACCCAATTTCTAAAATTAAACCCACAACATATATTAGCTGGAAAAAACGAGAAAAACAGCCAAAAATGAATCCAAATTTAACCCAAACATGTTCAAGAAATGACGATCCTTACAAGCTTCCTCAGCTTTCTTCGACGCCGAATTTATGTCGCACAATTGAGTTCCATGTTTTTGAAGAACATCTTCCACAGCAGAAGCTACAGAAAATGAGAAAACCTGTTCTGTTGCCATTTCCTCTGGACACAAGCCCAGAAAAATCCAGCCTCTTTAAAACAAAATCCACAAGAGAATTCAAATCCCTGAATTCAATACAAGCTTAAATAACTCCCATTCATTAACAAAAACCAATTTTTTCCCAAGAAATGATCGGCAAATGGTTTCTTTTCTTTTCAAAAATTCTTTTTGTGAAAGTGAGATGTTACGGAAAAATATAAAGAGAGTACATAGAGAGAGAAAATGAGATCTTTAAATGAAAAAATATGAATTTTTCTCTCACTTTCTCTGCCTTTCTCTGAGTTTCTTTTGTTTTCTCTTTGTCTGACATTGAAGGGAAAAGCTACAGACCGAGCCTGGTTCCACACCTCACGATTATGAGAGCTTTTGACAGTTTATATTTTTCTCTGTGCAGAGAAAATAATGGGATAAATTTATCTTGTATTTTCCTTGTTTGTTATTTTATCTTTTTAATTTGAAATTTATTCAAAGTGAATATATTTCAATATTTATTGGTTTTGACTACATTAATTTTCTGAAATAAATAAAAATAAATTTAACCATTTACCAAAAAAATATTTTATTCTCTAGAATCTAAATGATAGAATTCATTTATATACCAAAAAAATTTACAAATTTGATTGTTAATATTTTTTAAAATTAATATGTGATAAAATTAGTAAAATTTCACATTCATATATAACTGCATCTAGAGATTCTATGTTGTTTTCAATCAAGTAGATGTATAAGAAATTGAAAAAAAAAAATAAAAAAAAAAAGTATCTTTACAAAGTTATTTACATTGCTTTCATTTTATAACATGACAAAGAGTTCATCTATGTATTTATCTAAAATTATACTTCTTAATGCGTTTATGTTATGCTTAATCACACTTTATACACTACTGTTGTCTGCAAAAATAAAAGATTAATAATATATACAAATATTTAATTTTTATAATATTATTGAATTTAAAGTAACTCAAATCATTTTCTAAGTAAGTATTGTTATTATTTTACTACTAATTATTTTTATAAGATTTAATTTTTTTGAGTGCTTAAATAATTTATATGAATAATAAATTTTAATTTTTGATTGGAAATTTGATTCATAATTTTTTTATTTTTTTGAAAACTTTATTGCTATCATTATTTGAAACACTCACAAACATAATTAAAGTTTTATTCTTGTAAAAATTATAGTGATTAGGTAAAAGAGTATATTCGAATATCTAAATTTTATATTTTTACAATTAAAAATATAATTTATCTATTTAAAATAAATAAGTCCTTAATTTTTATCCAAAAAGATAAAAAATACCCTTCTAGCATAGAGAAGCCCTTACCAGCCAACACCTAGAGAGATAAGATAATCTTTAAGTATCGGACTCTAATATTATGAATTTGTGATGGTTTAAAATTTAATATTGTTAGGGTGATTTTATCATTTAAAGATGAGGTATGGACCTATTTATTATAAATAGACAAACCATGTTCTTATTGGTAAATGTATACATACAACCATGAAAGTCAAATATTAGTATTTCATTAGACAAATGGTCATAAGGAAAGAAAAATAAATGGGCACTAGAGCCTTGTTAGGAACTTTACAAAGAAAAATGAGTTCCCTAAATAAATCTAAAACAGCACATGAAAATGAACAAATACCATCGCATCTTCATTGATAAAAAAAGAGCATATGATGTATGCATATCATCTTTGTGATTTAGTGCATTGAAATTGACACATAATTATAAGTGTTTTTATTTTTCATAGAGATATTTATAAAAAGATTCATTTCTTTATTTATTAAAATTAAATGGGAAAAGATTTACGATAAAGATTGACACATAATTATAAGTTACCACTATAACTTAAATTTAATATAATTTAATTTTTATTTATGATGTGTATAAATTTTTAAATATTATATTATAATAAAATATATTTTTTAAAAAAATAAATAGTTTATAAAAATATGATTGTTCTATAATTATATTTTTAAGTTAATTTTATTGGTATTATCATTCTTATATTGGCATAAAAGAATTGAATAAACTAGTAATTAACAAATACAAGGGTATAATTGTAAAATAATTGTTCTTTCCCTCCAACATTTGAAAAATTTTCAAATGGCTCAGTCCGCACCTAGGAGGTTTGGGTTATTTCTTTGATGTTGTTTTTTTCGAAGCCAAGAAGTGGAACCCAAAGCACAACTCCGGCAAGTAATGGATGTCGGCCCAATCTCAGCCGTTGAAACATGTGGGCTCCATTGGCCCGACTAAAAACCCACCCCAAAACATGTTGATAAATTAAAAAGATACAAAATCAAATCAAACGTTCACATCAATTTTTCTTTTTTATTTTAATCATAAAAAATACACTTTCAATTACCAAAAGGCAATCTTGATTGTTAGAGTAGTAGGGCAATGTTTTTTTTCCCCTTACAATCAGATGCATCTTGTAGGTTTGAGATATTTTTGGTTCATAATTGATAATTTTTAAAATTTTAACTTTAATTTTAATTTTTTTAATAAATAAAATCAAAATTTACAGTAAATTGGTTGCGTAAAAATTTTAATTAAAATACATTTTTCAATTAATTTAAAAAATAAAGAAAAAAATTTGTGAAAAAAGCTGCATGAGAGAATGAAAAATCCACATTATTGAGATAATGTGGCGTGAGAATTCATGACTAGAATTTTTTTTTTTTTTTTTTATAAAAAATTATCAATAAGTGAAATTCAATTCTTTAACATTTATTTTACTAATTGAACTAATTCCCATTTGAATGCTTATATAATTTTTATTTTCTTTCTTTAAATATTATCCAAAAATTTAACAGATTCATATGAATCATTTAGAAGAATATCTTGTAGCAATGTAACAAATGAATTAATTTTTTTAAAAATCAAATATAAAATTTATCAATATTATTTTGTATGTTTTTTATTAATCTTATGTTATTAGAAAATGATGACGATTTATCAATAAGCATGCGTCGAAAATTGATTGATGTATAAGAAATTCAAAGTTATATACACTTATAGAAGATATTAATAATATATATGTGCCCTAATTGTTAAATTGTTCTTCATGTTTGAATCATGATCAGTTTTCCATTGCCTAAGATTAATAAATATAGTTAGAGGGTTAATTTTTAAGTTAAAAGAGTTAAGTTGGTTGATTATGAAGACTTCTAGACAAATTGGAGGGCTCTCCATTTCTACAAAGTGGCTTGCTACCAATACGTACCACAAACAAATTAAATATTCCATTAAAATTCTAACGAAACCCACCAAAATATTTATAGAAACAGTGAAATTCTGAGTTTGGTTGGCAAGAAAATGAGGGGAAAAAGAAAGGGAAAGGAAGAAGTCCATGCATTGGGTCCAAGAAAAAACCTTTCAGGTCTAAATCTTATTATATTATAATAATGGGTTAATAACAATTGAGTACCCAATTATTTCAATTTTTGAAAATAAAGATAAAATTTTTTTTATCATTTTATATCAAATAGGTCCATTATCCTAATTGACATAATTGAAATACCCTTCAATGTTGAGTTTTATTTTCTAATACTACGATTATCAAAATTCAAAACTCAATGTGAAAAGTTAGATTTGGTCACTTCAACAAAATTCAAAGCTTATTTAATACTAAATAACAAAATCATGTAAAAATGTAAAAACTTATGGATTTAAATGGTATTATCCCAATATCGAATGAATCATGACTTCGAACAAGGAATGTAAATAGAAACCCATCGTATTATAAAAGTAAGTATAGGAAATCAATGGTTCATTCCCAAGAAATCATGATACATCTCATACTTTCATTTCTTTTGGGTCCAACCAATATTCCCTTCATATAAAAATTGATTGATCCCTGTATTTTTGTTTAAAGATATTTTTCCGAGTTTTGCTAAAAGTTGCATTGTTTGTTCGTCTCAAACTTGGATTAAAATCATTGTGTTGTGTTTCCATATTTCATTCTAAGGATTGTTCTCCTCAATACAGCCCATGTGTCATACTCAAAACCATCAACACTCAAGCATTTATTGACATGGATGGAGATGGTTTAACTCATAATCATCTCATTTATTTCTTAATTTATTAGTATATGATTATACCAATCGACAAACATATAATAATGTATTTATAACGTTTGTAATTCAGCTTAATTTTGAAAAGCATTTATCAATTATTCATTTACTTATATTTGTTAGACAATAATTTTATTTTAAAGCATATGTTGATGTAAATATATAATAATACTATGCTTTAAAAACTCATCTATAATTATTTAGTAAATGCTAACTCGTATACTTAATATTTAAAATTCTTTCCTAATGACTTGGCAAATTATTAATAAAAAATAAAATTAGACCATGTTCCTCTTTTAAAGGCAAAGATTTTACTTTAATAAGAAGTGATAAACATAATATTTATTAATTCTATTCAATTCTTCATTATATAAATAATGTGTATAAATATCCAAATAAACTAAATATAAAGAATGGTCCCGAAATTTTTGGGGTGAATGAATTGGAAGATTAGGCATATGGTTGTCATCCAATTGGGCAACTCAACTCTCTAAGAAGCGCCTTAATGGAGAGAAAAAGTAAAAAAAGTTATTCCAACCTTAAAGACATATACATAAACAAAATACACAAAAAAGTTTGTAGAGAAAGAGAGAGCTTTGAGCTTAATATTCAGAAATGGCGCGGACAAGTTCTGTGGTATGTATAAGACTACCATATTATTTTAGAGTTTTGATACAATCATGGGCTGCCAGCCTATACAAGTTGGAGCTGGGGTTTGTAAAAGCACTTCTTTTCTGGACTGGAAGACAGGTTGTATGAATTCACCATAAGTAACCATTTTTGCGTTCATTAAACTATTCATTGCATCATTGAATATGCATTGCTAAAGTGCATCGGAAAGACAAAAGCACTTTCTATACAAGCTAATTTAATTCTAATACATTGCAATTGTGTAAAAGGAAGACAAAAAGACTTCCTGCAGGAACTATATTCTGAACTGGAATTTGAAGTAGAGCCCAAACCAGAAATGGAATACACATCCCAAATTTTGTAGATAAATTGAGTTGGAAAACAAGCCCATCTGCCCTTTTGGACCTAAAAATAATCCAAAAATAATAAAAAAGTACATAATTTAAATTGTTACTAATTAAAACCTTGCTCGAAATAAAATTAAAAAGAGATTTGTCTTTTGTTTTTATTCAATCTTTTAAATAATTTCCATTTTTCATAAATAGCATTAGTGACAATAGGATCCAGTTTTTCGTGGTTTTATTGAGAAGCAGAGATGGCATTCATATGAAATGGAAAACAAAATACATGTCTATTGGCTATAAAGGTGCGTGTTTTCAAATGCTGAATTATTTTGAAACAGGACACCTCTTTTCAAGCAGAAAATTAAAATCGTTATAAATTCCCTCTTTTATTTAAAAACTTGTATTATGTAGTTTCTATTATTATTGTTTACTATATATGTGCCAAGGTTTATATTTCATTTTGGGTAAATAATTAATTTTTTAAGTTATAATTTATATTGAGTTATGGGGGAAAAAAATAACAATTGCTAGCTAACAAAGCTAGATTCTTGACCATATGGTTAGGAGAATTAATTATAAATTTTGATTTGAGAATTGAAACATTATTGTAAGATTATTTTTAGTTAATGGAGATAAATATTAGTTTAAGTCATTCTCTTAACCACGTGATTAGAGGTTAAATTTTAACCTAGTGTTATACTTCTAAAGCCTGAGTTTTGGTGACATCACCAATCTCGACCTGACCTCAGGGATACTATATATTTTCTCTTGAGACAAAATTTTTAATAACGCTTAGAAGCCTATGATTTTTTTTCTTTGAGCCGAAAACTTCTATTTTTGGCCTATTCCCAACAATTATAAATCAATAATATTAAAATGAGAGTACAATAACAAAAAATACGTGTCAAGTACTAAAAGCATATCTTTTATAATTATTTACGTAGCACAATTATCTACCAAACAATTGGTACATAATTTAATGATTATTTGATAATCAACAAGTTTTAAAGTACACATCGAGCTCTTGCAATAAGTTATCCATTATCTTCATTCCCTAAAAGCCTATGTAAAAAAATTTACAAGATACATCAACTACTTTCTAAAAAGAAATTGAGTCTAATAAGAAGGAAAGAGCCTTTATTCTTTTTGATAATAACTATTTATCATCTTCATCATCTTTTATTTGACCTATAACGACTAGTAACTCCAAAGAGACCCTTTTAACTCAATTTCATTTGTTTTTCTTTTCTTTTTGTTATCGTCTTAACACCTTTGAGTCCAATGAGAAAGGAGGAGAGTTTATTCTTCTTGGTAATAACTATTCATCATCGTCTTCATCTTTCATCCAATCTACACCTAGCTAGTAACCTAAAAAAAAAAAGAACTTTTGTGTCAATTTCATTTATTTTTCTTTCCTGCTTGTTATCCTTTTAACACTTATTAACTTAGGCATTAGAGTTTTTTTTTTCTTTTTTTTTTCCTGTGAAGCAGGTATTATTCTAAACTTCATTGTGTTTACAGATTAATAAGAATAAAGGATTATTTAACCTTTGTTGTGTAGTGCTTAAAGTTACCTTCAGTGTGGATTTGATTGCTTATTTGTCTCATCCCTCTCCTAAGTTAAGTTAGTTATTTATGTGAGAAACTGTCAAGTTTTGATACTTTAATGCATCTTTCAAATTTCACCTATAAGGTCCATCATATATGCAGTTCAGTAACAAAATTACGAGATGTTATAAATTTAGAAAAGAAAAAAACAAGTAAAAAATTAAACGAATATGAGCAGGAATAAGATAACATACTCCATCCATCTATTAGCTCATAAATTTCATAACCTTAAGAAAATCTGTTTGGTACATCTTCTTTGTCATGTTGGGACTTATTGTCATAACCCAATTTTGTCCTCTGTAAATTTTATTCATAATCGAGGTGTCAAATTTGTGATAGCGATATGAGGCTTAATTTTCAAATTATTATGCCAAAATTGTTTAATAAGTTTGTTTCTTAACTCAAGGCGTCGAATTTTGATAGCGATGTGTCTATATTTTCAAATTAACCATTAGGATAATTTTGATAAACTTGTAAATAATATATGTGTTTACTATTTTTTTTTTACTTTTGCTAAGCTAGTTTACATAGATGTTACTATTATTTTATCTTTTTATTTACTATAAAAATGTA
>JAWDEX010000009.1:432702-442965 GCA_035221805.1 Trichilia hirta | reverse complement strand
CTCATGTCATGGCCTAAAATGAGACTACTGCTGAAACAGGTTTATCAACCATCTGAAGAAGACCTTAGAAGTTATTTTGATCCCTATGAGAATGTGATTTGTTCAGAATGCCACCAAGGAGGAGATGACGGCCTTATGTTACTGTGTGACATCTGTGATTCATCAGCACACACTTATTGTGTTGGCCTTGGACGGGTTGTACCTGAAGGGAATTGGTATTGTGATGGCTGTAGGCCCGTTGCTTTTGGATCTTCTGGTTCCCGAGCTCAAGATCCGTTGCCTGATCAAAGGACCATGAGCACCAACTTGTATAACCGACCATCACCTGTTGTAAGTTTTGGAGAAGGTTTAGACCCTTCTTTGGTATCTTCACCTCGTGTGCCATTAAGTCAAGGATATGGAAATCTTTCATCCCCAAGATTTCCTTCCAGAGATGCACAGGCAGCTTCACCAGGATTGGGAGCAGGGGCACCAACTCTTACAGGGAGACGCTGGATATACCGTCACATACAAAATCTCCTTTCTATTAATAGAACGAATCTTATGGCTAGTAGTGGTGATGGCACACCAACAGCCAATTTGAGTAGTGAATTTTTGAACTCTCAGGTTGATCAGAGTAAGGAAACAGTAGTTCAGCCTGCAAGGGCACAAGAGTCACAGCCATTGCATCAGGCAATCTTTCAGGAGAGATTACCCGATCGTCCTTCTTCTTCTGTCGTAAATGGTGATCTTTTTGCTCCAAGATTAGGCCATTTGAGAAGGCAAGCAGTTCAGGATCCAACTATCGCTACTACCAACGGGTTTGTTAATTTGACACTGTGGCCTGAACTTGCCACTATCAATTCAATACCTTCTTATGAGCAACTTCATCAGTGCAGTGGCATATCAAACATTGTGTCTGATGGTTGTGTGCCTTCTTACACTGTTAAAGATGAGGGTGATTTTTATGTAGCAAAGGAACAATTGCATTCAATTGTCAAAAGCCATTTGAAAAACTTGTCCAGAGATATTGAATTAGGTATGAATGCACAATTCCTTTTCAACCTCTTGCAATCAAACCTTTCTTTCGGAAATTTGGATAAGGAAAGTCTTAACTGGGCCTATTTAAGATTAGGTATTAGCCCGCTGTAATTGTTTTAAACGAACTTTTGTCTAACCTGCTCTTGACCAACTGCCTTGTCATTGATATGCAGGCCAAAGTACTTTCAAGGACATTGCAAATAGTTCTATACACACTGTTTTAGCTGCTTGTGGGCTGGAGCACAGGAGTGAGGTTCACATTATGCATCCGCCAATTTGTCCCCATGTTGAAAGAGTAGCAGCTGGACAGACAAGTCTGATGAAAGGTCATTGCTCGTCTTGCTTCGATTCTTACGTAAGAGATGTAGTGAAGAGAACTATGGACACAAGTCTGCCACAATGGTTAAGTTTAGGTCTTTAGGATTGATGCAGAAAGAGTTTTTCTTTCTGCATCATCTCCTTTTTGTTAGGAAGATAGACTAGAATTTTTATTGTAACTTGTTCATACAGATAATTTAACTGACATTTGAGCACCAATAAAGGGCTCCACCATTCTTGTGTTCATCATTGTTGCAAGGCAAAACTAATTTATTTGCAATAGTGTTTCTGGCTGCTATGTTGTATATATATATTATCATCTCACTCTCATTATGACAGAATTTTTACTGAAAATCATTTTGTAAACGTAAACTAATCTCATTTTGACTGAGGTGGGAGCCAAATCTGATTAGTACAGGGAAACTTTAAAGGAAAAGAACATAGAGGTTATTTTCTATTTTCCGCCCCTCTTTATCATTAAATTATGCTCTGAAAATTAAGAGATAACATGGAAGTCTGTTCAGGCCTAACAAGAAACATACTCTTGCAACATAAATTACACTCAATACCACACTTTATTCAAAACTATGTATTTAGTACGTTGGCATATTTTTAGCTAAAGACCATCCAAATATTGTAGCGCTTCTGGTTGTAAATGTTAAGCCCCCTTCCATTGCAGCAGCAGCCACCATGGATTATTTTCATAAGATATCATCAAGAATGGTGGACCACAACAACCCTTGAACAAACTGGGATCTTTTTGCCTTCTCTTCCTGATCCTTAAGTGACACGGATGATGACTGGACGCTCCTGTCACCAAAATCCAAATGTGAGTCCAAGGAAAGTGAAGAAATAACCTTAACCCAAATTTTTCGAATGGGTGGTCGGTTATAGAACTTATTCAATAACACAATAACATATAAAACGATCCTAGTGTAAGAACTATAATGATCATAGGGTATGACTATGTAAGAAAACCACCAAGGGGTACGATTAAAGTGAGTGAGCATACTGTTCTGGCACTCTCTCAACAGAGCTTTTCTTGGCTGAGGTTATTGCAGTTGATAAGTGAGACTGAACTATAGTAGAATCATTGGTGATGGGCAATATAAATGAAGATATTAATGGATCAGCTGCATTGGATGATGAAACTATACAAGAAGAGACCCCGAAAAGAGATTGTAAATTTCCCTCCTGTAGTTCTTTCCTCAACAAGGAAAGTGTCGAATGAGTTCCACCTCTTCGTGATTTCCTCTTGTGCTGCATGTAACCACTGATTAAGGAGTTCACAACATTATGTCAAATCTACGTCATGATTATATTTTGTTCGGAAGCCTTAAAAGCTGTAGAATAGATATACCCAAAACAATATAGAAAAATATAACGCAAGCAGAATGAAATGAATTGTGGAAATGGCACAAGAACACCTTGAAGATGGAAACAGGTTTAAAGATCAATAAATATGAAAGTAAACTGCAACAGCAGTATCATGAAAAGTCAACAATGTTCAATAAATAACCTGTACGTTTCAGGATTCCCTATAGTTAACTGGAAATACTTGAAAGCAATCTAGAGTGTATGCACAACAGAAGCCAACAGGAAAAATGTGTGGAACTGCAAATTGATCAGAAAATCTCTAGTCACCAGATAAAAATAGAAAAGATCGAAGCCTGTGAAAGTTCAAGAATAATCAACCTCCCTTTAAAGATGGTCCATATGTTCTAAAGATTTCCTTCTTTTTCCCTTTTTGTTTTCTTATTTTACATAGATGAACAGACAAATGCTTGTTATTTCACACTATTATGATCCCAAATCTGTTTCACCTTGTTTATGAAAACAATGCTTTACATTATTTTGAAAGCACTAGGATGTTGAATGCTTCAGCATATTATAACACAATCAAGCAAAACAATAATTCGAAAACAAAGCAAGGTGAGAATCCAAAACCCTTAACACAAATAGGTCTTTAGGAAAAAGGATATCTTAAATATATTTCCATGTTGTAAGGTTATGTGGTCAACCATATCCACCCCTACCCTTGTTGCACAAACTGGACAGACCTGCAAACAAAAAGCTCCGATTATCAGTAAGATTTAATAAATACTTCTGCTGCAGGGGAAATACATGAATTCTAACCCAATCTATAACAACAAATTCAAAAGAATAAAAAAAAGTCCATACTTCCTCAATCCAAATTCAAACAAGAAAGAGTTAGCCTTTTGGTTTTTAGTCTTTCTTTATTGAGTCAATTGGAAGTTGCAGTACCCTATAACCTAACTAATCCTATCCTATAGCTTCCCATTCCACCTACAGAGTGAAGAATAAGAGAGGTTGATCTCCATCTTTGAATGTGAAAAGCTTTACAGAAGCTAAATAAGCTCATCCATAGGTACGAATTTAACTCATGTCAACATAATAAGAGCCTCATTGTTGACATAGATTTATGTCTATCAGGAGATGGAGAAAGTTTAATATAAAATCTACAGAATTTCACTGATGATATGTTTCCCCCAATCAGATGCAGAAGACGAACATCATACAGAACAGAATCCAGCAGTTAGTACCATGAATCAAGAAAAAGAGTTTACACCACCTCAAGTGACTCTAACACCACGGAATCTTGCGGACAGATCCCATTACCACCAAGACCTTTTTCAATTGCTTAGAAATTATAGCTTTGCTGATTTGAGGAGAGGTAAGCTGCTTAATAATCGCAATTGGCCAATAACTAAAAGCATTTGTATTCTTGTACATAATAAATACAATATCCCCAGAACAGAAATCTTAAGGATAATATTTAGGATTACATAAAAGAGCTAAACATGAATCTAATAAGAAACATTCAAATTTCTAGTCGGAGTGTAACCACACACCCCATTCTTTGCCTCCACAGGATGCTCATCGTCAATCTGGCAGCACAAGCCGACATCGTCAAAAAACTCAGGGCAGAATGAACATGGAAACTCCTCCCTTGTATCATCATCTCCATCAATTTCTTCAAACCCCATGAACATATCTGCAATCACAAAACATCCTTTCAATTAGAAAAAAGGAATATAAAAAACTCTAAAATATTCCAATTTTTGCTCCTCCGCTTCATTTCTATAACTAGAGCAACTTCCGTTGATCTCGGCTAAATTCTGCCTGTAGTTTTCCAGCTACCGCGCTTAAAAATTGCCATGTTAAATTGCTCCAATAACCTCATTTGACCATATATTTTCAACATCTCAACTCTGAATAACAAATAAAAACATCAAATCTTCGAATTCTTTCCTTTTCCTTCATTTCTCATCGAACAAACATAATCTTTACACACAAACATCGCACTATAATCAACTGTGAATAAAAAATTAATACTATGGCGCCTCTAAAATCAAATATAATAATCCCACAATTACAAAGAAATAGATACACAAACAAAAGAAAATATAAATTACAACTTCATACTTTCCAACAGAAAACTCTCAAATTTTCTACCATTTCTCAACAACCCACAAAATATAACCCCCAAAAAACCAAAAACAACATTCAAAAGCTGACCAGATCGTGATTGCAGAGCAGATTGGTATCTTTTTGAAGCTGAAGAAAGACGAGCACTCCATGAATCAGCATCCATATTTAAATGTACGAGCTCTTTCCAAGCTTGAAGAAAGAAACAATCTTCGGAAGATTTCTCAAGGTTTGATCTCAAATTCAACACAAGTTCGGATTTTGATCAAAAGCCACAAATTATTTTGATGGAGAGAGAGGAGAAAGGCTGAGAATCAATGACAGATTAGTAGGTTTAGGATTTGGAGAGAAAGTGCTATCTGCGGTTGTGTTGTTATTTTATGTTGTTCATTTTTTTAACAGAATTTTAATGTCAGATTATGTTAATATCAATTTCGTCCTTGATGTTTAAATACTTATCAGTTCAGGACACACTGCAAATCCGTCCAATATCTCATTCAATTACGAAATAGCCTTTTTATTATTATTATTTTGAATTTTATGTTAACAATCAATTGCGTCCCTATTCCTAGAACGAATTTATCAAAAACATTCTTAGGAAAGGACAAAACTTATACATGCAATGCCTTATGACCTAAAAAACATTCACTAGAGGGGAAAAGGGATCCATTGTTGACTTTTTTTTTCTTTCATGCTATAAACTCCGTCCCCTGCGGATACAAATCCAAACCCACCAGCAAAGTATCTCACGCGGCCATGTCTGCATACCAACTGAACAATAAACCCGACAAACACCCTGAACTCACAAATTCACAACAGGCAGTGGCCCAAACACATTAAATTCTGAAAATTTAAATCATTGCACATTCCATTCAACATCACCATAAATCAACTTCCATTCCAAACCATTTACATGCAAATGAAACAAATCCATATAACATACCCAGAGCCATAAACACATGAAATCTACAAACTTTAAATTAGTTCAAGTTTCATGCCACTTCAACATAAACCCAAAATTTATTCATGATCACATACATTCAACTGAGTACAGAATATGGCAATCATTAATGTAAATGAAATTGTGAATGGGACAGTATTAATCTTGTAAGCAATGCGTAGAACAAACTGATTCGTTAAATAAAGTTTCGGTTACTCTGTTCTTACTAAAAAAATTTTTACACTTTATTGTAAGCTTGTATGACCTAGTGGTAAATGCTAGTCTTGCGATGGACCTATAAAATAATCCTACTACTATAATACTCTGATGCAGTAATATTCCCATAACCCTCCAACCATAGTGGCCGCGTTGCTTACAATGGCTCTAAAGTAGTCGTTTGTCATTCATAGTTTTCATAGAGAAATTCTGCCCAGCACACCTAATTGACGCATGTACTTCCTAACTACAACCCTCCCCCATACACTCAGCTGTCGCCTTTATTTTATCGTTCTTAACTAATAAATATCAAAACCCCATTTTACACCGTAATCTTATGTAATAATCCAATTTTGAACTCAACTTAGTTTAAATTCGAAAATTCAATTTCAAATTTTATAAATTAATTTTGAAATTAATAAACAAATGATTTAATAAAAGGAGGAAGGACCAAAATGCAAGATTCCTTAAGGTTATGTTTGGTAATAAATTTTAAGAGGAATAAGTCAACAAAATAAGGGTACTAAGAACTCAAATCCTGAATCACTAGAAGGTAAATCAAAATCCCTTACTTCCTCTCGTACCCGACGCAAAAGGGAGGAAATAAAGGGGTTATGTTTCCATGCATACACAAGAAAGAAATTGGAAGGTAATTATAGAATATTTGCACTGCTACATAAGAAAGAAAATTTTGGATTCTTCGTCGGTTTGTTTGTTGGGAAGATCGTAATTTCCAAACTAAAAAGGAAGTTGCAGTGATGGTGGGATTGAAGCATGGATTGAGGTGTTTAAAATGTTTTCAATTCAGCAAAAGAGAAAAAGGAAAACACGATAGGGAAAAAGGGGAGTATAGATTTTTTCTAAGTAGCAAAAGAAGAAAGCAATTTAGTTTCCGAAGTGTGGAGAAATTTCTTAATACCCTGAGCATCTATAAAAGGACCATTGCTTTTACATTCAAGGGAGAAGACAGGGAGCAACACTAGCAGCGGAGAATTCTTGCATTCTTAACTCAGGAAACAATCTTAGTAGCATCCAAATTTTTCAGCAACCAAAACAACTCCCGTGTATCATCATTCACACAACATAACCAGCACCAAGCAACAAACAAAACCCCGAACGACAGCTATATTGAGAATTTGAGTAGCAGTCATTCTTTTACACATCAACACAGACCCCGTTTTCTCCAAAACAGACACTAAGTCATCTCCCAACAGCACCCACATTCATGTAGAGAGAACAGCGCCCTGTCACCACCGTTCTTTACTTCCTGGCATCCACCGAAGCAACTTCCCTAGCGGCAACAAAACCTCGCCAAACAACTCTTCAAACAGTCACAAAGCAGACTCAAACCGCTTCCCTGAACAAGTATGGTCATTATTATTATTTTATATTTTTATTTTGCTTGGCTCGGATGAATTGATGTATGGACGTGTACATATGAATCGGCAAAGATTCATTTTTATTTTGTTTGCTTTGAATTTCAGAAAGCGTTATTAAGCCATTGTTTAGTTTGTGTTTTATTTGATTCTGTGGAATTTATAGATAAACGGTGGAAAGATGGGAACTAAATAACCTGCAATTTTTTTCATGTAACATGGCTTAGTTGGGTGTTTTCTTCATGCATAAATGAAATAATATGTTTAACGTTAAAAATTCATAGAGGCAAAATGATTAATTACCGATATGTGAAGTAGTATAATCTACTTTCTTTTCCCCTAGATATGTTGGATTTAAATCCAACAAAAATGCACAAAAAAATCCAATGGAAAACAAAAAAAAAAGAAAGAAAGAGAGTTGGACGCGTGAGAAGGGAGTTGGATTAAATTGGAAGGTGAGTTGATTTGTTTTCATGCACACAATACGTGCTCTTTTTATTCTTACATGTGTGGTGGGTGGGTTAGTTGATTAATGGAAAATTTGAATCTCAGCATGGCCATCGATGGTGGCTGCCTATGGGAGGAAGAAGAAGATGGAGCTTAAATTTTTAATCGGGTTTTAGGTATTTACAATTTTTATCCGAATAAACTCTTGTTTCGATTAAGTTTAAGTATCTATGCCTTTGAATTGAAAATTTACGTCATTGTCAATTAAGTCCAATAATTTGGTCTTCAAAAAAAAAAAAAAAATTTCAAAAATTTGCACTTTGGTCATGATAATAATTTAGTGCATTCATAAATTTGGTTTAATTTGTTAATATGTTTACAAATAGGTCCAAAAATAAAAAAATAATAAATCATAATAACAGGATTAATAAATATACAATGGTTAATAATTTTTTTTCATTCTTTCTTTTATTTATTTGTGGATTATTTATTTATTTTATTCTTTTTATATCTTGTATTTTTGTATATTTTCAAAAATAAAATTAAAACTTAAAAATTTTAATAAATAGATAAATTTTTAAAATTTTTTAATAATTAATAAAGATTAAGACGAGACAAGGACTCTATTGATTCTTTACCTCTTAGTCAAAATTTTTTTTGAAACTCTTTAAAATAGTATTAGTTTAATAATTAACTAAATAACGTATATAATAATGTATAATAATTAACTAAATAACGTATATAATAAGATTAAAATATTTTTTGATAATTATATAACAAAAATTATGGAGTATTTAATATTTTTTTTATATTTAATTAATCTTTTAATCTTAAAATTTTATTAAAATAATTTAGTGACTTATCTTATTATTATTATTATTATTTAAATAAGCGATAACTCAAAA
Source organism: Trichilia hirta (assembly GCA_035221805.1). Taxonomy (NCBI): domain Eukaryota; kingdom Viridiplantae; phylum Streptophyta; class Magnoliopsida; order Sapindales; family Meliaceae; genus Trichilia; species Trichilia hirta. The sequence goes on along the minus strand of JAWDEX010000009.1, from coordinate 434,293 downwards.
AATCGTCTAACGTTCCTAAACGATGTTGACTTCTTATAACTTATTCTTGAAATCCTTAGCATGCTCAAATGAGTCCCCAGCTTTTATAGTACGCTTTTTCCCCTAGTGCCATCTTGTAAATGTATCTAGCCATTTTAGCAACCACAATATTGCTATCTTCACCAGATGAGCTATCTAAAAGATAGTCTTTTGGTCTTCAATAGTGGCGGATAACCCTCTGTCATAATCATTGCCTTCAACACAATCTTTAAAACCATTAATTTCTTCGTCTGCATCATTAAATAATTGAACTCCTTTATCACTGTCAAACTCTTCTCCATAATTTAACTCCACCATAACATCTACAATATCCACGATTTTTATATCCATAAGATCCAAGGATTGTTGTGTACATTTTTCAGTTTTAGTTACACCGATACGGTAGACAAATTTTGTGTTATTATTTTTTTGGTGATTAATACATCGATACGGTGGATGGATTTTTATGTTACTATTTTAGTCGTTGGTACATTGACAAGGTGAATAGATTCTTGTATTACCGTTTCAGTGGTTGGTACATCGAGAAGGTAGGTGGATGGATTGTTGTTAGTGTTTTGGTTGAAATAGCCAAATTTGTTGCTGGTGATAAATGGGGCTCATGTTGACTAAATGAATATAAAATTCTATTTCACATTTTTTATCGTATGCTTTAAATACTTGGCATAACTTAATATCATTTGAAATGACCTTCTTTTCTCAGGATGATAGAAAAACAAAAATAAACAATCGTTAAAAAATTTACATTTAACCTATCATAATACTCTCTCTAACTAAACTAATTGGACTGTCAAATCTGAAGTTATCAATCAATCTTACGTAGTGCTTATCACTATCTACTTCCTCGTACATAAGCAAAATTTTGGTTTTTTCTTATTGTACAATCAATGACAATGGGCACAAAAGCTATAATTGTAAGAAATATTTTGTTGTTTGGCCATGCGTATATGAATAAATAATATAAAATATTAGAATAAAATTATACCTATTTAAGTTATAAATACAGCATTTTTAGGATTAGATATTTTTTTTTTTTACCTTAATGGTACCCTTATCAATAAGATAAAGGCAAAATTAGAGTTTCATAATCCTTTTATATTTTTTTTATAGAATTAAAGAGGGGACCTAATCTATTTTAGTTAATTATTTTTAAACTTTTCTATTAAAAGTTTTAGTATAACTTAAATCATACACTGACTGTCTAAGTAGTATTTAAAAATATCAAGTGTAGTTTACTTTAAATTATATAATTGAGTTCATATACTTATTGACTATTCTATTACCCTATTTTTAATAAAATTATAATATAATTAACATAAGTCTATAAATATGCAATAATCTCCCACTTAGGTTACATTAATCGATTTTAAAAATAAATAATTTTAATTAGTTAAAAATGACTCTCGAGTTAATGATAAAGAAAATACTTTATGTGATCATGTTAAAAAAATAGTCATGAATTTAACATCTTAAAATAATTCGATCCGATCTAATCTTTAATATTAAATTATAGCAATTAATGCATTCCATCATTAATACATAATCAATCTAAAAT
>JAWDEX010000009.1:415159-432602 GCA_035221805.1 Trichilia hirta | reverse complement strand
CTCAGGCCTAACCGAAGCAACATACTCTTGCAAGATAAATTACTCTCAATACTACACCTTATTCAATCAACACTATGTTTAGTACATTGGCATATTTTTAACTACAGACCATACAAATATTGCAGCGGTTCTGGTTGTAAATTTGCAGTCCACTGCCGTTGCAGCAGCAGTAGCGACCGTGGATTATTTTCATAAAATATCATCAAGAATGGTGGACAACAACAACCCTTGAACAAACTGGGATCTTTTTGCCTTCTCTTCCTGATCCTTAAGGGAGACAGAAGATGACTGGACACTTCTGTCATCAAAATCCAAATATTAGTCCAAGGAAAGTGAAGAAATCATTGACTGTGGTTCAACTAATACAATTTAAACATTGAAGCAGACAATAACTCATAAGTTCCGTATGGTTAGCTGGTTATAGAATGTACTCAATAACACAACAATATATAAAAGGATCCTAGTGTAAGAACTATAATGATCATAGCGTACAACTAGTAAGAAAACTGCCAAGGGGTACGATTAAGTGACCATACCGTCCTGGCACTTTCTCAACAGAGCTTTTCTTGGCTGAGCTTATTGCAGTTGATAAGTGAGACTGAACCATAGTAGAATCATTGGTGACGGGCAATATAAATGAAGATAATAATGGATCAGCTGCATTGGATGATGAAACTATACAAGAGCCTCCAAAAAGAGACTGTAAATTTCCCTCCCGCAGCTCTTTCCTCAACAAGGAAAGTGTCGAATGAGTTCCACCTCTTCGTGATTTCCTCTTGCGCTGCATGTAACCAATGATTAAGGAGTTCACAACATTAAGTCAAATCTATGTCATGATTATATTTTGTGAGGAAGCCTTAAAAGCTGTGGAAATACCTACATCCAAAACAGTATAGAAAAATATAACGCCAGCAGAATTGTGGAAATGGCACAATAACATCTTGAACATGGAAACAGGTTTAAGGATCAATAAAGATGAAAAGTAAACTCCAACGACAGTATCATAAAAGTCAACAATTTTCAATAAATAACCCATACGAATCAGGATTCCCTATGGACTTACTGGAAATACGTGAAAACAATCTAGAGTATATGCACAACAGAAGCCAACAGGAAAAATGTATGGAACTGATCAATGATCAGAAAACGTGTTGCTAGAAGATAACAAGACAAAAAGAACGAAGCCCGTGTCAAGTTCAAGAACAACCAACCTCCCTCTAAAGATGGTTCATATATTTTAAAGATTTGTTTCTTTTTCCACCCCCACACCTTTTTTTTTCCAATTTTACATAGATGAACAGACAAATGTGTGTTAGTTCACACTATTATGATCCAAAATATGTTTCACCACTTTTACGAAAACAATTCATGAAATTAGCTCGAAAGCACTAGGATGTCAAATGCTTCAGCATATTATAACACAATCAAGCACAACAATAATTCAAGATCAAGGCAAGGCAAGAATTCAAAACCCTTAACACAAATAGGTCTTAAGGAAAAAGGATATCTTAAATATATTTCCATGTTGTAAGGTTATGTGGGCAACCATATCCACACCCACCCTCATCGCACAAACTGGACAGACCTGCAAACGAAAAGCTCCCATCATCAGTAAGATTTAATAAGTACTTCTTCTCCAAGGGAAATACATGAATTCTAACCCAATCTATAACAACAAATTCCAAAGAAAGAAAAAATCTATACTTCCTAAATCCAAATTCAAACAAGAAAGTGTTAATCTTTTGGTTTTTAGTCTTTCTTTATTGACTCAACTGGAAGTCACAGTACCTTATAACCTGACTAATCCTATCCTATACCTTCCCATTCCACCAATGGGAAGAATAAGAGAGGTTGACTTCCATCTTTGAATGGGGAAAAGCTTTACAGCAGCTAAATACTGCTCAATGGTAGGTACAAATTCAACTCAAGTCAACATAAATTTATGTCTGTCAGGGGATGGAGAATGTTGAACATAAAATCTACAGAATTTCACTGATGATATATTTCTTTCAATAGATAACAGAAGATGAGCATCATGAACCAAATCCAGCAGTTAATACCATGAGTCAACAAAAACAATTTATGCCACCTCATGTGACTCTAAAACAGAATCCTGCAGACAGATCCCATTACCGCCAAGACCTTTTTTGATTGGTTAGAAATTATAGCTTTGCTGATTTGAGGAGAGTTAAGATGTTCAATAATTGCAACTGGCAAACAACTAACAGCATTTGTGTTCTCATACATCATCAATAAGATATCTTGGGAACAGAAATCTTAAGCATATTATTTAGGATTACATAAAAGAACTAAACATGAATCTAATAAAAGAAACATCCAAAATTTCTACTCAGATTGTAACTACACACCCCATTCTTTGCCTCTACAGGATGCTCATCATCAATGTGGCAGCATAAGCTCACAATATCAAAATACTCTGCGCAGAATGGGCATGGAAACTCCTCCCTTATATCATCATCTCCATCTATTTCTTCAAACCCCATGAACATATCTGCAATCATAAAAGGTCCTTTCAATCAGAAAAAAGGAATATGAAGAACTGTAAAATATTTCAATTTTTTCTCCTTCGCTTTATTTCTATAACAAGAAGCAACTTCCATTAATCTCGGATAAATACTTCCTATAGTTTCTCAGATACGAAGCTTAAATAATTGCCATGTTAAATTGTTCCACTAACCTCATTTGACCATATGTTTTCAACATCTCAACTCAGAATAACAAATATCAACCTCAAACTTTCGAATTATTTCCTGTTCCTTCATTTCTCAGCAAACAAACAGAATCTTTACGCACTAACACCTCACTATAATCAACTTTGATAAAAAAAAATTAACACTATACCACCCCTAGAATCAAATATAATATTTCCACAATTATAAAGAAATAGATACACAAATAAAAAAATATAAATGGAAACCTCATACTTTTCGAACACAAAATTCTCAAATTTCCTATCATTTCTGAACAACCCACAAAATATAACCCCAAAAAAATACCAAAAACAACATTCAAAAACTGACCAGATCTTGAGTACAGAGCAGATTGGTATCTTTTTGAAGCTGAAGAAAGACGAGCACTCCATGAATCAGCATCCATATTCAGATGTACGAGCTCTTTCCAATCTTGAAGAAATAAACAATCTTCGAAAGATTTCTCAAAGGTTTGATCTTGAACTCAGAACAAGTTCGGATTTCGAAAAGAAACAATCTACAAATTACTTTGATGGAGAATGAGGAGAAAGGCAGAGAATCAATGACAGTAGGGTAGGTTTTGGGCTCGGCGAGAAAGAGAAAATATCATCTGCCGTTGAGGTGTTATTTTATATTTGTTCATTTCATTAATTATATATATATATATATATATATATATATTAATTTTTAGAATTTTGGAAACATAATTTTGGTCTTAGATTATATATAATTATTAAGTAATTATTTTAATTTTAATTTTAAGTGATAAGGTTTTTATTATGAATTTAATCATAAATTATATAAATTTTAAAATAATTAATTATTTTATCCTATTATCTAATCGAGGCTGTTTTATTATATGGAATGGTGTTTAATATAACTCATAAAAAAGTGAATTTACAATTATTATTGAACTAAAAAATAAAATTAAAGCATTGAACTCAACGACGTCGTACGATAGCATTTCTTGCTCCCCCAAATTCCTATTTTTCCTATTTAAAATTAATTATTTCAAAATTTGTGATGATCCGATCCGAAGCTGAGTCGGAGTAACTTGAACGCGATCCGATCTAACAGATAGTATCCGACGGCTGTACGGAAACAGAGCAGTGTATCCTTGCATTTCAGTTTTCGATTTTTCTTTGGGCTTTGAACCGAAGCCATCGCAGAATTTAATTGACTGAAAAATAAAATAAATAAAATTACACTATACCGTTCTGCCAACGCTTGGAACTTCGACGGCACGTGACTTCCGTCTGCCGGGCACGTGACTGGAGAAGAAGAAGACGCTTCACACCACCTTCATCTTCTTCATCATCATCATCATCATTTCTTCCCGTTCAGATCTAAAAAAGACGTCGATTTCGATCCGAAATTGGATTGTGTTTTAATTGCTTTATTTAGGATTTGAAAAATAATGGCGACGAGGAATCGAACCTTGATATATAAGAGGTACAGGGATGCGTTGAAGACGGTTAGAGCTCCGACAAGCTCGTCTGCGAAAAGTTCAGGGAACGGTAAGGTGATCGAGCTTGTCAGCTCCTCGCTTTTGAATCAGAATCGGAATTACACTCTTCTCAGCACCGACGATCATGGCAATTCGAGGTTACTCTCTTTATGAATCATGAATAACAATTTGAGGTTTCAAAATTGAGATCGAATTTTCGTTTGGTTGAAAAAAAATAATTTTTATCGATAGCAGTAGGTGTTTCGCTGCATCATTGAATATTGAATTTTATTTGCTAATTATTTTATTTTATTCTTGAAAATAAACTAAAATGTAATGTAAGTTTTAATTGATCTTTAAAGTTATGATCCTTTAGTATTCAAGAAGTGAGGCGGATGATTTATAGAGCATGAAGTATATATGAACGAAATGTAGAATTATAAAATGAATAATGTACTAGTTGTGTAATTTATAGATAGAAAAAAAATTTCGGGGATTGATTTTAGATTGGTAGTTGATTAGTTTGAAGCCTTGGTTTTGAGTAATTAAGTTGTTTTACTTGCTTCAAAAAAATTCCAATTGGTCAGCACGAAACGTGAAAAGTATAGCATTAAAGTATATTTTATCATAACTCATTCCTGCTGATCTACTCCAGTTTTTAAAATTTGGTTAATCAGTAACCTAGACTTAAGAGGCTTAATCCCAAATTCAATCGGTTTCAGCAATTCCCATCCAAAATCTTTCTTAGTGTATCTGGTGAAACCAAGGCATTGTAGACATTCTTGCATTTCCGTCTCTGAGCATTGGAGGAGTGATTTAGTACAAGTTGAAGGGCCAAGTTGTTTCTGGGCATGTTCTCTGTTGAGTTGGGAAGGTTTTGAGCAGGTTGTTGGGATGTGTTATCGGCCGTTGGTGCAAAAGTTTTGCCTGCAGATTTGAAATATTTGGCAGTAGATGTTTGGTCTTGTTAGGTGTATAGTGGTAGTGAAAGACTTCTGGGTAATATGGTTCTTCCAAAACATAAGGAAAAGGCCAATTTGAGCATTTGTTGAGCTGATGAGAAAAATCACAAGGACTTGAGCTGTTTAAACATAGATTGCCGATTATTTTCTTCTTAGTTGGTCTGTTGTAATTATGGCAATTTTACCTTTTAATATTACTTAAATTGAAATGCATTCTTGCTGTAAAGTTTATGTGACAGGGAAATGATGAAAAAAATATTTTCTGCTGCAGTAATGGTGCAGTTACAGTGGGTCTTCCACCAGCTTGGGTGGATGTGTCTGAAGAAATTGCAGCAAATGTGCAACGCGCACGGACAAAAATGTTTGAGTTAGCTAGGGCTCATGCAAAGGCTTTAATGCCATCATTTGGAGATGGTAAAGAAGATCAACGTGTTATTGAGTCTCTTAGCCAAGAAATAACCTTCCTTTTGAAGAGATCAGAGAGGAGATTACAGCAACTTTCAGTAGCTGGACCTTCTGAAGATTCAAATGTTAGAAAAAATGTGCAGGTATGATTTGACAGTCTCTGACTTTCCTGTTGGTGATATCTAACTTATCAGTGCTCCTGAATCATTTTCTTTCGGCTTTGTCTTCAATACCTGGGGACACCGAGGGAAAAGAAGTTAGCATTAATTTTAGTCTGGATTCATATATGTGTGTGAATTCTAGTCTCTCAAACGATGATCTATTTTGTTCACTATGGTTATGGGTGACAGCGATCTCTCGCCACTGACCTACAAAACCTTTCTATGGAGCTGCGAAAGAAGCAGTCAACATATTTGAAGCGCCTCAGGCTGCAGCAAGAGGTGTGCGAAGAATTTTCCCTTTGAATAACAATTGATATGATGGACTAATTCATTTATAGTTGTGATTTTGCATCATGATTTTGTACATAATATATGTGCTATATATTGCCGTATTTTGGGGCTGTTGGCATAAAACTTATGGTATATCAAGGATATTGGTTTGTTCTGTGCTGCTTCATATCTCTTTATCATCTGATATAACTGATCTCTTCTAGGTATTGAACTCTTTTTGGGTTAAGAATTCCTTTTAGTATTCCCCTATATTGTTGTTTTATTATGCAGGGTCAAGATGGAGTAGATATAGAGATGAATCTAAACGGAAGTAGATCTAAAACGGACGATGACAATTTGGATGACATGGTATGTGAATGTTTTACCTTTTCCAGCATAAAAATGTTGTTAGATTTGATGAACTCCTTGTAACACTGGCTCACATGATTTTGTGACACAATTCTTGTACTGTACAACAATCCCGAGAATTTGAGCTCCAATTTGCTTATTTTTAATACATTTTTACCTCAACTGAATGCCTATATCAATAAACAAAAATTTTAGGTGTTTAATGAGCATCAAATGGCAAAGCTGAGAAAAAGTGAGGCATTTACAGTAGAGAGAGAAAGAGAGATCCAACAGGCAAGTGGAACTTCTTTTCTCACCATTTTCTTTATGGTCTGTGTTTTCCAGATGTTCTTCCTTTAGCAGCTAATATGTTTTTTCTTCCAATTGTTATTTTTTGTTAGGTTGTCGAATCAGTAAATGAGCTTGCACAAATTATGAAGGACCTTTCAGTACTCATAATAGACCAGGTTAGTGTTTGTTTGTTTGTCTTCTAAAGAGTCCCAAAGTCTTTTCATAATTCAGTCATGATGAAATATATGTCTGAACAGGGCACTATTGTTGATCGGATAGACTACAACATTCAAAATGTGGCAACAACAGTTGAAGAAGGCCTCAAACAACTGCAGAAGGTGCTTTTTCTTCCCTAACCTTCTCTCTATCTCTCTCTCCTCTCACTGTATACTAAAATCCCATGTTTGATTGTTGGGATTGCAGGCAGAGAGAACACAGAAACAAGGAGGGATGGTAATATGTGCCACAGTGCTTGTTATCATGTGCTTTGTCATGTTGGTCCTCCTAATTCTCAAGTCAATAATCTTCTGATCTGCAAACTTAATTACATCCATGAAGTCACTTACACGTTGTGACTACCCTATGCCAAACTTTTTCAAGCACCTAGGTAGAGATTACACAGTTTTGAATTTGTCACTTTTACTATACGAGATTGGGTAACTACTTTCATTTGTTCATCGTATTTCCTTTTCTATTCTTTTTTGTGGGGCGAAGGAGGTAATTCTTCAATAGGAAAATGAACGAATGCCTGGAGAAAAAATTGTATAGTTGCTTAAGTTGTATTCTATTCCTTTTTGCCTACTCGGATCTTATTCTTCTGATATACACAGGGAGATAATGAGACATTTGAATATTGTATTGTAAATGAAAAGAATCTTTCAGCTTTGTTAAACGTTTTCGTTGTAAAATGGTTGCCAATTAATCTAGATTTCTGATAGAGAGCAGCATTTTGGTGCCCATAAAATAAGAAGAATGTTTTTCTACTCCAGGATAGTTGGATTTTTTGTTTTTTTCTTTGTGTGAACAAATATCAAAAGGGTGGCATTCGCTGACACGGTGACAAAAACTCCGAAGTTTGTCAGAACAGCAAAATTGATAATGATTCTGGTCCGGAGTTTCCACTTTCTTTCTTTTTCATGTTTTTTAATGGTTATAGTCTCTATTTATGATTTAAGCAGTATTGTGGAATAAAATTATTGATTATGAGAAAAAGGGGGTGAGATATTTATGGAACATTTTACAATAGTCCCAAAATTGAGCCATAAAGTGGAAATTTCTGAAAAATGTTCTCTTAGTACAAAGATTGTTTAAGCTTATCTAGCTTTCGTAGCTCAGTTGGTTAGAGCACCCGTTTAGTAAGCGGGAGGTCTTGAGTTCGACTCTCAACGAAAGCAGCTAGTCTTTTTAGAATTTTATTTAATTCAATTAGTATTTTTATTTTACAATCATTATGACAATTTTATTTAACTTTATTTTACATAATACAAAGACATTAACAGAAATGGAGGCAGCAGAGTAAATAATGGTTCATGTAATTTTATTGATAAGAATTAAGTAAAAAATTACTAATTGATGATCAGTATATGCCCTAAATAAATTGTACGGGCAACTAAGGATCTTTTAACCTGGCTTCATTTTTTCTTCTTCTTGACATTGTTGATCAAATCTGAAGGTGTAAAAGATCTTTCAACTAGGTCACTTATTGACAACTTCAGGTCGAACGTTAGTCTCTGAAGAATCAGTGACAGGGAAATCACATCCGACATGGCTCTGTGAGCTGAACCAACCAATGGAATTCCATAGTGCTCGCGTAAAGCTTGCAAGGATGTTCTTGAAGGAACCTTGGATCCTGTTTTGACACCGTCAACTATCAAGACATCAAGTTTTGTTACTCTAAATAAATACATGCACGAATGCATACAGAAATAAATATGAAAAAAAAAAACGAGAGTGAGACCTCCGGACTTCATCAATTCCCGTGCCAGAGAAAGTGTATCCATGAATAGCCAATTTGGAGGAATATCATATGAATGACGACTGAATTCCTTCATCAGAAAGGGTACATCAAAAGTACGAGCATTATGAGCAATAAACAATACATAGCCTCCAGGTTTCTGACGGCTTTTGACATACTGCAGTAATATTGGAATCAAGTCCTCCATCCTGCAAGTCGTGCATAATAGCAATTTGTAAGTAAAACATATCATGGAATGTTCACAAACATTTCATCTGCAGAATATCAGTATATACTTGTATCAGTGAAATTTACATAAAAAAAAAAAAAAATTGTTAAACAATCGAATAGGGTCAGTGCTCAAGCTAAACCACCTAACTTGAAGAGCCAAACGGTTTCTACTTTAAGGGAATATAAGAATAAAATGAAAAACCATAGAGATGCCTAAGAACAGATCAAGAGTTAGACAACTACATTATAGACTGCTCTTTGAAGAAGAGAAAAAATGAGGGAAATTCAACCTATCATCAACTCCATTTCATGGTGGCTGATTATCCAAAGTTATTGATCATTTACATTTATAAAAGACAGAGAAATCCACAGAATTAAATGGGAGAAAAGAGAAGGAATATTTGACTCTTCATAGATCTGAGCCTTAATCATGCACGCTGATATCAATACAGATCTGGCATCTCAATCATTATTATGAAAACTCCCACCCCATATAAATACTCAACATATCCATTGCCCAGTTCATACAAGGTTAATGAAAAGCCTAGGCTGCCTAAAGCAGAAATGCTTTACAATTGGTGGAAGAAAAGTATGAAAACTATATGGAACTAAAGAAAACTATACCTGGGGACATCAGGTCTACAGACCATATGGGTTGTGATACCGTGAACTTGTGGATTTGGGACATATCGGTCAGGATTAACTAGCGTCTGAAATGTGCTATTTTCACCCCCCAGTAGATCTTGCAATCCAATCTCAAGGATAACGTCTTTCTCTCTGCTAAAGCCTGTAGTCTCAATATCAAAAACAATAGCTGTCACAAGGTTGGCCAAATCTTTGTTCTCAGCAATCTTCTGTTGAATATCACGGTATTGAATTCTTTGAAATTCATTTATTTCTGTTTTATTTACATATATTGGTGTGGGTGTTAAAACCTCTGGTCCCTCATATTGAAGTGCGATTTTACTTAATTTACGGCTCTCGGCGATCTTGTTGCTTGCTGCTGTTTCAGTAGTTATGGGTCTTCTAGTCCACCTCTTACTATATGAACCTTCAGGCCCACGAGTTTGGGAGCGTAGCAGTGAGAAACTGTGACTGTGTCCATGATTGGTACTGAAGCTTTGGAAACTTTCCCAACAAAAATTCACTAAGGTATTAATTCTGCTTTTGGGAGCTTGCCAGATTGAAAAACACATTGTAACTGTCCTCATCTGAACTCATAAACTATAATGGATTCCAACAGCTGAAGAACTCTGCATCACCCTACCAATTGCCTATGACCTGAAGATAAGAAACGAAACAGATTTCATGATACTGGGTCAGACATAATATGGCTGTACATCCTATATTAGATTATCAAAATTTTCACCATACATGGCAATGTCAAATTGAAATGCTGAACTTTTATAACTCAAATTTTAGTTACACACATGAATTTAGAAGTTTCAGTTAGAGTGCAATAACATGCTTGTGAAAAAGAAAAAGAAAATCAGATTTTAAGCTCTTCTGAATAGCTAAACAATAGAGTGTGAAGAAAGGACAAAAATTTTCAAAAATATTATTTTTCATTATTTAAGACTTGAAAAAACCAAATGCTTCGATTATTTGAATCTAACTCAATTATTTGACTTCGGTAATGTGATAACTTTCACTCTTCCAAAAGCTACAAAAATATGATTCGATTTTCAAATCCGCCCCTTGGAATTTACAGCAAACAAGCAGAAAATAAAGGCACATCATAGGCATAACTAAGCCCAAATAACAGCAAGATCTACAATTCTTAATCATCAACAATTTAAAGAAATCCATCAATCAAAACGATTACTTAAATCCCAACTACGACACGATCAAAGTAAACACTCTATGTAAAATATTTGTAAGCCAAATCTTCTCACAAACTAAGTTCATAACCATACAGATCAATGCCTATTTATACACTCAAGCTGTTATAACACAATCAAAAACTCCCGACTGAAATTCAATAGCATCAAAACAAAAAGGACCCATTTCATCAGCCAACGGAATTCCATTAAACCAACATTTAACTTGCACGTTAAACTCATATATTTTAACATCTTTCCCAAAATTTTCACATGGGTTTCTTAGGAAATGCATTACTGGAAAAAAAAAATGCTTTACACATAGGTTCTACATTTCTTTTCCTTTTCATATAGCATCACGAAAAAACAGCTAGAGGACACAATGTTCAAGACTCTCAAGCTTTCTTTTACTTTCTCGGCTACCAAACACGTAGAAACAGGTTAAATAGAGAGGGAAAAGAAAACGTGCCTCAAAATATATTCGAGCATGAGAAACAAGCTTACCTCGTCTATATATGAACTTTGAAAATTAGAAATTAGAAATTAGAAAGAGGGAGTTGAGTGCAGAGAACCTGTTTCGTTTGCATCTTAAATTCGATACTTGAAGAAACAGATCGTGTGGGAAAAGAAACGATGTCGTATGGGTAATCGTGGAACACACGACGTGCGGATCTAAGAGACCCGATCCATATTCCTTGCTACCAGGAAGACCTAACAGTCGTACTTTTTTTTTTTCACTAATTTTAATTTTAATTTTCCATTTATTTTACTAACATATAATCAAAATTAAAATACTATTAAAATTTATATCAACACTATTATAATACTGAAACCCTAAATTTTACTTTCATTTATTATTGAGAGAAATTTTTTTATTAAGTTGAAAAAATTTATATGTATTTATTAATTATTATCTAATAAAGTAAAAAATGGAGGACTTTGAAATAAATAAAAATTTTAAAAATTATTTTCTCTTTACAATAAAAGGAAAATTCAACTTTTTTTTTTAAATTTTATGTTATATTGAGTGTAAAAATTATTTTGATTGAATAAAGAAAAGTCTTCCTCTTTCTTGAGACATTTGCGCAAGCAACGAATAAAAAAAAATTCCTAATCCACCAACAACTAAAGCCAACCCTTTGATACCATAGGCTAGGAAGGCCTTTGGGCCTGGAAGGAATTTTCATCACTTATTTTGGGGTGAGCCCAATACACTATTTTTTATTTTTTGGGTATGAGTTGAGCCCAATAGTTGCATTTAGCCTCAAATACAAAATTTTTTGTAGAAGAAAATTAAGACGATTCTCATTTTCCCTTTAAAGCCTGAACATTTCACTTCTCAGAAAAGAAAAAGAAAAAGAAAGACTGAAGGTTATATAACAAACAATAATGTACAATTTAAAGTGTAAAAGTCCTTTTTTTTTCTTTTTTTCTTTTTTTTGGGGTTAGGAGTAAATAAAAATTTATAAAAATAAAAAATAAAATTACTAAAATATATATATTTTTACAGTAATTTGTATCTCAAAATTATTGTTATAGCACCATCAGCTGCTTCATTTTCAAGGCTATATTTGAGATATGAAATATTATAACAATAACTACAAATACTATAATTTTATTAAGAGTGGATCTATTTGCATTATAATTCTTACTTTAAACACTCATGTTTTAATAAAATAAATATAACAAAAATATTTTTAATACAAATTATTATTAAAAATAATATTATTTTTAACATCCATCAAAATATACTGGCCTATATTTTTTTATTGAAATAATTTATTATAAATTTTTACAATCAACTCATGGAAAAATAATTAAATTTTGAGAGAATTCAAATAATTCGAAAGGAATTTTTATATATTAATTTTATAAATTATGTCTATAATTTATAAATATGTAAGACAAAATTTATGAAATATGATCTCTAATTATAAGTGTCTTGTTTTAAATAAATTAATTATATTTTAGTAATTGTTAGCTTTATTTTCTTGTAATGGATGCTGTTTATTTGTATAATGTCAATTTTATTTAATTTGCACAAATATACATATTTACTTGCAACTAACTACTTGCCTAGTAATAATATTTAATTTATGAAGTAATTTGTTAAATTACTTGTCATATTAAAAAAATTACCTAAAATTTTATTTTAATTTATTAAGATAAATATTTTTATAAGTGTTAAAAATATCATATATAATAAAAAATTTAATTAAAAATTTCTTGATTATTTATAAAAATATATAAAATTATATTATATTATAAAAATTAGAATACAAATAAATCCAACCTCTCGTTAATTAATGAATCATTAATTAGTTACTAATTTCACCGTAAAGTCTTATTGTCTGCCTATAATTTTTAACTTTTATTATTATTTACATTTTTTCCACATTTCTAATTTTTTAGATTTAATCATAAATTAAAAATATAAGTGAATAATTAGTGTAAAAAAATAAAATCAGATATTTATTAAACATACCCAAAATCAGATTCCTGGGAATCTGCACATGACAGTGTGATGATGAACAAGATTGAATTCGGATCATTTAATGAGATCGAGATTCGAGACTGAGGATGACGGTAAAACACAGATAATACTTTTCATTACTTGCCAAAATATTATTTACAAATAATTAACAAGAAACAAGAAAAACACTTTCTTTATGTTTTCAGTTATCACATCCTTGACTTCTCTTCGTTAAAAGAAGGTGCTATTCAGATTCCATTTTCTCTGAAACACAAACGAGAAAAACTAAGCTTCTGAAACTTGTATTAATGGGTATAAACCCTAACTCTCTTTTTGTTTTTCTTTAAGCAAAGACAAAACCACAGGACAAAGCCATTAAAGAAAAAGCAGCTTGTTCTTCCTCTTTCAACTTCCTCCTTCTCTGGCATCTTTGCTTCTTCACTACTGCTGATTCTACTGGGAATGGTGATGGTGATGAAGATGATGATGATTTTTGCAAAAGCACTTCTTTGCCCAAAGCCATTAACCGCATTGTGAAAGAATCACTTAATCCATTATGAACACAATCGTTACTAGTACTACTACTATCAACTTTTTCAGAAAAAACTTTAGCAGAAGCACTTGTTTTGTCTTTTTTCTTCTTCTTCAGGCCTTCAATAACTCTCTTTCTCTTCCTGTATCTGATCCCACATGCGTTACATAAGGACTGAAAAGTGCAAACAAAAAAAAAAAAAAATTACCGTCCATGACAAAAATAAAGCTCACTAATCAAAATCACAAACCCGGATAAAAGATTCACAAATAAGAAGAACCAAAAAAAAATTAACCAAAAATGAGAACCCAGATCAAAAAATTGAATGTTTACTGGGAAAAACAAAGATGAATGATCGCGAAAGTGAAAATACAGATTTTAGTAAAATCATGAAGAAAGACGATGAATACGGACGACGGAGATTCACCTTGGGTCCAGCGGGGCCACCTCTCCACAGAGGCGTCTTTGTTGTCTTGCAGTCTGCACAACACTTCAAGTTGCTCTCGTTCGTCATGATGATATCAGGCAATAATTTCTGCAACAAACCAAGAAACAAATGACGGGTATTGCTAAAAAGACAATTTACTGTCAGAAACAAAAGAAACAGAAGCACATCATAAGTCGTAACATGTTTGAAGAGCTTATAATTATTTATTGTCTGCTCAAACCTTTTTTTTTCCAGTTTGTTAACAATAAACACAGATTAAGAAAGCGAGGGGAGAGGGCGAGCTACAGCAGCAACAAAACACTCATTTCATTTCTTGAAACACAAAATCATCAGAGAAAAACGGGTTCTGTCTTAGTTATTTTTTTTGAAATGCGAAATGAAAGGTGAAAAAAAAAAAAAGAGAACAAGAAGAAGAAGAAGAAGAAGAAAACAATCGATAAACCGACATGCAAAAATGAAACACAAAAACCCTAAAATCTTTAACAAATGGATTTTAGAAAGACGAAAATGACCTTGACTGATGATAATGGGCCCACCCTAAAAATATTTGCTTCTGGACAGACGATAAGACCCGCCAATTTGTCGAGAATGTCATAATCCACGTGGCAGCATGCAATGAGAGGCATTTTCTTTCAAGTCGCGCTTGTTGAAGGGCAATGTTGTACTCGCTGTCATTTACGGTTCTCTTTTGAGCCAACGCATCACCTATGACTTACAAGGTGCGTTTGGTAGATAAGCCCAAGGCTACCTATCTAATATGATAAACAAAAACATGAAAACAACGAATTCTACATTTTTTTTCCTTATTATTTTACAATTTATGAAAATATAATAAAATAAAAATTTATCAAAAAAATAAATTATAACAAAAATTTTTAAATAAAAAAAAAAAAATCAATTTTTACTCTTATTTTATACCAAGAGCATAATTACCTTAAAGAAAACTGCAGACAATTGCATTAAGAAAAGAAACATAAATCCAAATGCTTCCGAATTTTTAAAAATATTAAGTAGTCAATTGTGACATTATCGAGATTTAGGTTATAAAATATATTTGAAAATTAGTTTCTTGATCTCAAATGTTGCAAGATTATGCAATTGATGGGGATTTCGTATTTTGGAGGAAAAATAATGATTCAGGGTGGGAAAAGATGCCTCAAGAAAACAAAAATATATGAAAATGAAAACAAATTCTTGCAGCAAAAAAATGAAAAGGAGAGCTCTAAGGACTACAACATTTTTGTCTTAACAGACAAAAAGCATCCGACTCTCTAAACACAAAAAAAAAGTACCACAAAATAAAAATCCATCCTCTTCGGAACCCAAATAATTTATTTTAATCACAAATGGGAAACAGAAGAGCCTGAAAAGAAGAATGTGGTCTGGTTTGGTGTTATTTAGAAAGCACTTTCTCCAATGTCAATAATAATAATAATTATCAAATAGGTAAAATGAGGACTCTGGCTGGTTTTTCATTTCCCACCATTGTTTTTTTGAAGGTTACAGACTGTTTTAAGTGATTTCCATCAAAAGCAGAACTTTGAATTCAATCTCTCTCTCTCTCTCTCTCTCTCTCTGTTGAAGACAGTATACAAGTGCTTACAGCTTGGAGGAGAAAGCTGACGCACTCCTTGGCAAAATGGCATGTCAAAATTTATTTTTTCGTGAGCTTCTCGGCTACCAAGAATATGTTAAAAGCTGTTGCATAAGGTACACCTGATTGTTGCAGACCCCATGAACAACATTAGAGTTTTATGGAATCAATACAAGGAAAAAAGAAAGGCAGAAACCTATCAATCAATAAAATTTATTTTTTCCGTTCAATATAGAAGTTTTGAACAACTTTCAACCGGACAGCAGACTGTATGACCATGCTATGCTAAAAATGAAAATTTTTAAGTAACAAAGACAATACAGCAGAAGTTTGCATCGTAAAAATTACAAACAAAAAAGAGGTACGGACAATGAAACCACTAGCTTGAGAATATATAAGACAAACTAAAAGATACTATATTTGTTTTATGAAAAACCCAATCTCCATGGATAGAAGCTCCTGCTGAAATGAAAACACACTGCTTCCTCCCTTATTGCATCATTAGATCACCAATCCAATTATACATTCAAGTATTTCTTTATCTATGCATTTGATCAAAATCCGAGCTAGTCCATCCTCCAAACTCAAACCACGCATGATATTGGACTAAACAGGACCCAAATACGACGACCGACACCTAACCAGAACCCATCTGTCGTCCCATCATACTCCATAAGGATATGAAGGCAGCTAAAACTCCTGAATTAATGGAAGAGCAGACAAAATTTAAATTGAACATTAAAGAAAAATTGGTTAGCTAATATGATCTGTCAAGGAATCCAATAATGCAGACAGACAAAAACACAAATCAACACAGACCTTACATAAACAGTAAATATGTGACAGATAAATACACATGCCTGTAATCTCTAGCTGAAATTGAATCCACCAGAAGGAACAGTAGGAACCCCGTTGTCTCCAAATTGGAAACCAGGTTGGGAAGTATCCCCTTCTGGCATTGTCTCATCCTCCTCATCCAACCAATACGTTTCAAGAAGCTTCACAGCCTTCTCATAAATCTCAGTGTTGTCATGAGATTGCAAATTTTCAATTTTCTCCAACCCCTCTGCATCATCAATCAACTGAGCAAAGAGATTTACACCTCCAGTGTCACCCAATTTCTTATCAGCTTCTCCCACCTTCAAGATGTTTTCAAGCCCTTCCAAACAAACTGTAATAATTCTTGGATCAGGACATATGAGAAGATCACACAAGGGCTTGATACATCCTTGACTAACAAGGTACCTGTCACCACCAAAGACAAATAATATGTGAAGACGGTATATTTTCCTGAAGCTAAATAGGAGAAGTCAAAAATTTATTTTCATACTTGATTTGCTCATGAGTACCACCAGAAGTCGCGTTTGAGATTGCCCATGCAGCCTCTTTCTTAATGTCAAATTCAGCATTTTGAAGCAGATTCACAAGAGGGCCAATTAGGTTAGCCTCACTAACAGCCTGCAAACATCATACGTAGCAAGTTGTGATACACAATTTTGCAGTCAGCGATCAGCACATACAAAAATTATATAGCTAATTAATTTTTTTAAAATTATGATAATTGACAGAATATGAGCAAGTGTATTTACCTGAATTTGCTCCTTGTTTCCAGCGGTGATATTCGAGATAGTCCAACAAGCTTCCTTTTTAATGCTTTTTTTATAATTGCCAGTCAACAGATTCTGAAGGCTCGGCAGTGCTTGGCAGCTGATAATGCACTGAGTGGCAACAAGGCATCAATCAGCTATAAAAGTTGAATTTCAACAAGTTTTCATCAGTACATCACTATTTTTGAG
>JAWDEX010000009.1:370568-415059 GCA_035221805.1 Trichilia hirta | reverse complement strand
CATAAATATGTAGATATTTAAATGGAATTTAGGATTAATTTATAATTTTTAAAAGTCGAAGGGCTTGAATGATATTTTACACTTAAGGCCTGAATGATATTATTCAAGTAAGGACTTGAATGATATTTTATAATTTAGAGGCTCCAATGATATTTGCCATAAAATTATAAAACGAAAGTAGAAACGTTCTGCTTCCCTAGAGAGGCTGAATTGTTCAGTTTTCTTCCTCCTCTTCTACTCTCCCGTTCTCTCTCTCAAATTGGCCAATTAGTAAGAAATCAAAGGCGTTTGATTTCTCAGAGACATCACATTATTGGTGCTATACTTTATTAGAGAATTACTAAAGGTTAATAATTGTAAATTAAATGTGTTTAATTTACAAAAAATTTGAATACCCGATAAAATTATTATTTTTGCTGTGTTCTGTGATATGCATGTGATCACACACACAAGTCAGCCTGTAGGGCTATTTTATTGAATGGCCTTTCAATATCTAGCTTGGTAAAAAGCCAGCCAAAGTCTATCTTGGATAGACGTTTCTTTATAAGCACACTAACATTTTAAAGCTCGAAGAGCACACCCTCTTCATACTAATCATAATCACAGTCGTTAGCTGATCGAAGATTTGCCTTTAACTTGTGGATAATAGCCTCGGTCCTTAATAGCTCCTACCCCCAAATTGAGACATCAGCCTCCAGCCTTTTTACTTTATCACGAAGGCTCTTTATGGTATTATCCCTATTGAGAAGAATATCAGTGGATGTGTCGTTAATTTTTTTCTACGAGTTCGAATTATTTTTGAGCTACAAAATTTTTTGATCAGAGTCGACCAACTTAGACTCAGCTAATGCCACCCACTTCTTATATCCTTCTGAATCTTTGCCTAGCCCTTATGATTCCTATCCAACTTCTTATTCAAAAAGTAAATCTCTTGTTTTAACTGCTCCACCTCCTGACCCTGAGCAGTAGCACTCTGAATGTGAGATTTGATCTGCTCTTACTGGCGTGTGAGTACGTGCAAAATTTGAAAAAAAGAGGGTTAGGAACTAAATTTAGAAGCTAATAGACGAGCAGAAGAAAATAGTGAAAAGCTTACTAAGATAAAGAAATCTAGCACATAGTTTATGGTCACCTCGGGATTTAGGTGGCCCACCTTCTCATTAATGAATCGGTTGACTAAGGAAATGGCCTTATTGACGAGTAAAAGGAGGCAGGCCACCACCAATCATTTGTTCTCTCCAATGTCAATAAGCCCCAACTCTGGCATAGGGGCGCAAGAGAGAACAAAATGAAGAGAAATTAAAGACACGGGTACCCAAAAAAGAAAGCTAAAAGAATGATAAGCAGACCCTAATACTTCAGTAGAGCTGAATCTGCCCAAGCGAGCAACAAAAATGACACTACTCAGTAATTTTTTCTATTCCTCTTTAGTTCGAGGCCTATTTCTCACCAGCTATAGGGTGTCGTCACTGCTGTATGAGTCTTTTCGAGACCAAGCTGAAGCCTTTCCTTTTTCCTTAGCTGAAGCCCTTGCTGCCTCTTATCGATGCGATAATGGCAGTGGTAAAGCATGTTCGCATCCTTTCCCTCTATCAGCTCTTCTAGCTGTCGCTAACCTCTTAGACATCGAAGGAAGCTACTATTGATCAAACATATCTCTAAAGAAAATAAGATGATGTCATCACTTCTTGTGTGAATGTGACAGTACATTTGCTATCTCTTACCCTTCGCTTTCACCCAGTTCAAGGTGATGCAGGATAGATGGAAAGCAACTAAACTCAATTCCACCAATGACATTTCAAAAAAAGTGTCCTTTTAGTCAGTCAATGACATCATTCTCTCACTCAACTCTTAACCTAGGGTGAGACGACCAATTCAAGCCTTAGCTGATGTAAAATAGTTTGTGATTTCTCTCCTAGTGGCTAGATTTCACTCTCTTTTGATAAAAAATTATTTATCTTTCTAATATTTATTACTAAAAAGATTTTTTTTTATGGGATTGGGAGTCCCAAACCTAGTTTACAAATAGTACCATCCGAAATTCAACCCTGAGTTTTTTCTCAATGTATAAATGTATGCCACCTAAAATTTGGGCAGCTCACTAAAATACTCTTGTCATAGCACTTGCAGGTCAATTAGAATCCTTCAACTATTGAGAACGAGTTGATAAGGAGAGATCTGGAATTAAGTCAACAAGCTGACAAAAAATAACTAAAGTGATAACCTTACTCCTAGTAAGAACAACTCCTCGTTAAAGGTAGTTTCTCTGAAAGGAGACCGGCTCAAAATTTTGTCTTTTTAAGGAATCCACATGCTTACTAGCCCATCCACTTTGTAGGCATCTCAGTACAATCTAAGATTCTACTTGCTAATTATCGAGAGAAACCAGTCTGCCTCAAATTCAATACTAGGCCTAAGTGGGGAGACAAAGTCAGTAGCGGATCCATCATCACTTGGGCTTGAGTACAAACTTGAATCTGGGTTAACTTTAAAGATATCCCAAGGCGACTAACCTTGAAACATGACTTTAGTACTTTTACTACTAGTACTCATCTCTTACAGACACATAACAAGTGATCAGGACGGTTATAGCACAAGCTTAATATGTCCCAAAGCCAACAAGCCTAGCTGGCCCTAGTGTCGCGGTCTATCCTAATATGTTCACACTTCACCCATCTTTTTCGTTCTAAAATCCTGCCTGATTAACTCAGGATCGAACCTTGAACACTTTTTCTTTACAAGAATAAAAACCCCTGATGCATTCTCCTCTTACAAACAGAAGATGTGTGCTGCAGTATAACAACAATAAAATATGTAAAGAAAGATAAAAAAAATGAGTTCTTATCGATTAGGTGAATGTAAGAGTGATAACAAAAAGAAGCTTAGTGCTAGTAATAGTAGATAAATCAATAAGCGATAGCTTGAAGATGAACAACCCACAGTTAAGTCCGAAAGATATACGAAATGAAAGAAAAGATGTATACAGGGGATATTTATAGCTAGCTTAGAGACAACAAAATAGCACAGCATATCCTAAAAGTCACTAGATTAGAGGTTGAGATTTTGCCATGTCATAAAAAAATAATGAGATGCCTTAAAATAGCGCGCCAGTTTAAAAATGGCTGTCTACAAGCTTACACGTGGCAAAATTATGAACTACAAAGAGACAATATATTACCGTTACATCTTTTCAAAAACAATAAGTTAAAAATCAAAGCATTCACAATTAATAAGGATTGTTAGTGGTTCAGAATAAATGAGAACACTCAAAGGTCCAAGTTAGAACCCCCGGCTCATCTCAGAAAATTAAAACTGTTCAAATTTTTACTCTCACTTTGTGACAGTAGAAACTTGGGGAGCTTATATTGAGAATTTTCTTGAATTCATATATTGCAGCCCAGCCTCATGCCCATTGCCAGAAATACTAAGACGACCCCAACCATGCCAAACAAAAATAGGAGACCTGAAAGGAAAATCTGATTGCATTCTCAAAGGCCTGACAAAATGTTCTATCACATTTTAGACCTAAAACGCCATGCTCTATAAGTGGCAGGCATTTATTATGCCACCCTCCTCCGACAGGTGATAATGATAAAATGACCTGTTGGTCGACAATGTTAATCGCAGGTTGTCCAATTAGCTTTCTGTTCTTCGATACTACACGTACAAGGAACACTATAAATACTGATTCTGTTGTGCTAAGAAAAGACTTCTCTTTTAGAAGGGGGAGCATACTGAAAAAAAGAGAGATTTACCCCACCATTCTCTTGCTAATACACTCCCGAACCCGATAGGTTGGGTCAGTAAGCATAATAGATTCGTTTTCTTATTTTCTTTCATGCTCTATAAGCTTAAAAACTAAAATAGTAATTTAAGTATCAAAGTTTATACGTCGGAGAGCCAGCTTTACCCCTAACCACTTTGTTTTTGTTTCAAATAGTACCCATCGAATTTTTGTCAAGAAGAGATATCATTCTACCCAAAGAATCCAATGATAATAATAATAAATTCTGTGTGATATATTAAACTATTCACCCTCAGAGAATTCAGACATTAACATTTACACTTTTTCAGAAGCTAAAAAATATGATTCGACTCTCGAATTCATCCCTCGGAGGTCACAACAAGCAAGTAGAAAATGAAACTCATATCATAAACTCTAGTAAGCCCAAATAACAGTAAGCTATACAATTCATAATCATCAACAATTTAAAGAAATCCATCAACCAAAACGAGAATTTCAATCCTAAATTATGAAACAATAAAAGAAAACTCTTTATGTAAAACATTTGTAAGCCAAATCTTCTCACAAACTAAATTCATAACCGTACAGATGAAGAATACCTATTTATACACTCAAGCTTTTGTAACACAATCAAAAGTTCCCACTTGAAATTCAATAGCAACAAAACAAAAACGATCCGTTTCATCAAACAACAGAATTTCATTAAATCAACATTTAACTTGCAATTTAAACTCGTATAATTTAACATCTTTCCCAAACTTTTCACATGGGTTTCCTAGGAAATGAATGCATTACGGAAAAAAAAAATGCTTTGTACACATAGGTTCTACTTTTCTTTTTCTTTACATATAGCATCAGGAAAAAACAGCTAGAGGACATAAAGTTCAAGACTTTCAAGCTTTCTCTTACTTTCTCAGCTACCAAACATGTAGAAACTGGTTAAACAGAGTGGTAAAAGAAAATGTGCCCGCTTGTGACACTTGTACAGTTAACCAATAAAACAACCAAAAGCAATCCTTTGATGCCAAAGGAAGCCGTTTCGGCCTCAAAGGAATTTTCATAACTCAGTTTCAGCATGAGATTTGCCCAGTACATCTGTTTTCATGGATTTTTGAGCATGAGCTGAGCCCAATTAGATGTATTTCATCTTCAAATATAAAATGTTTAGTAGAAGAAAATTACGCCAATTACGATCAATTTCAATAAATCCCATCAACTTCGCTAAGGTCAGACTGAAGATTACATTACCCACATGCCTTTAAGGACCGAAGATTACACTGTCAAAGAAAGCCCATAAAAAAATATAAAAAATTATTTATATAATTTTTTATATTAATTTATATATTAAAAAATTTATCTTAAAGCTATTTTATAATAAAATGTGAAATTCTTTCATTTTAAACATCGTCTGCTTCGTTTTCAAGGCTACATTTGAGATCTGACATATTCCAACAATAACTAAAAGTATTATAATTTCATTAATTAGTTATATAATTTCACTAAAAGTCTTATTTGTACGCATACAATTTTTAACTTTTATTATTATTATTATTTCTATTTTTCCTCATTTCTAATTTTTTTTAGATTTAATCATAAATTAAAAAAATGTAACGAGGAAAGATTAAAACTTGGAAAGAAAAAAATTAGAAACTGATAAATCCTTATGAACCCTAATTATAAGTGAATAATTAGTGTAAAAATAAAATCAAATAATTAGACATAGACAAAATCAGATTACCAGGAATTATGTACAGTACCCCGGGATGATCAGAGATTGAATTCAGACCATTTAATGAGATCGAGGATAGATGAAGATAAATACAGAATAGTTTTCATTACTTGCCAAAATATTATTTACAAATAATTAACCAGAAACAAGGAAACCACTTTTTATGTTTTCACTTTTCACAAGGTCTATTCGTTAAAATGGTTGCTATTTAGTTCCATTTTCTCTGAAACAAAAACAACGAAAACTAAGCTAGTGCTGTGAAACTTGTATTATTGGGTATAAGCCTTAACTCTTCCCTTTTATTTTTCTTTAAGCAAAAACAAAGCCACAAGACAAAGCCATTAAAGAAAAAGCAGCTTGTTCTTCCTCTTTCAGCTTCCTCTTTCTCTGGCACCTTTGCTTCTTCACTACTGCTGATTGTGCCGGGAGTGCGGATGCGGATGGGGATGATGATTTTTGCAAAAACACTTCTTTGTCCAAGCCATTAACCGCATTTTGAAAGAATCACTTAATCCATTATGAACACAAGACTTACTAATACAACTATAAATTTTTTCGTAAACAACTTTTGCAGAAACATTTGTAATATTAGCTGTCATTGTTTTGTCTTTTTTCTTCTTCTTCAGGCCTTCAATAACTCTCTTTTCCTTCCTGTATCTGATCCCACATGCGTTACACAAGGACTGAAAAGGGGAAAAAGAAAACATCAACCGTTGCCCCCCAAAAAATTCACTAATCAAATTCATAACCGGATCAAAAAATCACAATATTAACCAAAAATGAGAACCCAGATTAAAAAATTTAATCTTGACATTAATAGGAAAAACGAAGATGCATGATATGACGAAACTGAAACTACAGACTTGAGCAAAATCATAAAGAAAGATGATGAATACGGACTGCATAGATTCACCTTGGGTCCAGCTGGGCCACCTCTCCACAGAGGTGTCTTCGTGGTGTTGCAGTCTGTACAACACTTCAAGTTGCTCTCGTTCATGATGATGATATTAGGCAATAATTTCTGCAACAAAAACCAAGAAACAAATTGTGGGTATTGCTTCAAATTTTACCGTCAGAAAGAAAAGAAAGAGAAGCGCTTCATAAGTCGCAACATATTTGAATAGCTTATAATTATTTCTTATCTGCTGAAACCTTTTTTCCAGTTTCTGAAGAAGAAACACAGAGTATAAGAAAGAGAGGATAAAGAGAGCTACAGCAGCAGCAAAACACTCATTTCTATTTTTGAAACACTAAATCATCAGAGAAAAATGGTTTTTCGTTTTTGCTATTTATATAAAAAATGAAAAAAGAAAGAAACCAACCAACCAACCCACATGCAAAAATGACATGCAAAAAACCTAAAATCTTTAATGAATGGCTTTTGGAAAGACGAAAATAACCTTGTCCGAAAAGAGCTGGCCCACCCGACATATATTTTCTTTTCGGGTGACGATTACACCCACCAATTTGTGGAGAAGGTCATAATCCACGTGGCAGCATGCAAGGAGAGATGATTTTTATAAATTGTTCGTACCGGCGCTTGTTAAGGAGAAATGTTGTACTCGCTGTGTTTTAAGGTGTTATATTGAGCCACGCTGTCACGGTGTCACTTGCAACTACAACATGTGTTTGGTGGGCAAGACCAAGGGCTATTATGATATACAAAACCATGAAAAAAAAGAATTGTACATTCTAAAAAAAAAAAAAAAAAAATTATTATTTTGAAATTTATAAAATATAATAAATTAAAAATAAAAATAAATTCTAATAAAAAATTAAAAATAAAAAAATAACATTTGTTTTACTGTCATTTTATACCAATAATAGTTAGGTTAAAGAAAACTGTGGACAATTGCATTAAGAACAGAACATCCAATGTTTCCAAATTTTCAAAAATATTAAGTTTTCAATTAATAAAAGGACTATTATGGTAGCCATATTATCAACACTTACGTTATAAAATTTATTTGAAAATTAGTTTATTAATCTCAAATGTTGCAAGATTATGCAATTGATAGGGATATGCACTTTGAAGAACAAAAGAATGATTCCGGGTAGGAAATGATGCAATGCAAAAATAAAAATATGAAAATGAAAACAAACTCTTAAACACAAAAAAGTACCACAAAATCAAAATTCATTCCCTTCTGAACCGAAATATGTTATTATAATCACAGATGGTAATCAGAAAGCCTGAAAGAAGAACGGGGTCTGATACGGTTTTATTTAGAAGCACTTTCTCCAATGTCAAAATAATAATAACCAAACTGGTAAAATGGAGTTTTTGGCTGGTTTTTCACTTTCCCCAATTTTTTTCCCTTTTTAGAAAGGAAGTCGCAGACGCTGTTTAAGTGATTTCCATTAAGCTTTGATCTCTCTCTCTCTCTCTCTCTCTCTCTCTGTGTGTTGAACCCATTATGCAAGTGCTTACTGCTTAGAGGAGAAAGCTGAAGCACTTCTTGGCAACATACATTAATGTCAAAAATTGGTTTTTGTAGGCTTCTCAATTACCAAGAATATGTTAAAAAGACGTAGCATAACAATCCCAGTTACACCTGATTGTTGCAGACTCCATGAACAATATAAGAGTTTGATGGAATCAATTCAAGGAAAAAAGAAAGGCAGAAACCAATCAATCAATAAAATATATTTTTCCCATTCAAAATATAAAAGTTTAAACAGCTTTCAACATGAGAGCGAATGTATAACCATGGTATACTAAAAATGAAAATTTTTGAGTAACAAAGACAATACAGCAGAAGTTTGCATTGACAATCTATAACACAAACTAGAACAGAATATATTTGTTTAATGAATAAACCCAATCTCCATGGATAGAAGCACTTGCTGAAATGAAAACACTGCTTCCTCCACTTATTGCATCAGTAGATCACCTTATACATTCAAGTATTTCTTCATCTATGCATTGATCAAAATCCGAGCCAGTCCATCCTCCAATATCAAACAATAAATGAGATTGGACTAAACAGGACCCACTTATGACGATGACGACGCCTAACCAGAACCCATCTATCGTCCCATAATACTCCACAAGGATATGAAAAGCAGCTAAAACTCCTAAATTAATTGACGAGCAAAAAAAATTGAAATTAAACATTAAAGAAAAATTAATTACCTAATATGATCTGTCGGGGAATCCAAACACGCAGACAGATGGAAAAGTAAATCAACACAGACCTTATATATATACAAAAACAGTAAATACGTGACAGAAAAATACACATACCTCTAGGCTCTAGCTAAAATTGAATCCACCAGATGGAACAGTAGGAACACCATTGTCTCCAAATTGGAAACCAGATTGGGAAGCATCCCCTGTTGGCATTGTTTCATCCTCCCCATCCAACCAATACGTTTCAAGAAGCTTCACAGCCTTCTCATAAATCTCAGTGTTGTCATGAGATTGTAAATTTTCAATTTTCTCCAGCCCCTCAGCATCATCAATCAACTGAGCAAAGAGATTTACAACTCCAGTGTCACCCAAATTCTTATCAGCTTCTCCCACCTTCAAGATGTTTTCGAGCCCTTCCAAACAAACTGTAATAATTCTTGGATCAGGACATATGAGAAGATCACACAAGGGCTTGATACACCCTTGACTAACAAGATACCTGCCACCACCAAAGACAAATAAAATAATAAGCGAATACGATATGTTTTTCTGACACTAAATAAGAGCAGTCAAAAATTTATTTTCATACTTGATTTGCTCAAGAGTGCCACCAGATGTAGCGTTTGAGATCGCCCATGCAGCCTCTTTCTTAATGTCAAATTCAGCATTTTGAAGCAGATTCACAAGAGGGGCAATGAGGTTAGCCTCAATAACAGCCTGCAAATATCATACGTAGCAAGTTATGATAAACAATTTTGCAATCAGCAATCTGTACCTATGCAAATTATATAGCTAATTTATTTTTTTTAATTACAATAATTAAGAAAATGTGAGCAAGTGTATTCACCTGAATTTGCTCCTTGTTGCCAGCGGTGATATTTGAGATAGTCCAACAAGCTTCCTTTTTAATGCTTTTTTTATAATTACCAGTCAACAGATTCTGAAGGCTGGGCAGTGCTTGGCAGCTGATAATGCACTGAGTGGCAACAAAACATCAATCCGCTGATAAAAATTGAGCTTCAACAAGTTTTCATCAGTACATCACTATTTTCGAGCTCAGTAAAATTTGGTCGCTACTACAACAGAAATTTATTTATCATTTAGCAAGTTTTTCGGAATGAAAACCATGACTAAAAAGGAAGGCATCTTTAAAGCATCTCATACCTGAGTTTGCATATCATCTCCGGTGACTATGTTGCCAACTGTGCGTAAAGCAGGGACAAGCACTGAAGGAGAAGGGTGCCTAGCAGATTATACATAAGTTTAGAGCTCTAGTGAACACCAAACAAAACAAAAAGAAAAACTATGGCATAATCAGACGAAGACTCACCCCAGAAACTCAACTAATCGAGGGCATACACCTGCTTCAATGACAGCTTGGATTTTGTCATTTGTGCCATCAGAGAGATAAGAGAGTGCCCAAGATGCATCAGTTAAGACTTCTTCATCATTTGAATGAATAAGACGTGCAAGTGCTGGAAGTGCAGGCCTAACCTACTCACAGAAGCAAAGCAAACAAACATCTAACTAAAAATAGAAACAACAGCTCCACAATTCAGGGGTAAAACACTATAAAAATCAAACCTGGTCGAAAGGTGGTTGTGGCTTTCCTCGACAAAAATTTGAAAGAGTCCATGTAGCATTTCTCAGCATAGAAAGCTTGGCATGCTCATTCAACTGAGCCAGCAACGGAAGCAAGGCTCCTTCACTAAGAACAAGATCACGGCATCTAGGAGAGTCACCAGCAACATTTCCCAAAGCCCAAACAGCCTGTGTGTAGTTGAAAGAAAAACGAAAAGGGTTGTTGATTATCTACTCATACTTACTAATGCTAGCTTAGCTAAAACCTTGATTATCCTCAGCAGATAATATGAAGAAGTACCAACCAAAAATGCAAGGATAAAAGGGAAAACAATCAAGAAAGTTAAATATAAGTCATAAAAGTATAATTCAAATCCTGGAATTTGAAATACCTGCTCACGAACATCATCGCTGGGAGAACCTAGAAGTTTCACAAATATTGGAACAGCCCCATGATCAATTACCACCTTAGTGTTCTCAGATGTCCCAGAAGCAATGTTTGTAAGAGCCCAAGCTGCTTCAAACTGCAAGCATTTAATATGGATTAACACTATTCCACTAACCATAAACTTGACACATGCAGTGTTCACAAATTAGAACCTCAAAATACACCCTGGCATCTAAGAAAATATAACAGAGGAGGCTTGTATTATACCTGAAGTTCTGGGAAATCCACCCTCATAAGAAACTCCACAAAGCGAGGAACAACCCCAGATTGTATAACTTCTTGAATTGCTGGGCTGCGTTCTGATGCAAAAAGAATGGAAAAAGGGTACGATATTCATAAAAAAAATAAACGTACAACGGCCAATTGCCATACAATAACATGCATCAGAAAGACCAAATTCTCACCAATAGACAACAATTTTCGGAAATGAGTGGTAGCCTCAAGTTGTAGATTACTATCATCAGACCAAACACCAGCAACCAATGATGGTAGATGTTCCAACTGCATTCACAAATTTGGAGGACAATCATCATAACAACCATATTTCATCTACTTTTGAGAGAATCACATCACACACCCCAAAACTAAAATCAAACCCAAATCTAATATTGGATAATACAAAGGAAGCCAGACATTTCTAATAAGTTCTGATGAAGCTTAAAATTCCATTAGAAAAATATTGATGAAGCTTAAAATCTCATTGGAAAAATATTCACACAGTACGAGTAATCAATAGTCATTTCAAAACAAAACCAAATAGACACTCCACAATTGATTACAATCAACTAAAACAAACTCCAATCATAATTATAATCAAACAAAAGGAGTCAAGTTCAATCAAAACGAGCTCAAACTTGACGACGACAATAAATAATTGATTCAAAATTGGCGCCATTCCAATATAGACAACACCGTACGAAAATCAAACCCTAATTTTTTTACTTCAATTATTACTAAAATCCATAAAATTAAACACTAGACACAATCAGAATGAGTAGAAAACTGACCTTCTTCTCCATAGCAGAAGCAACGTTAATACTAGCTGCCAGTTGCTGGTTTTGAAGACCCTCCCGTCGTTTCTTCTGCAAGCTTTCTTCCCTCTTGCTCTTACGGATCTCCACCATGTTATCCTCTCTTCGCCGGCGTCCTTCATTGGCATCCACTGCTACCTTGTATCGGTTGCGCCGGACGTCAGCTCTTGCGTTCGGCCTCAACGACATCGTTTCCAAAGTTAAAACTTATGGTTCAACCTTAACACAAAATAAATTCAAAATACAGAGCTATAGAAGAGAGAATTTCGGAGGTTTAAGAGAAATGGGAGAGATGAACGAGGGTTTTAATATGATCGCGGGGAAGGAGTCTCGATGGAAAGTGGGCACGGATCGGGAGATCATTGAGGTAATTGCATCATTGAATATTGAACTATATAACGACGTCGTTTCACCTTTGTATATGGTACCATCAATGGACTGGATTACCAGTAACAGTAACATGGTTTCCTTTGATGATAAGTTATCTAATTATTAATTCGTATTAAATTATCTATAAAGAAAAACAATTTTATTGATTTTAAGGTCATGTATATTATAAAAAAAAATTAATATTAGAGATATAAATTTTTGCACAAATTCCTGATATAAACACATGTTACATGATAATATTATTTATTTTTTAATTCATATTATTTAATTTTGAAAATTGTATTAATTTTATATTTCTATTAATTAATAATAATAATAATAATAATAATAATAATATACTACGTTAATTTGTAATTTACATACAATATAAAAATTTATATCTTTAAAATTATTAAATGTAAATAAATCTTTAAAATTTATTATTTTATTATTATTAATAATAAAAATATTGAATTATTATATTTTACATATCGTTCTAAAATAAGCAAATACAAACACCAATAGATTAATACTACAAAAGCGATTTGAATGATTGAACCGGGTTGAA
This sequence comes from Trichilia hirta, assembly GCA_035221805.1. NCBI lineage: Eukaryota > Viridiplantae > Streptophyta > Magnoliopsida > Sapindales > Meliaceae > Trichilia > Trichilia hirta. The sequence goes on along the minus strand of JAWDEX010000009.1, from coordinate 402,455 downwards.
TTTATCTTTCAGAAACAAAAAAATAAATAATTAATTAAAATCTTTAAATATAATTTTAGTGTTAAGAACAACAACTTTTAATAATAGTTATATAAAAATAAAATTAAGTGATATTTTAGCCATTTAAATTAAAAAATAACAATAAAAAACCTTTAAATGAACGCAAACAAGACACTACCTAAAATTAATACATTATTCTCAAATTGTTGTTCCGAAATTCAATACTGCATAAAGTATTACACCTGCACAAAAATTTACAGCTCTAGTTGTTTTTATTTTGCTTGTTTTGAAAATTAATAAAAAAATTATATTCCAGTTTTAAAAAGTATCATTCATTGTAAAAATAATTTTTAGGAAATCGAAGTTGTATACTAATATAAAAACATATTTATTTATGTTTCAACCTTTTTTAAAACTTTTAGGAATCGAAATATTATTATATAATACTTGGCTTCTGCCTTCAGGATTAAACCACGTGCATAATTTTGTACATATTTCATCTACTTATCATCGTTTGTACGAGCATTCACTAAAATCCTACATTTAATTACCAAATAAAATAATATTATATTAAAAGAAGACAAATTTTATAACATGCTGCATAATTTTGTTACGCACCCCACTAAAGAAAACATTCTACCAATTCCTATCGAGTGGCAGCATTAGAAAGAATTCTTAAAACACTTATGTTTAGAAAGTTAATCATGCACTTGTTGAAAATGCATTGGATCAATCAATCACAGATGGCAAGTGCATCAACTACAACTGTCATTCCACATATCAAATTTGCTTGGCAACAACTGTCAACAAATGATGTTAAGAAGAAAAGAAAAAAACACTCCCAGATCACGCAACCCGCAACAGCAAAACAAAGCGAACAGATAAAAAATAAAATGTCACCTCATACCTAAAATAAAAGAAGTGAGATTTTTATTTATAAAATGATAACATATTCCATGATCTAATTCCCAAATCATTTCATTAAAAAAAAAAAAAAAAAAGAAAGAAAGAAAGAAACTAAACTACTGTAATCAACCCACATGACCAAACAATGAGAAAACCCACATATAGGGGAGGAGAATAATTAGTGTTTTAGCTTTAATTTTTCAGATTAGAACAAGTGTGGGGAGATTAACAACAATGACTAGGTTCGCCAGGATCCGTCGTGGACGTAGTCAGCAGCGAGAAGTAGCACACGGTTTTACGGATTTACCCTTCGATGTGTTGACACGTGGTCTTTTGGCGTCCGTTGGATTGGGCTTAAATTCAAAGCTCGTGCCATCTCCGTCCACCATTTCCATGAACATCCGCTGGAGATCCTCGAAACTGTCTCCCTAGGAAATAATTGAACCGACGGGGAGTCCCAATTACAGTTACGGGCATATTTAAAGAAAAGGAACGTTAGAAAGTGAAAGGATATACCTCGTCTTTTACATTGTTCATCATTGACAGCATCTCTTGCATAAAATCATAGAACTCCTGTTTCGGAAAATTTCACAAATATATGGGTAGAACCCCCAAAAAATCACACAGTGTCGTTTTTATTTAACAACATAATACGATTCCCTTAGAAAACTAACAGATTTTTTAACGTACCTCCTCTTCTCCCTCAAGGGGATCGTATAGCCCAGCATCATACATTAATCTCTTGTTCGCATCAGACAGGACTAACCAAATCAAATAAAAAACTTGACTTCGTTAATTGTCATAACACAATTAGATAAATATTAAGGAGGAAAGAAAAATTAACCGGCGTCAATTAACAATGAAGTTACCAGAGTAAGCTTCCTGAATTTGCTGAAACCGCCGTTTCGCCTCCCCTAACGCCCCCGGATTCTTAGCAAACCTATCTGGATGCCATTTCTTCAAATCGAACAAAAACAAACAAACAAGAGGCAATCTTAATCCAGATAAACCTTGAAAATTATTTAAATTGCATAGCTAATCTTGATCCCAAAAATTCTGCTATAAAAACGACACGGTTTTCATCGAAGAAAGTATTTATTAATTTATTTATTTTCTTTTACCATGGCTAGTTTGCGATAGGCGGAGCGAATGTCAGAGAAGGAGGCGTCCTTGCGAATCCCGAGAACAGCATAGTAGCTTGAAGATCCGCCGTTGGAACCTCCTCCTCGATCCATCACTTGACTTTCCTCTTCCTCCTCCGACGAAACAAAATACGCCTGTTATACTAATGTTATTAATTACTCTCCTAGTTAAAATCAGTCATACGGAAAATAAACGCAGGAAAGAGAAATAAGCTAAAAAGAAAATATTATCGACAGAGCATCCTTTGGAAGAGAGAAAATATCAATGGCGTAATTTTTGACTGCGGAGGAGAGAGAAGAAAATATCTTTGATGAAGTGGAAGAGATACGGAGGAAGAAAGTTCCAGAGATTTCAGCCCGGTAACAGTTTGTAGGCTTAGATATTTTGTCGAGCAAATAGGGAAAGGACATTGGAATTTGGGAAAAATTACGTGGATTGCCACTGTTCAATGGATTTGATTTTGATCCGGTTAACCTGGATCTGAGGGATCCGACACGAAGCGTTTAGCGCTTGTGTGGGTGAGTTGGAAATGGAAAGAAGTTATAAAAATTTTAAAAAAAAACGTTAGACTATCGCAATCTAATATATATATATATATATATATATATATATATATATATATATATATATATATATATATATCGATTGAATTATATTTGAGGAATTTTAAATAAAAATTATGTTGTAATAATAACGTTAGAATTAAGTTAAAATTTAAAGCCTCATGTATGGTATATTTAAATAGTAATATTTTTTATTTTGAATAACGGAGTTATTAATACTATATGAATATTGTTATTAGAAATTAAAAATATTACAATTATAATTTAAATATGATTTGAGTTAGCAAGTGAAATGGAGTGATTTATCCTCATTTAATTGTAATTAATTAAAATATTTACATAAACGTTAATTTAATGGATCAATAAATTAAAAAAAATTTAAGCGTTTTATTCCATTTAATATTTTAAGTAATTTTTTTTATCGAAATATCATGCATAAGTTATTGTTAAAAAAAATTAATTGAAGGTTATTAAAATGGGTTTGTTTGACTTGTCAGAAGTTATCAAGGGATAAGATTCCATCTCCTCATATAAAAATATTCATACAACCCGTTGGGAATCCCACAAATAAGAGTACCGAATGAAATAATGGGTTTAATTAATTCTAATAAAATTAAATTAAATATTTTTTTAGATATTAGTCTCCTATTTGTATTTAACATTTTTTATTACTTTTGTCATATCTCCAACTTCATCCTGTTTTGGTTATATTATGTTAAAATTCTAATTTTAAGTATTAAAAATGTATTGAGAATTGCTTTATGACTTAGTAGTATCCACTAAGTGATTGTGGAAATAATTTTTTTTTTTTTTTTTTTAACTTCAATTCAATTAGAATTACAGTATTTTATGGAAGATACAAAGATGGGAGAGAAATTGAATTTATATCTGGTATATTTTTTAATTTTATTTTTAAAAAGTTTATATTCATCAATCACTTGAAAAGTATGCAATGTACATAATGTAATTTCAAAATATGGTCTGACTTCAAGAGATTACACATAGGAAAAATCAATTGAAGATAACAACCTGAATGAGATAAAAAAAAATGCACCTAATTATTAATATATATAAAATAATCTCATCTAAGAAAAATTAAATAAAAGAGAGAGAGAGAGAGAGAGAGAATTTTAAAGAGGGTTGAGGAGGGAAAAAAAGCTTTATTTTACCCTAGGAAAGTCTCTATAAAACTGAAATAAAAGCTTTAAAAATTTAAAATCATTCAATTCATATCCCATCGAGAAAGGATATTAAAATAATCAAATGAAATAATTGTTTTAATTACTTATCATAAAATTAACAGTAATAAAAATTTAAGATTTTTTTATATATTAAATTATTAAATTTCTATTTACTTATCTATTTTTTTTGTCTTTAATTTAGGACCCAGACATAAACGAGTGAGATTTATTTTAAGTAAAAGTACGAGAAAACAGAGAGGGTTTTATTTCGATCACACTAATTTATTCGAGTTATTGTTAAAAATATTTTTAAAAGGTCTGTATAGATAAAAAAAAATTGCATGAAATGTCAAGGGTGGATAGAGCACTATTTAAAAATTAGGATGACACCGTAAAAATGAGCTAAAATGGTCATAACAGATCTTATAATAGCACCAACTCTTTTTACATTATGCTTCATGCTCATATATATTATCTTAAGGTCCAAATTTAACCCAAAAATTACCTATTTTCTTTTATATACTTCAATTCAAATGGGACTATTATGTAAATAATGGAGAGAAATTTAATTTATACTTGCATGTTTACATTTACTTTATTTAAAAAAAAGAAAAAAAAGAAAAAAAAAGTTTACATTCATTGATCACTTTGAAAACTATGTAATCTACACTTGTTACACCACAATAAAATGAGAGGTTAAAAAGAAGAGTTTTCTAGAACATCTAGGAGAAGCTTTTCTCTCCTGATTGCAACAAGGGAAAAGAAAAAATAAAAACTACATGCTACATACAAAATGAAGCTAGCGCAACCTTCTAAGTAATTCTGAAATAAGCAAGCTTCGAATGCTGCAATACTAGTAATTCATATTTACAAAGAAACTCCTTGCCATTCTTCTGGAAGCCAAGTCTCTTCCGAATTACAGCTGCTCGGATTTGACACCATGATGCTCTGGGTTTACCGATCCTGGAAATGTGTACACCGAATTCAGAAGAGAAGTTAGAACTCCAAGTTCTGACGATTCACTGTTTAGAGTAAAAAAAAATTATTGTTGTTTTGGCCCCAAATTATATTCATTGGAGACCAACTTGGAGTTTGAAGCTGAGACAGTTCGGGCTCAGCTGCGAAGGTACTGCTTCTTGGGGAGGGGGAGGGGGAGGGGGAGGGGGAGCGGAAGGGGGACCAACTGTTTCCTTTATTGCCGGTGCCAGATGTCGGGCAAAATTCATCTTGGAGAGGAGGATGAGTATTTGGAGCTGTGGAATACATGAAATAATTGTTATCTGATGTCGCTTCTTGGCTGTGAGATGTTGAATTGGATGACTGGTTGAAATCCAATTGCTTTTCTGAAAACAGCATTAGAAAATGTTGTGGTTTCAGGAAATAAAGATGTCAATAAAAAGGTTAAAACCCAAAAGCCCTAAGGTCTGGTGCCAATATACAAATAAAAGTGAACTCGAAAGCTCAAATGATTCGAGGGCTCTTACCTTGATATGCAACTGGGAATTCCTGATTATGCAAAATTGAAGTTGGACTATTAAGAGGTTCGGTTTGCTTATTTGGCAAGGCAATTGAAGGTCCCAAAATGGCACATGCGTCCATCTGGACAAATTCGTGTGTTTTTTTGTAAGCAATTTTCTTCTGATTTTCCACCAAAATCTGCAAATTAAGAAGAGAATATTTTTCAGTTTCCAGATCAGATGGGCTAGCTGGAGTTAAATTGCAGGATTTGAAATGAAATATATACCTTCTGCTTGAAGTTTAGATCATTCGGAGACACATAATTTTGACCATGGAATGTTGCAGCAACAAGTTTGTAGATGGAATTGAACAGGAGATCAACTCCATTTCCAGGAAAAACATACAGCTTCTCATCATTTATAATACAGGTTTTGGCATGACCTACAATTGTTTCCCATGTTTTGTTTGAAGCACCAATTATCTATAATCCGAAATTAAGGTTAGAATCAGTAACCTATTTCTCTTCAAACGAAATAAACAACCTTAATACTAAGCTGTGTGGGTTAATGTTCTTACTCTGCATAATGACGAGGAATCAACTGTATGCATCCGGAGAAAATGCTTTACGGTATGAATTTCTACCGAAGCTAACCGGGAATGGAATTTTCCGTCTTTTCCTATCTTCTCCAAGCGCCATACTTCATCATCCAAGGATGGAGGATAGTGTTTCTTGTACACTACATGAACATTTGAACTGTCAGTCTTTGAAGCCATATCATTAACAAAAGGAATGTTAATTAAAGCTCGTTATATTATCAATTTTGAAGACTTACATTCTCCACGGTGATCCTTCACCATAAAAGCTTCGCTTCTAGCTTCCTTGATCTGCACTTCACCTAAATTTCTTTGCAGAACTCTAACTCCCAACCTGAACTTTCGACATCTTATCCAGCTCGAATTATCAGTGAAAATTACATCACTGATAATTCCCACTCCATCATTCAATGCAATATTCAGCTCCCCTGTCACTAGTGGGCGTTTACCTTCACGTTTCTTAACAATTTTGGCATTGAATTCCTTCTGGCTCCAGTTTTCTTCATCATCCGAGCCAAAATCTCCATCAAGGACGAGGATCTCGAGCTTCATGGATGAGAAGGGCCCGGATGTTACTCTGGTCTTGCTGATAGCGTCTACCAAAACTACTTTAACTGGTCCACCGTCCTCAACTTCTATCCTGCTGCCTGTGTAGATTGGAGAGGGTATCTTATTGACAAAAAGCAGCTGCAAGCATCTTCCACTAGGTGTTTCTTCTTGACGAAACGAGGGTCTGATACAAAAGCAACATTAGACTCTTGGAGAGTTACAGTAATTACGTAAATTATGCAACCAATTGAGTCTACATGATATTGGAGAAACTAATACAAAAATTTGAAAGTTCGAAAGGAAACAAGAACTAACCTTGCATCTGGGTGTAAGAGGGTGAAAATCACATGTTCCACCTCCTCTCGCACCTATCAAAAAGTGAAAAAGTGATTCAAGATTTAGAATTTACAACAAAAAAATTTTCCATATTCAGTTCACAGTGTCTCCAACTTGAGCACAAAGAAATTTTAGTAACAAGAAGACTCGTCTTACCACTTTCCGGATACTTGTTTCCATTATGGAGACGATTTCTTTACGAGAATTCTCCTTAATGACATCAACAACAATACTGCAAGAAAATAAACAACAGAATGAAAATCCAAATCCATTTTCAACACAAAGAAAGCAAGAAAATTACTTCTTGAACGTAAGCCTCCTCTTAGGTTCTGGAACCAAAACTCCAAGACCGTCGTCTTCATGGAAAGGCCTTTTTGATATCATTTCCATTCCACAGAATACAAAAATGAAAATTAAATAACAAAATCTGATAACGCAAAACAAAAAGTATAGAATGCCTATTTAAACACGAAGGAGCATTGACTTCCAACGCGGGAATCTACATGGAAATCTTCATTTGATATTTTAGAAAAACACTACAAAAAACGCGCTATGCCAAAAAAGTCAAGCAAACACGAAAGCTTAAATTTTTATGATGATCCAATCTATTTCGATACTCCAAAGCATCAACAACTTTATAGTTCAATTAAAAATAAACTTGCTGGTGGTCGTTGAAATTCAAGATAACGAACTAACCGCGTAGACGTAATGATTGAAAAGTACATCCGAAAACTTTAGAAAAAAAAAAAAGTAAAATCTAATGGAACACGTGTTTTGTAATAAGAAGGAAGCCATATCCAGGGGAGAAAGGATGGATTCGTAACTATTGAAAGACTTGACGCATGACCGAGACTCGAAGAACGAGGAGCAAGAAAGAAGTTTGGTAGGAAATTACAGATAAAAAAAATAGAGAGAGAGAAAGAAATCAAAATTTTCTGCATTTACGCGTATGGATTCTTATACTTCCTATTTCTATATCATCATGCAAAAACAATAGCTTATGGGACGAAGGTTGGATAGGAATTTCTTAGCAAATTTTTAATAAATTTTGAAATACGAAAACTTTGAGGATTAGAAATTTTCATCAAAAAAATTATTAATTATTTAATAATCGCAAATATTTATAATAAAACCTATTATTTTCTTTCAAATCTTCTCTTGTTCTTTCTTTCTTTCTTTCTTTTTTTTTCGATCAAACGTTAACAGAATTCAAGAAAATATTTGTGAACACCTACTGCTATTTGACCATTTGTATTCTTAGAAGGTTTTCTATTGTTTTTCTTATTTTGGTAAGAATTCACGACCTTATTCTAGGTGAAATTGGATTTCTACAATGAATTATTCCCAAGAGAAAAAGCGTTTTGCTCACCATTTAAAAAGGTTAGTTTTTATTATTGTGCAATCAAAATTTTAGACAATTTCTATTTGTTTATTGAAATTAGGTATTTGTTGATTTAATGATTGATTTTTTTTTTTAATTATACTTTTATTAATTACTTGAGACGTTTGATCTAAAATCTTAACTAGGACTAAAATTCCCAACCGTTATTAATAATAATTACTACCCAGGACTTTCGTCAAAAGACATGAATTGATGGAAACGTGTTTACTTTAATTATAGTATAGTATGTCATTTTCCTTGTCCAGCCCACAAGAAAGAAATTCAAAAGAGGAAAAATAAACAAATAAAAAAGCGAAGGGTGGTGAAATACTTTTTCTTTTTTCTTTTTTCCCTCTGTTCTTGTAGTGGGTAGATAATGGTCGGAGGAGACAGTTCAGATTCTATGCAATTTCTCGTTCACAGTTTTTCCATTATCAGAACTTCCTGGAAAATTCCGATTGTTCAGAAAAATTCTTGGAATTTCCAAATATTCACAGGAATGTAAAAAGATTCCATTATTTTTTACATTGTATACGGATTTAGCGATGCTATTGCATTTCGTGTGAGTTAATAATAATAAATATTAAATGAAAATAGACAAATGAAATCACCATATGTTGTTTGTAATGGAGGGATTAAGGGAATTCATTGTCAATTTGCATCTATTTTAAGTCTTTTTTTTTTTTAATTTCAAATATTTACTTATTTTGTTCCTCAAGTAGTAGTAGTAATTATAATTATAATAATAATAAAACAAAAACTTTGAATTGTTTAAAAGAAAAAAACACAAACGGATCCTATCTCCCTCGTACTGGGCCGTGACTTTGTCCTTTTGTTCCTCAATCTCCGATAGGTCAGAATCTCGTTCCATCGAGTCTTTACGAGCATTCAAGCACGTAATCCAGTCGCATATAATAGATAAAGATCACACGAGCGCCGTTGCAACTGCAGCTGTACGTCAAGCTGAGAACAAGAAGGAATTTTTGGAGAGGGTAGAGGACAAAATTGGTTTTGAGGTTGACGTGTTTAGTGGAGAAAAAGAATTGAGATTTGTTTATCTAGGTGTGCTTCAATTCTTGCCTGTTCATGATAAATTAGCGTTAAATGTTGATATTGGAGGCGGGTCTACGGAGTTTGTGAGTGGCAAGGGAGGAAAGATTGTGTTTTGTGATTCATTGAAACTGGGTCATGTGGGTTTGAGTGAAGAGTTGGTGACTTGCAGTGGTAGTAGAGATGAAGTGTTGAATGAGAGAGTACATTAGTTGGTTATTCGAGAATCTGGTTTGATTCAGAAAGTAAAGGAATTTGGTTTCAAGGTAATGGTGGGTTGTTCCGGTACTATTAAAGCGATTGAGAATGCAGTTTTCAATGCTTATTATCTGGATTTTGTCGATAATGTGGAAGTTTGTGGAGATAGTAAGAGGGATTGGAGGTTGAGCAGAGGGGAAGCGAGGAATGTTGTTGACAGATTGTGTTGTGGAGGTGAAGGAGAGAAGGTGACGATAGAGAGGTTTTTTAGGAGAACTTCGGAATTTATTGTCGGGGGTGCGGTGCTATATTGGAAGAGATTTTTGAGTTGCTTGGCATTGAAGAGATGGAGATTTCTGGGTATGGATTGGGAGGGGGGATAATTGCTGATAGTTTGAGTTTTTCGATGGGTATGCTTTGAAGGCAAATGCGAGGTGGCGGGCTGTTGGGAGGCTAGCAATGAGGTTTAACAACAAGAAAAGGATAAAAGCTGCGGAAGAAAGTGCTAGTATCGCAAAGGTAGTTTTAAAATTTTTATTTTGGCTGTTGTTTATAATCTGTAAGTTGTAGCATAAGCTATGTTTTGTGGTTATTTACATACCTATTAAATATTTGTTTTAGTACAATAGAAACTCCTTTCCTGGATTATGCAACAATTTCATTTAATTTTTGGGGAAATTTATGGTAGAGAGAATTATGCTGAAATTTGTGACTGTCGTATGACACTGCCTATTATTTGATTTGAGATGCAAAATGTGATAAAAAATGTAATTTACTGCCAATTGTGTTTGGCTTTTGTTAAACTACAGCTAAGGATTATTTGTGCAATCTGATTAGTCAGCTCAACTGACTACTGCAGGACATTTTTTGAAGGTTTAAGAAAATGTGATGATCTTGACAATGATCAAGTAAAACTTATTGCCTCATTGGACGAAAAGAATCTTGAATACCTTGAAGATGCTTGCTCACTCCACAATATAGGGCTCTTCACCTGTAAAAGGGGTTATCATAAGCAGTCTTATCACATCATTACAATACGCGCTTTCTTCTTTCTATGCTATATTGTCCTTTGTAGACTGGGCATTTATGATATGTGGTATAAATAACTATCCGTGAAGAAGAAGTCATTGAGCATACCCTGAATAATCAGAACCATAAAAGGATCGTAGAATTTTTTAACTTCTTTCACGCCATGGTGGAATTTTTTATCATTGACCAAACTTGATCATTTTGTATATATATAATGGTGATCATCTTTATGGATACAGTACTGAGGAAATCAAGGTATGTTTTCTTCCTCCTATTTGAGATTTTTTCCGAATTTTGCCAAGTATAGCTTGTTTGCCAATCAGCATTTGGTAAATCTGCAGCTGATAGCACTGCTTACAAGATTTCATAGAAAGAAGTACCCAAAATTTAATCATGCTTCTTTAGGTGAGTTTTCTAAACAGTTCTATGCTTTACAAACTGTTGCCATCCATTTAAGTTGAATAGAAAATCTATTATAGTCGAATCTGTGATGACTGATTTTTTACATATTGTTATCAGGCAAAGCAGAAATTTCGAATACTATGTAGGACCATGCGCTTGTCTGTTACATTACAGCAGAATGAAAGCATGAACTTGCAAGAAATGAAATTCTTGCACTCTCATGGGGGTTTTACTCTTGTACACTTTGTCATTGAGGACACTCATTTTTTCATTTTTTGGAAAGAAATTGGTTGAATTAGACTCTAATTTTTTGTTAGTGTCATATTTGTGCTAGTTAGTTTAGTTGTTTTGACTTTCCTCGTTAGTGTTAGGGAACAGAATTCTATTACTTGTGGAAAATAGATTTCTTTTCTTGTTTTTTTTTTTTTTGTTATTATTAAGAGCAGGAATTTTGTTTCTTATTGGAAATAAAATCCTTTTCTTTTTAGTTTAGGTTCATGTCCACTATTTAAGGCCTTATTTTCGATTTGGAGACAAGCCTTGGTGTATTGAAGAGTTGAACAAGGTGTTCAGGGTGCACGGCTCAAGCTGGAGTGTCAACCTTCTCTAGGCATTTACAACCCATATTAGCTTTGGTTCTCTATTTTTGGCGCATTATAGCAGAAGTTAGACGAGACTGACTGTTTTATGATTGGAAAAGAGTAACAATTCAGTGTTACTATGGCGGTTTTCCTTTTAAAATTTTACAAGATATAAACCAAACCGTCTCTAACTTGGTGAGAATGGGGTTTGAACCATAGATCTTTTGAACCACCCCCAGAGGTTTTACCAGTAGAACCTGTTAGCACTCACATTGTTAGAAAAATTATAAGAAGAAAATTTTCAATTGTTGGACTTTGACCTACCAGTTGCTGGCGCCTGTAGTTTGTATGAGTTTTCCCTTGTGATTGGTTAGTAGAACAGCAAAATTTTTACTCCCTTCTAGATTTCATATCCTTCTCCAAATTCTGAAATTTCACTTCATCCTCACTAATTAGTTAATATTATAGGTCCGCCTAAGGTGGTCATCCTCCTAGTTACTATTATAGGTCCCCCTAAGGTGGTCATCCTCCTAGTTAATAATATAGTGCCGCCTAAGACAGTCATCCTCCTTTTACATCGATGTGAAACCGCTGACAGGTAGTCAACAGATCAACTTTGTCTGCTTGTTAGTTCACAATCCAAAAAGGAGGAAATTGGGAAGGAAAAAGGGGAAGAGTTAGAATACTTCAAAATGGTAATTTGCTTCAACCTTGCACTGGAATAATAGTCTTAGTTCTTTTATATTTTCTTCTAAAAGAGTTTCAATCGTTATGATAAAAATTGCAAACTATTATCACTAAGTTGTTCCCCTCTTCAGGTATTCAAGCAAGAGTTGTAGATTGTGGTTTCATCAAGTGACTCAAATGACCTGAAAGATCAATTTACTTGTGAAAGAGATGTTAATCACGTGCAATTTTAATAGCTGCAAATTGGCTACTGTAACTGGTTCCCCTATGATGGCCTTGGGAAGGAATACTAGGCATAGAGGTAACGGTTTTGTCCAAGTGCCACAGTTGTATAATTGATTCCTTGTACAAAATTTTAATAGCTTTGTTTTTTGATCATCTTTGTTAAGACTTGTAAATGGATTATCATGTTTGAAATTATTAACCGCCTTAATTGTTTTCTTCTTTCCATGTCTTCTCTGAATGTTTTGTTCTCAACTTTGGATTGGACTTCGAAGATTTTGAGACAATATTCCAATTGAGGCCAGGCGTGACAGTTCAGTTTTCTTTACTTTCTTTTTCTTAGATTGTTATTCTTTTTTACTGTGCTACTTTAAAAATTTTTTGAAGTGTATTAACAATATCCCTAGAATTCAGTTGCAAAGGAGGCATTCTTTCTTGCAAATTCGAATAGTTGGTGGATAAACATGTTTAATGAACTTTCAGACCTGATGAGTATTTTCATCTTTTATATAGGTTATCGAGCCTTATTTGGAAGAGAAATAAGGTTGAAATCTGTCTTGATCCTCCCCTGAAATAAGAGAACAAGGTCTACCGTTGGCTTTCCTATTTAGTTCCTTGTCTTCTTTGAGTTAGAAATTTTGAGTGTATCCAATAAGAGGAGCATTTGTCCAAATATAGATGTAGAAGATTCAGAGCTTGATATTTTTGTTTCAATCGTATTAAAATTTGCCGTTGATTGGCATATACAGAAAAAAGATGAGAGGCTACCGTAGCACCATAAATCTAATTAAAAGCATCCCTTTTATCTATGAAGGTCTTTGTCAACTACGTTTTCATACCATCCGTGGTCCAGTGAGTTAACTGTCATTATTGGCAGGCGATAATTTTACACGATCTATTATAGTATACTTACAGAATCTTAGATAATCCTCTTATCAAATGTCAAACGATAGAATCTCAACCTTCGTTGTATGTACCTCTTCATTTCTATGATTATGATTCTTCCAAAAGTTATTCATGATTGAAAAAACGTCTTTTCTTTTGACAGTCTCGCAACTTCATTTCATAAGTAGAAGAGGGAAGAGGGTTTGCTACCAAACCATCCTAGTTGTGGCTCTTTTTTCAACAAAAAGTGTTTGGCAAAAACACCCTCTAGTACACTTCTAGTTAATAATTTTGTTTTGCATCAGTAGTAGCACTACAGTGCCAAATGGTGGTGGCGAGCATTCAGAAGGCTTTAGCCAAATTTCGACCAGATTAAGGGATTTCGGCATCAGCCTCAACCCATGACTTTATTTCTAGAGCTACCAAGCACTTAAATTGATATTCATATTTTTCATTTACATGACATGTGATTGTAATGAATATTATACCAAATTCAAAATGATTTCTTATTCCAATTGAACTTTTCTTTCGAAAAGCTTCAAGGTACTTTGAGGCTATGCCTACGGTGTCGTTGTATAATGTCGGCTTCTGCTTTTCTTCAAGAAAAAACTAAATGACAGCAGTTGGTGTCTTGTATGAGATGTCACCTAAACAATTTTCCATTTTTGATACAATCGACACGACATCTCAATAATGTTGTCTAGCAAGATATTGATAACGAGGAGAAGAAATGGACAGACCATTACCAACTGAAGAGTAGGGTAACAATACTTGAGTCCCTCAGTTTTCAGGTTTTCATAAATTTAATTACAAAATTACCTTTAAAATATTGAATTTTCATTGTCACAATATTACAATTTGTAACTTAATAGTACGAGGAGCATCTACTCTCTCTAAAGCTTAGAGAAGGTTCAAACCCCTTAAAAATGGGAGTGGACAAGGTTTACGGGATTTGGCCTATTCGATAATTGAATTCAATGAAAAGTATTTTTTAGTTAAAAATTAATTTAAGAAAAAAAAAAATTGAATAGTCATGATTATTTTAATAGAAGTTAGGATTTATTTGTTATAACATACTAAGGGATCTATATGTTATTGTCCCTTTTGCTATTATTTGTTGGGGTAAAATGATGAGACATTGAAACCTATGGATGTTTATGACAATCCATCATCAATATCTCCTAAGACGAAGAATCCCACTTCGCCTTGCGCATTATCTCATGTACTTGGACAAAAAGGGGCTTTGTCCATTGTCCAATCATTTCTAATTTGAAACAAATTCAAAAATAGAAAAATCATTTTCTTCTGTTATATGTTTTTATAAATTATAAATTAAAACATATGTATATAATACATCTATATGCATGGCAACATAATCCATTAAACACATAATATTCAAATAAATTTTAATTATATAAAAAAAATTTAATAACGATATTATTCTAGCATGTCATTATTGGGAAGGTATAGATTATAGATTCTAATTATTTGAACAATCTAATTGAAATAAGTCGCTCTTGTTGGAGTAAAAAAGGCAAAAATTAATATTAAACGACAAGATTTAATTAGAGATAAAAAAACAAAATCATTAAAATTTCAAACAAAGTCTTCTGAATACTTTACTGAAATCTTAGTCAATTGAACTTTGAAATCAATCACGTGATAGTCATGCGAATGTGATTGGGTGGTTAAAATTCCATGATTGTAAAGTCGAGTAAGTAAAATGGATAAATCGAACATTTAAGGGAAAAATGCTTCCAATATTCAAAAACTATTTTAGATTTATTTAAGATTTAATGAGTAACAACCTTATCCACAGGTTTTGATACGATACGTTCATAGCATTTTATAATGAACCCTATGATCTATATTACATTAATCAACGGCGGAGATCATTTTAATTCATCACATACTCAACATCCTGTCCACAATATAACTCGGTGAAAAGTCATAAATAGCCTTTATTTCGTTTGGTTATTTCGGTCTGATGACAATAGTGCGTATTACACCGAACTGTACACGTTAGCTTGTATGGAACTGTCACGCACGCAGAGCTTTTTCTACTAGAGAGAGAAAGACAAATTTGCCATTTTTGGAAAAAATTCAGTGGGCCAGTGCCCACGTATATCTTCCCATATATTCGTACATATATAGAATGTAGTGAGAGAATGAAATAGTGCTAATTTCCGTCTGGTAAGCTGTTGTATTCTTGCCTATAGCTCTCCATTGACCGTGTTTGTTTGCCGAGAAAATGAAGGAAAACGAAGAAATTTGAGTTTTATTGTAGCGGGGCTACCTCTTTATTGAAGGAAAAATCGGATCATCTGAGGTCGATAGTTCCGTTACGCAAGTTATAGTGAGTTTTATTTAATTCCTTATTCATATGTTCTTAGAGATATATTTATATATCTATGTATATAATTGTTTCGAGTTTTTTCGGAGTTTACACAGTGCTTGTTTGCCGGGAAAATGGAAGAATATAGAGGTTTTGAATTGTATTTTACTGCTTTCTTGTAATACTTGCATTTCACGAGCTGAGTTGATTTTATTTAACTAGTTCAGTTCCTTTTCTTTTTTCTTTTTGAATTTCTTTCGTTTGCTTGTCTGTCAAGGAGAGTTTTAATTTATGAATTGGACGTTGAAAGTTCTGGATCTTTTTACTTAATGCCATTATCTGTTAGCTAAGTAGTATTTGTCTGTTATTTGAGTTCTACTTCCTAATTTTACTAATAAAGAAATCGTTTTTTATAAATATAATATGTGATTGCACTGTTTGGATTAGTTTAGGCATGCTTTTTTTTTTGGTTGCTTTATTTGAAAGAATAAACAATTGAATACGGTTTTCTTTTTTCTTTTTTCTTTTTTTTTTGGCCCTTAAATTAAAGTGAAATGAATGCTGCTTTTGCCTTATGTTTGATAGCAGCGAAAATCGAAAGATGAAAGAGGCAAGAAAATTGAATAAAAAAATAGACTTAATTTTTTTTACTACAATATAGACTTACTCAGTTATTCAAATTTACCCTTGTTAGGTCGTTAAAGAAACGAGAATTAAAAATTAAAAAAAAAAAATGTTGCATTTTATTGTCTGCGTAGAGTGATTTGTTCTCAATCTTGTTATACTGTATGTGATGGGTAATGAGAAGATTTATAATTAGTTGGTTAGCTTTTTGGTCTTGGATTTGGCTTACAATTGGTAGGAGTTCGAACTAAAAGTAACAGAATTAGAATACACTAGTTTCGGTGAGTACAGAAACAGGAGTCTATGAATTTCATCTGCCATATTGTAGAAGCTTACATTTTGTTAGAAAATAAATTATGACTTTTGGTCTTTTCCTTTAGCATGCTTACTAAACAGTTAATGTTGTCATGAAATCTTTTTTTAGTAGAATTTGTCTACTTAAATTAGTAATAAATTTTTGTTTGCAGTTTCTTTATTGGACTTGGTGAATTAAAATTCTATTCCTTGGCTAAATGTGATAAGTTTCTAGGTTTTTCGTTGCGTGGGAATGGGCTTGGAGGAAATAGTTGCAGAGCCACACACAAATGGAGACAAAGCTGACTGTGCCAGCACTATATCCGTGCATACTTTTTCTAATATAACCTTTATTTCTCCGGTTGTATTCTTATACCTTCTGAAAGAATGTTATATTAGTGGTAAGCCGTTTCTCCCATCCTTAACTAAGTTTTTCTTCACAAGCTCCAATCTAAAATATCCCAGCAACATTAAGGGATTCATTTAGAGGGAATAATTTTACTTAATATCTGAGTATTTAGTTTACAGGCCAGATGACAGAAGCAGGGTGAATCTACAAGTTTTAGTATTTTAATGTACAATGGTCCTTCCCAATATTAATTTCCAATGGAATTAAACATTTATAATGGAGTTTACATTGTTTTGGTTGCCCTAGATTCTAATATTTAGATTCTAAAGGTAATCCATTCTAACTTAACTTACTTGGTTTCAACTTGAACCTAGATCTAGTGTGGCAGACTTTCTATCGGCTCCCTTCTTGTTCAATTTAGTGGTGATTCTTTGGTAAAGTGTGCGTTGCTGATTCTCATCAAGTACATTTAACAGGAACATGCAAAGCGACTAGAAAGTTCCGGGCTCTCCTACATCAAGTGAATCAAGCGCTATGCAACTCTCCGCAACCTGGACCAGCTACTTTCATTGCTAGGTGCCTCTATGTCCTGCCTATATTTGGATTTTATAGTGAAGGGTTCAGTCACTTGATCATTTCAGCTCTTCGACGACACATGAAAGGGACAGTCAACTCTGCAGACTCCTCGGAATCAAAAAACTTAGCTGCCCACTTATTTCTTGACATTGTTGCGGGCTTTGTTGAGCATGATGAGAAGATAATTATCAAGATACTTGAAGTTTTTGATGTCAGGTTGACTGATATTGAGAAAGCCATAAGCCGGTTGAACGTCCAAAATAAACATAGGTTTGATACTGCAAACACATTTATTGAGCAATATCTTTTTGCTCTGATTGAATCATCGTCATATATGACAGCAGTCTCTCTACTAGAGCATTTCTCTCTCCGCCAGTCTGGAGAGTCTTTTCTTTTCAAAATGGTACACAACAAACATTTCAAAGCAGCTGAGAAATGGGCAACATTTATGGGGAAGCCAATGTTATGTCTACTTGTACAGGAATATGCGGATAGGAACATGTTAAAGAATGCTTATGATACTATAGAGAAAAATAATCTTCAACAGGATTTTCCTGAGGTATACCATAAGTGTAGAGAAAGGTATTAGTATGGACTTATTTTTCTCATAAGCCTCGTTTTATTTTCCTTGAGAATTTATGCTGTTGGGTTC
The DNA here is from genome assembly GCA_035221805.1 of Trichilia hirta. Lineage (NCBI taxonomy): Eukaryota > Viridiplantae > Streptophyta > Magnoliopsida > Sapindales > Meliaceae > Trichilia > Trichilia hirta. Next base: position 384,460 of record JAWDEX010000009.1, on the reverse strand, counting down.
GTGATACTTTTGATCTCTCTTTTCTCTTGCTCAATGCACCTCTCTCAAAAATTAAAAGAAAAAAAAATGTATAACTGCATTATATCAAATTGCAGCTTACTAAAGAAGCTAGCAGAAAAAGCATGCTGGGATGTTGCGGAGGCAAAGACAAAGGGTGATAAGCAATTACTTGAGTATTTGGTGAGTGACTTTGTACATGAGTGATTATGAATTCACAAATTTCCCTACACTTATCTGGAATCTTTTATGGAATTACTATTTGTAAGAAACTATGTCACTGCAAGAGTCAGTTTTTCCTGCTTGACCACGTTTTTTGGCTTTTGAATATCAAAAATTTTAGCAACACTTTTAAAATTGAATTGTAAACTTTGCATAATTTTAATACACATGAATAATTAATTCTTTTATGGATAAGAAACTTCTGGAGTTTCTTTGTTCTCTCCCAGATTTTTTCTTAATTGAAGTTGCTCTCAAATATGGTTATGAGAAAATCATATGCTCTATCGTTATGTTATAATCTTAACTAATTTTTATATCATATATTGGACATAAATTTCTTCTTGATTGTTCTTTAACTACTTTGTAGATATTAACATAACTTCCTTAATTTTAAGGTTTATTTGGCAATGGAAGCTGGCTACTCTGAGAAGGTTAATGAACTGTGTCAGCGGTACTTACTTGAAGGTTTTCTCAAGACTAGAGGTATCGCAATATATGAGATCTTCCTTCAGCCTAAATTTAAGCTCGATGGACGTGCTGTGTTTTAGTATTCATCTTTGTTCTGTTTGTTATTACCTGCTAGAAGTTGTTTGGAAAAGTCAGAACTTGTGTAAGAAAAATCATGAACGTGGAAATTTTGTAATGTTAGCCTAGATATTGCTGAAGGAGTCATGTAATGCCTTTTATAGCCTTCTATGATGCTGCAGATCCCATATCTTGAATGTCATTCCTCCATTGGTGGACAAGTGTTTTTTTTTTGTTTCTTTTTTCCATAGAGCATACCCTCTTTAGATGCTTTAGTACTTTGCTCTTTATCCCGATACTTCCTAGCTTCTTATTCTCAGACTTGTACACACTCGCATAGATACAATGCATGCATTTTATCTTGAACACCTTCCATGCCTGCTGAATTTCTCAGCAAAATTCTAAAGTTTCTTCTACTGGCACTCAGGAGCAAGAAATCTCAGTTGAAATCTATTTACTTTACTAAACAAATTTCTCATGAACTTGTACAAAAGATAAACTTATTTATTAGTATACTTTTGTAGATGATAATCTAATAAGAATGTTACCCAGATTTTTATTAGTATAAAATAGCCAATATATTATTTGCTGTATTGTAAAAAAAATCATTGCTAGTACATCAGTTTTAACTATGAGAATAAAAAAAAATATGTGGACTGTGTATGTTTACCTATTTGTTGTTTGATGTTGCATATAAAAATGCTTAAAATTTCTTCATTTTTTGACATTCTTTAGAACCATTTATACCGTATAAAATATAAGGGACTCGCTTTACCTGATATTCAATTATTTTATTTCTAAGTGGTGGCTTTCTGAAAGAACTGTTGTTATTGTTTTTAGTTTTTTTTTTTTTTTTTTTTTTCTTTTGTGGTTATTATTTTTGACACTTTTATTGCTGCTCTTTGATGTTGCTCAGAACCTGAGGCTGGTTTTATGAATAGTCGTTTTCTGCATCTTAAAGAATTAGCTATAAAAGACATAATATGGGTTGATGAAGTTGATGGTTTGCGTAATGCAACTTGCCACATTGAAGGATGTAAGGTTGTTGGCATTGATTGTGAATGGAAACCAAATTATGAAAAGGGCAGCAGACCAAACAAGGTACTCACGGATAATCTCCATTTGCTGAACTGCTTCTTTGCTGGATTTTCTAAGTAGCTTGGATTTCCAACTATAATTTATCATGTTTATTACAAGAAATTTTTTGACCATGTTATTGCTTACTTTATTATGTCCGGGCTTTTCCTATTTCTGCCATTAATAGAAATTATTTGCAGAAAGGAAAAGAAAAGCTTTTTGGGATTTAACAATTCCATGGATGCTATTTTGTTTGTGGAATGTTTGTTGTTAGCTACTCCTTATAAATGTTTCCACAGTGGTTCTCTCTTCATTTTCCCTTATACATTTCCATTTTATAATTAAATTGCCTGTTTTGTGTTTCAGGTTTCTATCATGCAAATTGCTTCTGACCAGATGGTTTTCATCTTTGACCTGATAAAGTTATTTGAAAATGCGCCTGATGTTTTGGACAGCTGTCTAATTCGCATTTTGCAGTCTCCTGGAATTCTGAAACTTGGTATGAGATATCAAAGCATGCTAGTTTTGGGAAAATTTTTATGTCTTTATACAAAATCTAATTATTCAAGAAGTATTTGACTTACTTTTGGAGCCCTTCAATTGAGGGTACCAAAGGTTACGCTTTATTACATATCTATATAACATCTTCCAATTTATAGTCCATCTTTACTTCATGCCTGCTAGTGTCTCACATATTACTACACTACTGGAATATCTTGTAACCTTTTTTTACACAAAAACAATACATAAATTTGTGCTTTGTCTACCTTGTAGGTTATAATTTTCAATGTGATATAAAGCAATTGGCTCATTCATATGAAGACTTGAAATGTTTCAAGCGCTATGAAATGCTATTGGACATTCAGAATGTATTCAAGGAACCTCGAGGTGGTCTCTCAGGACTTGCCAAGGTAAGTTAAACATATATCATTTGTCCTATCTCTTCCTTTCACGTCGCCACTGTGTATCTTATCTAACATTAACGCTTGCTTATGATTCTCTCTGCTTCTCCCTCTCTCTGTTTGCATATTATTAAATAAGAAAATATTGGGAGCAGGCTTGAACAAAACAAGAAGGAATAGCAACTGGGAGCTACGACCTTTGAATCCAAATCAGGTATATTCAATTTGTAATGCATTCTTTTTTTTTCTCTTGTTACTACTTAATTACATGTGTGGGAAAATGTAAAAGGTACAGAAGCATATTCAAAAGCTTAACCAGTAATTTTCCATTCTATGCCCTTTCATTGAGTGTCCTCACTCTCCCATATTATGTATGAGGAAAATGTAGGTAAATGGATTTGTGCGACTGCCACTGCTTATGTGCATAAAAACGTATGTGCTTTCACCACTAAGATTAAATTGGAACAAAAAATACCATTGTTGAGTAGTGTTGAACTTTCTAGATATTAGTTTTCTTCAGTGGAATATTTTTACTCCATAGTAGCTGATGTTGCTTTAGGTGACCTAATCGAAAGGTGGAGAATTGTATGTGCTGTGTCCTTTTTGTCTGTGGTGTATCCCTTTTTGTTTCTGGGATGTCGAGTTTTTGTTACTTTTGGTTCAATAGATACTGTTATCTTTTACGGAATTTAATATTTGATAATCATCTGTATGTTTCTACGAGACAATGCATCAACAAGACTGATGCTGTGTTATTATGCAGCTCGAATATGCTGCACTGGATGCTGTTGTACTGATTCACATATTCCACCATGTTCGTAATCATTCTCCGCCTGCTAGTGTCTCTTATGGGCATGATAAAATTGAGTGGAAATCCTACATTGTGAGTATATTAACAATAAGGATCTTTATCAGTTTATCTAGAAAGACGATTTTTTTTTTTTTCGAATGCATAATCAAGTGTGCTCAACGTCTGTGCTGCAGTTTTACATGTTCTTCTCCATCTTAAACTCTTCCTATTTATGATGAATGTTCAGGTCTCACAGATGGATAACCCAAAGAAATCCAAAAAGAGAATATAATTGAAAAGGAGACAGAATCCGGGGAGAAATGGTTGACAATCTGAGTTTTCTTTTTCGTCGTTTCTCATTCATTACATGGGCCAACACAGCACTCATCAGTAAATATATGGACTTCATTAGTTTGGTTCGTACGGTTAAAAGGGTATATTCTAATGCTTCCCTGTATGTTATAAACGCAGACGTATCGCAGAATCGGTAATTCTTCGTTGAACTGGAGCAACTAGGAATATTATAATCCATATTATTATGAAATTATCTTACTCGTTGGAATGTTCTGTTAGAGACCGAAGAATCTGGTTTATCCACTAAATCTCGCTTACCCAAAATTAATCTTAATTAATATCTTCACTCTTCTCACAACAGAAAAAACTATCTCATTAATTTTTGTTTATTATATACTTAAATAATTCAAAACTCTTTCTTTTCTGTTTCAACCAATCCAAAAGAAAGAGATAACTGGTGATGGACGAGTTCCGGCCGTCCTCCTCCTCCCGAGGCAATGGTGGTGGGGGTTGCCAGGACCTGATCAACAATGTTGATGTCAAAATCCCAAGAACACCCAGCAAACTCTACCGTGCCATTGGACGGTCTCGTTCCTTGCATGATTACACCATTTCCTCATTCAGCTACAAAAGCATCAAAAGAGTTGCGAAGAGAAGCAAATCGCCGAAGGAGTGATCTTTGTTGTTGTCATTGTTGAATGATCCTGAAACCAAGAGAAGAACAAGAGTTGCTAAATATAAGTACTATTCATACGAAGGAAAAGTAAAATCTTCAATCAAAAATGGATGTCGATGGTTCAAAGGCAATTGCTCGAAGGTTATTCTTGGTGTGTAGCAGAATTTGTGAGGAAAAGAGAAAGGCATGAGGAAGAAGAAGAAGAAGTAGAAGAAGAAGAAAAAGGAAGGAAAGTAATTTGGTATTGTATATTTGTTTTGATTATGTGAACGCAAAAACCAAAAGTTTGCATGGATTGCATGATAGAGTTTGTAAAAATTATTTGACATAAACATGGGCTATTTTTGACTGCTAATATAATTATTTAAATACTTAAAATTATTTTTGTGATTATTTCAACTTATAGCAGCTCTAACTTTAATGTCATGCTAAATAAATATATTTGTAAATGTTTGTAGATTATTTTTATCCAATTCACACACTTGATTAGGTTTTATAATTATGTCATTTCGTAATTCTAAGTCAAGAACTAAAATTTTGATTGATAGTAACAACAATTCCCTTACGTACGTGTCACTAATTTTTTTAAAATAGTGTTTTAAATAAATGATTCATTTATAAAATATGAGAATTATGTTCAATATTTTGGGATAAAAATAAAAAAAAATATGAAATTTTTTATTTTAACTATTTTCACTTTAATATCATTATTTTTTTAATAGTTTATAAAATATATATTGTTGATGCTTAAATTTTTTTGAAAAAGAAAGCTTAAGATACTATATAGACTTCGTTTCCTAACAGTTGCTGGAATCATTTAGTCTTACCTCAGGTCGGGTGATCTATCATAATACAACCTTCCGATTATTTAAAAATATAAAGAAGAAATTTAGGAGTGAAACTGATTTCGTGGCGATTAAATTCTGATATTTAAGTTAGACCCTGAATCAAAAGATAGAGAAAAGAAAAAAGAGCCTGTATAAGGTTATGTATAGGTTTTATAATAAAATTATTAACGCAAATGGGTAAGCCAAAAGTTTGTTAGTCTCTCTCTCTTTTATGGTAGGAGAATGTTGTGTTTATAGTGATTCAGGCACTTATGAACGTCGGAGAATGGGGAGATTGATTTAACAGTGGGTAGCGTATTTGGACAAGAAATAAGTCATTTCACAGTCATGGCCTAGTAACATAGAGTGTTATAATAATTGCTTATCAGATAACTTGTGCAGCATACGATGTCTTAATATAACGGGACATTTTGTAGGCATTAGAGTACGGGTTCTACTTTCCTTCTTTAGCTCTACCATTTTTTTTGGAAAAAATACCGGGGTAGGGTGAGCCCTGCAGAACTAGGCTAGTAGATGGGTTTCAAGTAATAATAAGTGCTCTTGTCTTGGGTTGCCAAAATCTAACATAGGAATAAAAGGTCATCACTATTGGAGGATAGATAATTATTATAAGGGTGGCCTTTTGGGCCATCAAAACCTGAGCCCATAAGGTGGTTCCATTAAATTTTCTCAAAATGAGCTCTTAAATTTTTGCTGTTACAAAAAAACTGTAAAAATTTGCTCGTTTTTTTTCCTTTTACCTTTATATTTATAGTGAGAGTTTTCACACCTCTAGAGTAGCTTAAATTTTTCTTAAAAATTTCAAACACTAGTAGATGCATTAATTCTAGATATATCATTTTAGAGGCTATCATTTCTGAAAAGACGTAACCATTTATTTGCATTATTTTGATTTTCGTAACTTTACCACGTGTTATACTATAGGTAGCTTCGTTTATGCTTGTGTGTTACTTTTAGAAGTTTCATCATTTTTGGTTGTTGTAGTGCAATCTAGTCTGTTGTGTCGTGACTTTTGGGATGCATTATGTCATTTTACTTTCTTTAAAATGGCTATAAATATCCCTCTATTTCTTCACTCAAGCTTTACTTTCGCTTCAAGTTCAACAAAATTATGTTTTGAAAAATCTTAAGCCAATAACCTTACTTGGCAAAATCTTTAGTAACTTTTTCTTCATTTATATTGGCTTTAACGTCAATAAGTTTACTTTTCCTTTTATTTTTTATTTTTTGTTTTATTTGTCATTTTTGACTATAATAGCAGGTACATTATGAGAATACACCTTTAACTTTGATGAGGTTCACCGTTTGAGGTGAAATAATGTTGGTGAAACCCATAGTGTGGAACTAGTATAGGGAAATTAGGTCTAATTAGGGGTAAATTCTAACGCCTTAGGTCACCTTGAGCGTCTCTAGGATTAAAACATCGCCTACTTTAAGATACAGTTGATTGTTGTGTCTTTTGTATTTATAAAAATTGGTCCCAATTTTAATATTTATAAGAGATGAGTTCTCCCAACGGTTGTGACAACATAGAGATACTACCTCTAGATATTATTTCCCTTAACATACAGATCTAATCCCCTTATTTTGAACCAGGTAATAATGAATCATCAATAAACATAGCCCCTCTTTCGAAGCTTACAACAAAATACGAAGTAGATATTTTTTCCTTGAGCATTAGCACTCGAGATATAATGGTGTATCGAGATGCCTTCAAGATAGATAGATTGGTGTCAATGAGAGTTTTGTTAGATGGAGAAATCTTGAGCGGACCCTCTCTAAAAAAAGTCACTTTTAATAAAGAGCTATTCTTGATTGGGGTGGGACTGTCGCTTTAATCCCTTTTTGTGACCTTACTCACATATTTTCAAATTTTGCATATAAGCCTGCTCTTAATAGCTAAAGGATTCTAGCCAGCTTGTATATGTTATCACAGGAGTATTTAGGAAAGAGCCCAGTATTCTCAAAATGACATACATCTATACCCTGAAAAAGAATTTATAGAATAATCTCGGGTGGTATTATATACAGACTGGACCTGGGACTATCAGCCTGGTAAAAGGTAATTCTTTCAGTAACAAGATCTGAAAGAATAAATAGTTTTTGTCTACAAAGAGTGAAATTTAGCATTGAAGGCAACATCCCAAGTATATTTAAATTGGCTTGTACATGAACGCATCACCCTGACCTTGATAAAGAATCATGTGGGAGAAAAATTGCCTTAAGAGATATTGCTCAAGACTAAAAGTATATTCTTTTCAAGTCTTTATTAGTCAAGTTGAGTTTGGTCTCTTCTTATATTTCTGGCATTGCTCTAAATAGTATTAAGGCGGGGGATAAGAAGTAACTTGTATTCTTCTATTTTTTCTTTAATGTAATAAAGCTGACTCGATTTTTACCCTATTACAGGTATAAATAGAAAAGAGCAATACGTATCTTTTTATAAAAGGATAGCACTTGTAAAGAAGGAGGATGAGGCTATAGGTGTGATCCCTTACCTTTGTTGCCTCTTTCGCACTTGTTAAAAATTATAGGATCTTTTCTTAAAAATAAAGAACGGTATAAAGTCCTGTCTTAGGTTCACTTCAGTGATAGTAATAAAAGTTCATCAAAATTTTCATTAAGGAAGAGGCCTCGCACTAGGAGCGATAGTCGAAATAAATTATTAAACATCACTATTATTACTGTAAGGGAGAGCTAGGTCTAAATCAATTTAAGCCTTGGGTCCAGCTCAAGCCCGAACTGAGTTGTTTAGTTTCAGAGCTTCTTTCTAACTTCCTCTATTACATTTCATCCTTCTCTAGATCTTTACTCTAAAGGTAAAGCTTCTTAATATTAGGGAGGACAACCGCTAAACTATATGCTGCCTCTTTTAGCTCCTAAACTCGGTCTTATCATGGATTAAAGAGGGGAATAATAAGAAGGTGAGCCAACTAACCCTTAAAGCAGCTATAAACTATGTTCATGATTTTACTATTTTGGTAATTGTTTCTTCTTTCTAGCACTCCTATTACTAGCATTTGATTTAAATCTCTTCCTTTAGATTTTTTAGATCGGGTACATGTTATTGCTATAACAGAGGCAAATAAAAGCCCATATTCAAGGTGCTACCACCCAGGGTCAAAAGGTAAAAATATTGAAAAAGAAAATAATGTCTTTAAATAAAATGTGAAAAAAAGATCTACAAGGCTGGGGCAAGACAAAGGCCAAGTAAGAGAAACGAGTAGTAGTTATTGAGTCTATTTCTTCGGCCTTAAAATAAAAAGTTTTACTCCTCATGAATGACATAGTGGTATAGAAAAAACTAAGCAAAATCTCTACGGACCTCATGACTAGCTAAAATAACACAATTTACGAACCTCGCGACAAAGTAAAAAGGGTTGAAAGCCGAATATTAATCCAAGGGCAGAAATTATCGAGGCCTGAAGCCAAGGTCAATAAATTAATGGTTACTCTTATGGCGGCTGATGGTCGAGTCCAAGATATGCATGAGGAGGGTATGCTTTTTGGGTTTAAGAATGTCAGTGCTTTAGTGAAGGAACGTCTTTAAGATGTGTACTTTAGCAAGCTTTTCATAGAATTAGGTATTAAAAGGCTAAGCAATGAGACAATTCTTAAGGCGGGAGGTCATGCCATGAACATTAAACCTTTCAGTATGGGTGTCAAAATTTTAGCCATCTCGATTTAACAGTCAAGCAACTTTGGAGATTCTTTTGTCTTAGCACACAGTTCCCTTTCTTCTTTGGCTAAATCAAGTCTTCAACTAGCTTGGACCCTTTTGGCCAACATCTCCCTCCTCCTAACCTTCTTAAGAAAACCACAAAGGCTTAATCACTGAGTCATATAGAAACAGGATACAAGAAAGCTTCGAGGTAGCAACTAGGAAAGATGAAGGCCTAAGACGATTAATTTTTGATTTCTATTCTTTGTGTTTTTTTCTCTTTACATCTGTAAGTTGAAATTATGGCCTTAAAAAATAAAGGAATTTTTATTTTGGTATTCACCTCTTACGCATAAACTCTTGTTTTATTTGCATATACGTAACCGGTTCAAAAACCAATTCCTTTTTTTACAAAACCAACTCATGATAATTAAATAATATATCCAAATAAAAAATAGTAAAAAATAATCGACACAACACAATAGCAAGAGCTCAAATAATTGACCAAGTGAACCTTGGGGCAATCCTACAAACTAAAGTCAAATTAATAAGCAATAATTTATTAGCCTCTTTAGGTAATTAAATAAGTGTGTTACCAAACTCGATAAGTAATAATTTAATCCTCAATTATTTTTAAATAGATAACTTGATCATTATAAAATGCTAATATGAATAGCAGGATGTTTGATGTCCCGGTATTGCTAGATGATAAACATTAGTCCTCAATATTTTACAAGGGCAAGTTAGTCAAGCAAGTGTCAAAATTTTTTTATGTGCTTTCTTTTTAAGCTCAAGGTTGAGAATTTATTCTCAATTGCAAGGCCTATAACATGATTTGTGCTTTCTCTTTGTGATGCACCTTAAGCTGCAGTTTACAGATCATAGGCAGCGTACATCTAATTTTTACAGATTGGTCCCTAAAATTAGGGCTCATGCAACTAATATTATTAATTTTAATCTTCTATGAAAAACTTTCTTGAGCTTAATATTTAGGTTACAAAGATGACCCTCGAGAAGAATATTAGAAATGAATCTTTGACATGGCCAGAGGGAGTGATAAGAGTTCATTATCCTATCGAGTTTTGGTCATGCAATAAATGTAAATTTATCAATTAAGGCTCAACTTTGGAGGTTGGCCTTAGAGTAGCATTTCCTTGTTTATCATACACTAAGATTAAGAAAAACTGAAATTGTCATTTTTTATTAATGTTACCATAATCAAGATATATAAATTTTTTAAAGAGCAATCTTTATGGAAATAAAGCTTAAGTATTTTGGTGTTTGATAGTCTTTTTATTTTTCTTTCATTTAAGTATTTCAATCTATAGAGGTCAGGCCTCTGAATCTCGACAATCTCACATAGTCCTTTTTAATTCACTCCTAATGCTCTTTGTCTGAGCACCTTACATTGGAGTTAATTTGTTTAAGTACTAAATCTCTGATGCAAAATTTTTAAAGACGTATTCTTTTGTCATAATACTGGACAACCTTTCACTAGTAGGTGACAACTCTTATAGAGGTTCATTCTCATTTTTCTTTCAATAAATCTAACTCTAAGTGCATAGTCTATTCATTGGTCTCTTTATTAAGGTGTTTCATTTAGTGTGTGGGAAGGCCAATCTCAGTAGCTATCATTACCTCAATGCCATATGCCAGGTTGAACAACGTTTTATTCATGGCTATTTTTGGAGTAGTCCTGAGTATCTATAAAACTTGAGGTAATTCATCTACTTAAACCTCTTTGTAATTGCTAAATTTTTTCTTCAAAAGTTTTTTTATTATCTTGTTGACCCTCTCTTCTTGCCCATTTGCCTTAAAATGGCAGGTGAAGTGAATCGGTGGTTAATTTTTAGTTTGGCGTAAAAATTTTTAAAGTTAGTATTATCGAATTACTTGTCGTTATCACTGATAATAATTTTAAAAATACCAAAACAATAGACCAAGTTATTTTTTACAAAAGTAATTGCTTTCTTTTTAATTATCATAGTTAAGAGCTCTGCTTCCACCCATTTAATGAAATAATTAACTATTATAATGGTGTATTTCATCTGAACGCGGTCGATGGGTAACGAGATTATGAGGTCTAACCCTTACTACACAAATGACTATGGGCTGATTATAGAGGTGAGTCTCTCGAGTAGTTTATTGATGTTTTCATCATAAAGCTAATAATTTCGACACTACTTAACTGTCCAGGGAGTGTTTTGCAAGATTATAGGCAAGTAATGTCCTTATTTTAAGATTTTATAGGTCAGGGCTCATCCACTGCCATTGTTGTTACTAGGGACCTCAGGTATCTCTTTTAACACCAGATCAATTTCTTCCCTCCCAACGCATCTGAGATAAGGTTGTTCAAATTTGCATTTATAAAGAATCTTGTTTATTATCGAATACTTGAGGGACTAATTTTTTATTTTTCGAATTGCACTTTTCTCTTTTAGTGGTTTTTCTTTTTAGATGTATTGTTTAATAAGATCTATCCAAGTTAACTTGGCTTAAATATTCATTACAGAGGTCGGTAAAGGTCTTTAATGCTCTTTTTTATTAGGATTGTTAAAAACACGAATTTTAGAACTTTCTCATAAAAGGTACAGACGAGCTTTGATAAAGTGTCAGCTCAAAAATTTTTAACCCTTAAAATTTGCTCTATCTTAACTTGATAAAATTTTCTTGTAAGGTCCTAGGACTAAGTCAGGTAACTCTACATTTTAACCTTGTTAGCTCAGAATCATCCATTGATTTGGTTGATTAATAATAGTAAGTCGCCCTTTATTTTAACATTCTTTGCACTAACTTTATTAGCCATTCTTAATCCTACTAATAAGGCCTTATATTCTATGTTATTATTGGTTGTCAAAAATTTAAATTTAAGGGTATCTATTATTTTTTGACCTTTAGACTTATTACTTTTTCTAAATCCCCTATTTTTTAGAAGTTTTGACCCTACTTGGTTTAGTTGTATGGATTTGTCATACCATCAGTGTTTTTAAGATAGAATGCTTGACTATAAAGTCAGCTAATACTTGCCTCTTTATGGCTTTTCATGACTGAAGTTAATGTCAAATTTGCTAAGTTCAATACCATCTAACTAGCCTACCTGAAGGTTCTACTTGTATAATATTCGCCTCAGAGATTGAACAATCAAAATAGTAATAAAACAAGCTTGAAAATATAGATGTAATTTTTTAGATTCAAAAACTAGAGTCAGCGCTAGCTTTTTTGGGGGTGAATATTTAATTTTTACATTTGAAAAAATTTTACTATTATAATAAATAAGCCCTTATTTCTTATTTGGGTCTTTCCTTACAAAGAGTTGCACTGACGGTATGCTGGCTTTTAGTTAGTTAAATATAAAGCATTTTTTTCTCTCGGGCTTGCTAGAGTCAAGTTTTCTTCAAGATATTGCTTTAATTCTTTGAAATTGATTTCATATTTTGGTGTCCACTTTACGCTTTTTTCATTTTTGACTATCTTAAAGAATTTAAAACATCTGTCAGTGGGTCTAAAAACGAACCTGTGGAGGGCTGCAACCATTCTTGCTATGCTTTATAATTCTTAAAGGAATGATGGTGGCTTTAGATCCAAAATCAACTTGACCTTTTACAGGTTCACCTTAATTCTATGTTTATTAATAGTGAAGTCTAAAAATTTTTCTAAGCTGACTCTAAAAATACATTTTTTAGGATTTAACTTTATCGAATACAGTTACAAAAAAGACAAAGTTTCTTCCAGATATTTAATTTAGTTGTCTCTCTTTATTGATTTGGTGATCATATTGTCTACGTACTGTTAGTGTATACCCTAAAAATCATTCGTATTATCGATTTCAGGACTTATGATCTTGTATAAATTTTTATTTATTAATAAAAGAAATAGTTCTTTATTTACATACATTAGCTGCTTCCTTTATTTTTCATGTAAATGAATAATGAATGTATGTAAATTGTCTAAATAATTATATTTAGATTGTTAAATAAATTATCAAATACATTCCCTATGTATGTGGTGTTGAATAGATAACTTTATCACATAGTAAGCATACTAGATGTCGCCTAATAATATTATTTGATAATATATATAGGCTGACAATATGTGTATTGTCATAAGGGTATTAGTGTAAATTTATAGTTAGTGAACTATTTATTAAATAGGACTGAACATTAATAAATCACATGGTATACATGCAATCAATGATTTATCAATAAATTATAATAGTGTGCGACGTAATCCTTTGACCTGAGATGTCTGAAATCGGACTCTATATGGATGGGTATATTTTATATGGTGTATACGTGCAGGGCTAGTCATGCCTTATACAAGAAGTCAATTTGGATATGCTTTGTTTGTATAGATGTTCGGTTGACAGTCAAGATGGGATCCGTTGGCTTAATGTATTAGGCTGAAAATTTCCGTTACCTCAGTCTGAGTCAAGTTTTTAATCGAATATTGATATGATGTCTTGATTATAAGTTTGTGTCCACAGTATAATATTAACATATGATCGCTGATTTGAATGAGAATCAGAATTAGGGTTTTAACAATCCATAAACTCCTATCTTGATAAGGATACGACGACGAAAGAATATCACTCACACGTTACGTACAATCAAGAAAAGGTTTGATAAAGATATTTTTTCATTATGACTTAGGGACTATAACGCATTGCTAGATACTAACCATAGTCGTTGAGCAACTGAAATATTCAGAGTCGAAGTGTTCGACATAAGTTTACAGCTGAGTTACAATAAACCTTCATGGTCCACCAAGATTCTCTAATACTTTTTCACATGAGAGAGAGATAAAATATTATTGAGAAAGGGATAGCACACTCATGATAATATAGAAATAGGAGAAAACCGATATGTATAATGGTTATACATATTAACAATTCTTTAAAGTG
>JAWDEX010000009.1:309426-364136 GCA_035221805.1 Trichilia hirta | reverse complement strand
TATCATATATTTGCCTCCCATTATAAGATAGCTAATGATTCTTTCATATAAATTTCTTAGTACAAGATCTCTATTATGTGAAGGATATGAGATTTGTGTGATCGAATTGGGTTATTGGGTTCTCGGTATTATTCAAATCTCGACCAAGATTCTATTATATGAGATTGGAAAAAGAATATTATTTAAAAAGGTGCAATAATTTGAATATGACTAGTATAGGATACCAAATTTTTATTATGTGAGGTGTTTGAAACTAGAGTAAGGTGAAATATCAAGACCTATATATAATACAGAAAATAATGTATTCTTTACTCATTTAAGTTAATTGACCAAGATTTTTATTATGTGAGATTGATTAATTTTAAATAAGAATTCGATTTCCACTAATTTTATTAAAATCCAAAAAAATCTTTTAAATCCTATTTTGAGAAGTATAGGGCTTAAATTAAATAGTGGGAGCTAATTTGATTAGCATAATATATTTATTTTTTGAATATATGCTTTATTTGTAACTTAATACACTGACAAATTATTTTTCTCGTGTATTTTCTAGTTTTCTCTCAGTGATACAAAAATATCATTTGTTAATGTGTTTCAATGAATTTTGGACAATAATTTACTTATCAAACTAAATTTAAAGGACTAGTTAAGAAATTTGAGAATATTTCTGGAATTTAAAATTTTGGCTTATGTTTCAAAGGCAAAGATGCCCGTGTCATTAGAGGTAGATGCCCCTCAAGAGGAGAATAAAGTTTTTAATAAATAACATATTAATAATCATAGAGTGAGACTCTATATCTTGGTATCTATGAATCAGCAGTTATATGAATAACATGAGAGTATGCAATTTGCGTATTAGATACTCAGGTCCCTATAAGAGTTATATGAAAAAAATTCTCGTGTTGTCAAGTATGAGATGTGTGCTACCCTATTTAGTATGAGACTTAAATGTTAGAGTATGCCCTAGAAACCATTCGTGTTGTCGGTTCCAAGGCTTATGATCTTCTATAAACTTTTATTTATTAATGAAAGAAATAGTTCTTTATTTACATACATTAACTGCTTCCTTTATTTTTCATGCAAATGAATAATGAATGTATGTAAATTGTCCAGATAATTTTATTTTAATTGTTAAATAAATTATCAAATATGTTCCCTACGTATGTGGTATTGAATGGACAATTTTATCACATAGTAGGCATACTAGATGCCGCCTAATGATATTATTTGATAATATATGTAGGCTGACAATAGGTGTATTATCATAAGGGCATTAGTGTGGATTTATAGTTAGTGAACTATATATCGAACAGGACTGAGCATCGATAAATCACATGGTATGCATATAGTCAATGATTTGTCGATAGATTATAATAATGTGTGACGTAATCCTTTGACCTGAAATGTCTGGAATCAGACTCTATATGGATGGGTATATTTCATATAGTGTATACATACAGGGCTAATTACGCCTTGTACAAGAAGCCGATTTGGGTATACTTTGTTTGTATAGGTGTTTGGTTAACAGTCAAGATGGGATTTGTTGGCTTGACATATTGGACTGAGAATTTTCGTTGCCTTAGTCTGAGTAAAGTTCCTAATCGAATATCAATATGATGTCTTAATTATAAGTTTGTGACCATAGCATAATATTGACATATGATCAATGATTCGAATGAGAATCGGGATTAGGGTTTTGATATTCCATGAACCCCTATTTTAATAAGGATACGACGACAAAAGGATATCGCTCACACATTACATACAATCAAGAAAAGGTTTGATGAAAATATTTCTTCATAGTGACTTAGGGACTATGGCACATTGCTAGATACTAAATATAGTCGTTGAGCAACTAAAATGTTCGAAGTCGAAATGTTCGATATAAGTTTACGGTTGAGTCACAATGAACTTTCATGGTCCACCAAGATCCTCTAACGCTTTTTTATATGAGAGAGAGATAAAATATTATCGAAAAAGGGCTAGCACCCTCATGATAATATAAAAATAGGACGAAATCGATACGTATAATGGTTATACGTATTAACAATTCTTTAAAGTGTTAAAGAATTGATATATTAATATCATAAAGTTATTTAATATAAATAACTTGCCAAATTTGTTAATTTTGATTATCAAATCTGTTAAAATATGATTTTAAGGCAAAATAATAAAAAATAAATGAAATGATTTCATTTAGTACAAAATTACTATTTTACCCCTAATGTGATACAAGTGTAATTTATTATAAATTACATATTTAAAGTCGATAATTTTGATTATCGATAGATTAAAATATAATTTTAATATACAAGAGTAAAATCTAAATTAAAGTGTTTAATTTGGATAGAAATGATAAAGTTATCCTTATGTATATATTTAGCCAAGGGCATTATGGTAATTGTACCATATTTATGAAATTTATTTAATTTTATCATATTAATTAAAGTGTTGATTAATATAGTCTTTATCTAATTAATTTAATTGTTAAACTATTAGAAAATCATGGTTTAATATTAATGATTAATATTAATCCAAATGTTAAAATTTCATTTGTCAAATTTTATATACTTGGTTAATTATTTGTTAATTAAGTTTGACTAGATTTCATCCATGTATCTTAGATATTATTGTATCATATTTATTAGATAAATATGATATTAAAATAATTTAAAAAGAAATGAAAAATATAAGACGGTGGATATTTTTCATTTTAATCAATTTTTAAAAAAGAAAATATTAATTTTTCATTTCTCTCCCAAGGAAATTTTGTCCAAGCCATGTTAAAGAGGATGGTGTCAAGTGAAGAGAGCTCATATTTTTGAGCTTGATCTTCATCAAAAAGAAAGCACTTATCTAGTTTTTCAAAAGCCCTAAGGTAATTCATTATAATTTTCATTGCTTTTCATGAAATTAGCCTATGATTTTTGTGTTAAAAACTTATATTTAAAGCATGATTTAGGCCATAGAACCTTCACGTACATTTCAATAAAAGTCTCTATTAATACTTTATAGACTACTGCGCATATTATGAATAGAGTTATAATAAAATCAGTTCAAAATACTTCGTATGAAGTATGAAGTAAAAAGAGAACCAGCCTTAATTATATAAAGATTTAGAATTGTCTAGCATAAGTCAAGTAGATTAGATCTAATAAACTTGACAATAAATTAAAAATGGGTCAGTTTATAGGATATCGTAAAGATAGTTTGGGATTTTATTTTTACTATCCTTCTGATCAAAAGTTTTAATCAATAAAAATATATGCTTTTTAAAAAAAAAGTTTCTTGAAGTAGGTGGTATTTATAGAGAGATCAAGTTAAAGGAATATTCCTTAGAAACTCAAGTTGATAATGTTGATTTTAAAGAGTTCAGTGAAAAGCCTTTTATACTTGTTAACCCAGTTCTAGGTCAAAAATCCATTGAAATTCCTAAGCTCCCTGAGAGATATAGATTTATAAATGAATAAGATTTTAAATCTTATTTAATGAAAAAAATAGATCATAATGATGATTTAAAAATTTATAAAGAGGCTATACTACTTAAAAATTCAAAAAAATAGCTAAAAATAATGAATTTTGAGATAGAATCCATGCATATAAGCCGGGTCTGAATACTTGTTGACTTATAAGAGGGAATAATTTCCATTGATTACAAGTAAATTTTCAAAGAAAGATTAGTAAGGGAAACCTATAAAGTATGATTGGTTATGAAAGGTTATACTCAAAAACAAGGGTTGGATTAAGAGAAACTTTTTTGCCAGTTGCTATAATAAAATCCATCCAAATTATGTTAGCTTTAGCCATATATTATGATTATAAAATTTGATAAATGGATAAAAAGACAATATTTTTTAGTGATTTTATTGAGAAATTTTATTTACAAAATAATCTGTTGGGTTTGTATTCTCTATTGAACCAAATAAGGTGTGCAAGTTACATTAATTTATTTGTGGATTAAAGCAAATCTCTAGAATTTAGAACATTTGATTTGATGAGACAATCAAATTATTTAACTTTATCAAAATCTAAATACACCTTGTGTGTATAAATGAGTTAAAGATTATACTGTTATATTTTTAATATTATATGTTAATTATATACTATTAATGAATAATGACGTAGGCATGATGACAGAGGTCAAAATCTATCTATATAGGACTTCTTTTATGAAAAATTTGAGAGATGCAACCTATATTCTCGATATTAAGATCTATAAAGACAAAACTAAGAAAATAATTAAACTATCTTAAAAGTTGTATATTAAAAAAAATAAAAAGATTTAGCATGAACAACTCTAAGAAAAATCTCTTATCTTTCAATCATAGTCTTCATCCTTTTAAAAATAATGGTCCAAAGACCATAAAAAGCATCAACAGATGTATGGTGTGCCCTATGCATCAATTATCAATAGATTGATGTATACCTTACTGTGTACACAACCTAATATAACTTATTTTACAAGGATTACGAGCAAATAGTAGGCAAATTTTAGAGAGAAACATTACTCAACTGTTAAAATAATTCTTAAGTACTTAAAAAAGATTAAGAATTTAATTCTAAATTATGGAGCTCAAGAGTTAAATATTCATAGATACTCAGACTCAGAATTTTAATCGGATGTAGACGATCGCAAATTTACATTTAATTTTATTTTTCTAAGTAATAAAAGAGTTGTGAGTTGAAAGAGTTTTAAATATGTGACAATAACTAACTTTATTATAGAAGCTGAATATATTTTTACTTTAAAAGTAGCAAAAGAGGCTATTTAAATATAAAAATTCGTGTTTAAACATAAAAATTCATGTTTAACTTAGTATAGTTCTTAACATGACTTATCTGATAAGCGTGCCCTGTGATAATACTGGTGCTATCACACAGGCAAAAAAACTGAGATCATACCAAAAGTTAAAGTAAATTCAACATAAATATCATATTTTAGGAGAATTTATTAGTGATTGAGAGATTATGATACGAAAAATACCTTCACTAGATAATGTTGTTGACCTTACTAAGGTGATAACACTGAAGTAGCTGGACTAATATCTTAAGAAAATGGGTATTAAATATAGCAGCAAATGATTTTAGTGTAGTATACCTTAGAAACCATTCGTGTTATCAGTTTTAGGGTATTATATTTTATATCACTTTATATATATACTGTACATATATATTATTAATAAAAAAAAATTATTTCTGTTCATATGTGTATGCTGTTTTCTTAGTTTAATCATACTAATGAATAAAGTATACATATAAATATCTAAATAATAATGATTATCAAATTATTTTCTACGTATGCAATATTGACTGGGCATTAATATTGTATAATAAGTATACTGAATATCTTTGATAAATATTATGAGATAATATTAGACAGATAACATGACGATCATGTCATTAGGACATTAGTATAGATTAACAATTACAAAACTATTTTTCAAACATGATTAAAGTAATAATAAATCATACAAAATATATGTAGTCAAAGGCTCGTTATTTAATTGTGCTATTGTATGATGTACTCCTTTAACTTGAGACATTATAATCGTTATTTAATATAAATACACATGATTTATATAATGTATAAGTACAGCACTAATCACATTTTATATAAAAAGCCGGTTTAGTTGTATATTATTTATATCATAATACAAATGACTGTCAAAATGAGATCCATCGACTCAAAATATAAAATTTGAGTTACATTGATTTGATTCAGATTTGATTTTCTGTACGAACATTAATAAATGGTTAAAACACTAAATCTTGGCTAGGTAATAACAAATATCATACAAAAAAGTTCGTAGTGATAAGTTCAGTACACAATAACTGATGGTTCTTACAAATACTAAGTTTAGGACTTTAACTCTGTATGAACCCTGACTTAGTAGGGATAGGATGACAGAGGGATATTACCCACATAATATGTATAATCAAATTAAAAGGATTTAATGAAGACTTTTTTTTTATTGTGATTTAGAGACTATAGCACATTGCTAGATATTAATCATAATCGTTTAGCATTCGAAAAGTTTGAAACAAGTTCGATGAGATTTATTTTAGCTCACAGATAATACCACAATGAACCCAAAAAGTCATAATTAATAACTATTTATTTTTTTATTAAAAATAAGAGAGAACTATTAATTATTATCTATTAAGAGAGCTAACACTCTCAGTGATAATAATTAATTGAAAAATATAAATCGCTTATGCGATAACTAGTTTATCAAAAATAAGAGCTTGATAAATTAACTTGATTATAACTTAAAGTAAGTTATAATATTTTATTAATATTTTAGAATATAAATATAATTAATTAAAGTTGGTCAAAATTGATTTGATTAGCTTTAGGATAAGTTTGATATTAAAATATCTAACAAAGGCAAATTTATCATTTCACCATTTAATATTGTGAAGCTTGTTAGACTAGCTTTGGATTTATATGTCTTTAACCTTAAAGTCAATGACATTTATGTAATTTATAGTGATTATATGAAAGAGTCAATTTTTCATTATTGATAGACATTATTTCATTTTATAAATTTGAAAAAGAAAAAGAAAATACAAGCTCTCATTTTCTCCTCTCTCTTACACATGACCATAGCAAGAAGTAATTTGGAGTTTGAAAATTTGGAGGCATGCATCCCTTTTGGAGCTTATTTCTTCATTAAATTAGGCTAAAGGTTAGCCATTCAAGCTTAATTTACATGATTATACTTAAATCAAATCCTAAAGTATGTTTAATTTGATTAAACCCTAAATATTTTTTTCTAAAATCATTAACAATTCAACAATTAGTATCGATTAATATTCTATTTATTAATTCTCAAAGTCCTGACTAGAGTAACATCATGAGGGTAATGCACTCTAATTTTATTTTTGTCAATAAATGTGACTGGTACCAAGGTAATTTTGGGCTTTTTTCTTCCCTAACATGCGTGACATGAAGTCATTTGTAAGATTGGATAGACAATACTTTGAATAATTTTTTTGGAATCGATTGGAATTTTTTGCTAGCATCGGTCCTCCTAATATAGGATTGTCCTCTGCCTCTTATTTTCTATCTTAGGAGTTAGCTGCTCTTTTTTGAATAGGCCACTAAGTCATCAAGGTATTAGTTATCTACTAGAAGCTTGATTTGCTTCTTTACATAAAGGCAGTTGTCAATACTGTGCTTATATGTGCCGTAATTCTCGTAGAATCGGCTACTAAAGCATTTCATACTTTTTAACTTTATGAGAATGGACTCTGCCAAGTAAAGGCTATTACTTTTCACATATTGAAGCACTTATAAAAGTGAAACCTTTAGAAGAGTGAAATTTCTACCTTATAAGTTTGGCCATTCTTTGTGGTCTCTCCTTCAGGTTAAATTTTCTTACTATATTATTTCACTAGTTATGTTGGGATAGCTTATTGCCTTTTTTTTCTTCTTCTTTTAGGGTCTTTTTGTTTTATGTACTTTGATTTTGGCTTTTGAGCGAAGATTCTATCCCTTTGTGTCATTAGGTCATCCTTTATTTTTGTCTTTGTATCATCACCTAATTCTCGATTTCCATCTTATTGAATAGTTCTTTACGAGAGGCCTTATGATTATAGATCACTTGGTTATTACATATTATCCTCTCTCTACATGGAACCATTTCCTTAACCCTTCTAGTGTTAAGGGATAATGAAAAGTTTTGAGATTAATTACCTTGTCGTGAAACCTCTTAACGAAATTTTTAGGCTCTTATTGGCCTTTAACGAAGTAGGAAGAGAGAGCTTGTACTATGAATTATTTGAATAATGCCTCATAATTTCTTTAGAAAGATTTGACTTAATCGTCTGAAGCTACCAATGGTTCTTGAGACTAGTTTTTAAACCATCTCTATGTTTGTCCTTCTAGGATTAAGAAAAACAACAACACATTAAATACTTTATCAATTCGTAAATCAGTATCATTTTTCTAAATATATTGAGATGCAAGATTTGATCAATTTTACCAGTGTAAGGCATAATTTATAGTATTTTGAATCTTTGGAAGATTGTCAACTTTACTGTGTACTTAGTGAACAGGGAGTAAGTGCATCTTTTGACCTTAGAATCGTGTCCAAAATTCAGAGTAAGGTTGACTTTTTATTCTAGTCTTCACTTTCTAAAGTATATTTTAGACGTAAGGTTTTAGAGTTAGGTGGTTTATTTTTTGGGTACAATAGGATGGGCATCTCATTTTCAAGATCTTATTTTATTAAGTTGTGATCTCAAGTTTATAGTGGTTTGTTTAAGCCCTAAACTTTTTTAAGTATTCACATTAGGATCGTATAGGGTGTTAGACATTTCTAATTTTGTAATATTGAATATCCTAAATAAAGCATTTAGATTTCTTATTCTCAAATTTTCTTGAGACCTGATGAGTTTCTCTTTTTCTTTTTGAGTTGCAGTAAACCGAGTTATCCTAACAACGAGGGCTACTGTAAGAGTTTTAATTTTTGCCCTTCCCTTAGACTAAGTTCAACTCTTTTTCGTCTCCGAAACTTTTGACATTCCTTACAGCACACCTTCACTATATCGCGCTTATAGCAACATTTTTAGTTTCACAGCCTCTTTCTTTAACTGCTTATTTCTCTACTCTAGCCTTTGTCTCTACCTTTCTTCTTCTGCATGTCGACTTCTGTATTCCTCCGACTCTATTCTTAGCTATAAAGATTCAAGCTCTCTCACTAAATTTTCTTTGCATAATTTTTTTTTTTTTATTTTTACTTTCAGATTTTAGTAGAAGTGGTACTATGAGACTTTTTTGTTTTTTTAATAACCAAAAAATTCAGTCTAATCAATTTGAATCGTAAATATTCATTCTTTTAAGAAAAAAAAAAATTAAAAAAGAAGGAAAAACTAATTAAAAAAATCGTGAATATATTTTATAAAAGGTACAAACTATTGGGTTTGCGGGGGACGCGATAAACAGAACAAGGCGGGAAGAGAATACAGAACGATGTCGTTTTCCATATCCCTATGTAAAGAAACTGCAAGCTCGCCCGGGGTCTCGGTAATTCAAAGCATAATTTAGCCCGGGCTATTTGACCAGTCGATCAAATCGATTCATCCCAAATGGACTGTCACGATTTTGAGTTCGAGAAAGCTCGATTGCTAAGTTTGGCTCTTGAATTTGGTTTCGATCCAGAATCGGCAAACAAATGCTTGAATCGTTTGATTTCCCTCTACGGTAGATAATATATCCCAAATTTTTGTTTTCAAATTTTGAATTTCTTCGTATAATTTGTGTTTTCAAATTTTAATTTTTTCGCAAAGGCGACGATGGCCGAGATTTTATATCTGTGGAGCATTGTGGGGATGATTTTCTTGCGTCTCTGGCTGAATCTTTGCAAGAAAGTGAAGACTGGGATGATTTGCAGGCCGCGGAATCCGAAGCTTGTGGAGCATTGAATATCGTGTTTGGAAAAAGGGTTCTTGATAATAATGAAGATAATGAGACTGATACTAGGAATTGCATTGACATTGAAGATGATTCGCCTGAACCTAAAAAGCGAACAACTTTAATGGAATTGGATTCTTCCAGTGACAGTGAAGACTTAGACTTTAAAATTTCGAAGCCGAAGGATGACGTTTTGTTGACTCCGCTTAAACTATCTTCGAAATCTGTGGTAAGAAATTTTTACTAATATCATCACTAATCGTTGATGCTAGTGGTAATGTTACACATTTATGAACATTTATACACATTTACACATCATACATATGTGTGTCGTAGGCTTAATTGTTTGTCGAGTAGTTTGTACGATGAAGTATTTTTTTTTAATCATTTTTGAAGTATGGTAAGAACAATGTCGGCAATTGCTCAGTTTCGTCAATTTCTAATAAGAACCAGCATTCACGGATGTCAAAAAATGAACACGGGACCCTTAGTTTACAAGAATTACGGGCCTTGGATGACTTGGAATTTGCAAATATTGTAATATTTGGCAACAAGACATTTCGAGCATTGCAACATCAGGCTTGTAAAGCATCTGTAGCAAAGCAAGATTGCTTTGTTCTTATGCCCACTGGAGGGGGTAAAAGTCTTTGTTACCAGGTAATTTCTCTTTCTTTGTTTATGCAATAACTGTTCTTCTCCGAACAAGTGGGTTTGGGTACAGTGACATTGTTTTGTACAGCTTCCAGCAACTCTGAAACTGGGTGTGACAGTGGTTGTATCACCTCTACTTTCACTCATTCAAGACCAAATAATTACATTAAACCTGAAGTTTGGAATACCAGCAACTTTCTTGAATTCTCAACAAACTGCTTCCCAAGCAGCAGCTGTCCTCCAAGAGCTAAGGCAAGGTTCAGTTCCTTCTCTGCACCATGACCTGTTAGGAGGTTATGGTTTACTAAATTTTCAGTTCCTATGTGACTTTTACCTGTTGCTGTACTCCAATAAGTTCTTTCCGTTTAGTGGTACAAAAGCATGAAAGTTGGAAGAAAGCGCTGTGCATGTACCATAAGCAACCATAGTATCCTTCAAATTTTAGAAAGAGAATCCTTAGACTCTCTCCGTCAATTGATTTTCATAGTTATATCTGTTTACAGGAAGGATAAACCATCATGTAAGCTCTTGTATGTGACTCCTGAAAGGATTGTTGGGAATCCATCATTTTATGAGACACTAAAATGCCTCTATCAGAAGGTGAGCACTTTTGTTCTTGCCAGATACAAATAAAGCATGCACAGTTTGTGAAAAATTTGGTGACTGATACTGTGGTTATGCTCCTGTATGAATCTCAGAAACAACTGGCAGGTTTTGTTATTGATGAAGCACACTGTGTGAGGTATGTTCATTACTTTACATTGCTTGTGGTAGATAAATGTTGCAGATTTACAGTTTCTTGAATTATGAGTATCAAGCAATGCAACTCATAATTTGTGACTTCCATAGCAAATTTCCTAATTAGTTTCTTCTTGCTCTACTTGTGTTCTCAGTCAATGGGGACATGATTTCCGTCCAGATTACAGGGGATTAGGATGTCTTAAGCAGAATTTTCCAGATGTTCCTGTGATGGCTTTGACTGCCACAGCAACCCAGTCTCTTCGTCAGGTAATAATATGTGCAATGGTAGATTCTTTCTTCTGCATCCTGTCTAAATGAATTTTTTTTCATTTCAATTGATTCTTCAGGACATTCTAAAAGCTTTGAGGATTCCTCGTGCTCTTGTCCTTGAGACAAGCTTTGATAGACCCAATTTAAAATATGAAGTGATTGACAAGACCAAGGAAGCACTCAAGCAGCTTGGACATCTTATAAAGGAGCGTTTCAAGAATCAGAGTGGAATTGTTTACTGTCTTTCAAAAAATGAATGTGTTGAGGTTTCAAACTTTCTGAATCAAAAATGTAAGATTAAGACAGTATACTACCATGCTGGTCTTGCAGCTCGCCAGAGAGTTACTGTTCAAAAGAAATGGCATACAGGAGAAGCTCAAATTGTGTGTGCTACTATTGCTTTCGGTATGGGAATAGACAAGCCAGATGTTGTAAGTCCAGATTAGATCCCAAGTTTCTATCTTTGAATTTTCGTTTGACATTCAATTATTAGATTGTGGTCCTTGGTGAATGCACTTTTGTCTACACTGCATGGAAAATTTTGTAGTTAATACAGCATTGTTGATTTTCTAGCCTACTACTTTTTTTTCTTTCCTATTGTTTTGACATATGATCTTGTTATCAATGTCAGCGCTTTGTTATACACAATACATTGTCCAAGTCAATTGAAAGTTACTATCAAGAGTCTGGAAGGGCTGGAAGAGATAATCTTCCTTCAGTATGTATTGTCCTATACCAGAAAAAGGATTTTAGTCGGGTTGTATGTATGTTACGAAATGGCCAAGGCTTTAAGAGTGAATTGTTTAAATCTGCAATGGCCCAAGCTCAGAAAATGCAGCGATACTGTGAACGTAAGGTAAGTTAATTCTTTCTCTGTCAAGTAGATATTTTTCAATATTCTTTCTTTTTACTGAAATTCTTGGTTCACATTGCTGAAAACCAAGTTTGTTCGTTTGAGCTTTTACTATTGTCATTTATTCCATTTTGTGAACGTTTTTAGGTTGAATGTCGGAGACAAACCTTACTTGAACACTTCGGAGAGTCTTTTGACCCAAAAGCTTGCAAATATGGTTCTAATCCTTGTGATAATTGTCTCAAGACTTCCCTATGAGCCTATGCACAATCACTGTGATCTGCAACTGTGCTGTGTTCTAACCTTTGGTTCCTATATCATTTTCTGTGCTCCATGGAAACTGATGCCTTAAGTATTGTTCAAGGAATGGTGTTTTCTTCTTACATGTCTTTTCCAAATTTTGCAGAAGACAATTCTTCTTCCTAACAAGTCAAAACTGCCTCTGAAGTCGAAAATGCTTTTATCTGTTTTTTTCAAGTTGAAGCATTTCAACCCTGACCCATTTTGTGATTTCAGACTAAATAATACACGCCCTAGTATTTGTGCATGTGTTACGCTCACTCTTGTGTGGTTGAGGATGTCTTCTTGGTGAGCTACATTGGTGAAGAGATACAGTTAAATCTATTGGCACTGCACCTGTATTCATTGCGCGCTTTTAGACTCAAATTAATTTCCTTACTGATTTTGATTGTAAAGAATGAAGTGTCATGTGCAATTTGTCTGAAACCAGATCACTTGATTATTGGTTTCTACTGCTTCTGCTTTTGCACTTTTCCTCCCTTGCAAAATGCACTTCTACTTCCGGTTGTGCATAACATTTTTAGAATTGTGACTTTTCAAATTTATCTACATGCATAAAGATTATGTGTTACAGTTGAACTTGATCAAAGGTTGGCTTTATATGACATGTCGTATAATATTTTCGGGAATCGACCGACTTCACGGACTTGTTCCTTTTCCTGCACAACTGGCACTTCTATGTTGTTTCGTTGAGTATGAACTACGAGTCGTTTATTAGCCTTAAAGATAGACGAAAGGTAGGTAGTTGGTCACGTTCCCGATCAAACGACATATGGATTATCGTTTTGCTAAATGCACGTGTCTTTTCTCTATTTATTAGAGTTTTGTTGACATTGTCAAAAGTGCCTTCTATCCACTATTTAAAATTAAATTTACATAGACAGGAAAATTTTATATACTAGATAGCAATTAATTAATTAGTTAATTATTAGCATCACGTTAGCATCAATCAGAATATAAATTGTATGTATAATATTATTGAAGGAAAAATTAATGACTCTTGTTTATGCTTTCAAAGATGATGTCTATTCTTAAGCTTGAGAGAAGAGATGGTTATGGAAGATTGAAACACAAATCTAACCATTTGGGTAACTCTTAACGATCAACAACTCTTGTTTAGAAGTGCTTCTAATAAAAGCACTTCTAACTATACCGTAATTATCATTTTTTGCAAGAATTAGTGTTTCCCGCTGCTCCTGCTGGCTAGTATTCAACTATGAATCTGAGGTTTAGACCAAGAGCACATGCAACATTGCAACTACCATGCAAATTATTATCGGTGATTAAGATTCGTCGGAAGAAAGATTTAGATTTGATTAGGATTAGATAATGACATGTCAACGACTCAGTAGTATCCAGATTCGTGTGTTGGTGCTACACATTAATAAATTTCCCTAGAAGTATTGAAACTTTGCTTAAATCCAAATTTATCTTTATCTCCTTTAATTTAGCTTAAACCTTTTGTTAAGGAGGGGGGCGGGGCGGGGCCACAGTTGAAATAAGGGATGATTTGTCGATCTCCAAGATTATTAAAAGGACAAAAACACTAGCCGATTGACAAAAATTTAATGAACTATACTTTCAATTCCCCGTTAGAATTGGCATTTTGTTACAAAATATCAACTTGCTGAAAAAAAATTCAGAAAATTGCAAGAAAATTAAGACAGGTGTTAATGATGGACTGGAAAAGGAGTGGGCCTCAATAGAAGGGAAATTGCTATAAACAATACAACATAAAAATTGCCTCCGAGTTGAGAAAAGGAATATAAAATTATATGATTCTGGTAAGCTTTAATTTTCACCTCGAACTAGAAGATAAGGAACTTTTCTGCAGGTTCAAGGTGGCGGCAAGTTATTGCATATGACGTTGGTAGAATAATGACAAGTTATCATACATTTGTACGTAAATATTGGAAAACAGATAAAGTGGTTAGTTGCGTTCAAAGCTTTCATAATTTGATTGACTTTCAGAACTTAGAAATCAGAATCATTAAGTGCCCTTTCTGGTGACAGAAGTTTTGATTTCATCTTTACCCTTCTGCTCGAAGTTGTCCGATTTCGCAGAAAATGAGAAGGAAAAAGAGAAGGAGAACCGATCATGCGTCCGTATGAGAAGGCTTGAACCAAGATTTACTGAGTTGGGAACTGGAAATTGGACGGTGGACCAAAGCCACTGTTGAGTCCCACTGAAAGGCAATAGAGGATGTCCACGTGGACGTAACACAAGTTTTCACGGTAGGAGCTTAAAATATTAACTGCGGTGCTGGGTTGGATGTCTTCTCTCTTTTCTCCAAGATTTATTGCTCGAATCAGACAGACGTTTCTTACTCCTTGTTTCTCTCTCTCTTCTCGTACTACACACTCAACTCGAAGTCCTTTTTAATGTCTCTTTGGTTCTTCACAGTTCACTGCTTTTTTGGTTTGGACCCATTTCTTATCTCACTCAGTATCTGGTAATGTTACCCATATATTCGTCCGATATAAGTTCTGTCTGCGTTCTTCTTCGGCCGCTTCTTGTTCTTCGTAAAAAAAATCCAATTTTTACACGCATTCAGGCTTCGATGCTTCAAAATTAGCCTAAAATTATAGAAAAGGATAGTGCTTTGTGGGATTTACTATATAGGGTTTCTCCGGATAGATTGAGATGACTTAAAGTTGATGTTTTTGTTCATTGTGAAAGATACCCACTTGGATTTGGTTCTTTCTGTGTAGTTCCATCCCACTGTTAATTTGGTGACCAAATCTGTGGGATTTGGATGACTTTTTGGTTCTTTTGGAAGACAAAGAGGGAAGCTTGAAGTTTGCAAATTAGGATTTCTGCGTTTAAAGGATTTTAGGTAAGAAAAAAATTAAATATTTGATTTCAATTATTGTTTATAACTTGAATGTGTTTGCTCATTTAGGAAATTGAAGATTAGGAAGGTCAGATATGTGTTTTGCATGTTGAATACTATTTCAATTTTAGGGGTTCTGTGAGCTTGAATTTTTGCTGAATTAGCGATGTAGGTAAAATTAGGGATCATAATGTTTTAATCTTATATGTTTGTTTTTCCTTGGATGTTCTTGTTTATTGTTAAATGTCTTTACAATTTTTTGTTGGTAGATGAAATTATGGAGGCCGATAAAAAACGTACAAAAGGGGGTTTACTTCACTTATTTGACTGGAATGGCAAATCTCGGAAAAAGCTTTTCTCAAATAATCAAGAGTTGGATGGTACCTCAACGTTTTGGTTATGAAAATACTCATGTTTCTGTAAGAATATGTACCACTTTATGTTTAGTTTGTTTGTATTTGTTAATTCTTGGTGTTTGAACATAGGAGAAGCAAAGAAAGGAAAAGAAAACGTAGGAACCATGGCGAAGTCACTGCTTCAAGTGGTGGGTATTCCTTCTCTTATTTGGGTTCTTATATTTTGTCAACTAATTGGCCTTTTAAATTAGTAGTAGTAGTAATTGTTGGTGATTAGTATATTCGTTGTTTCTATGTTTGCAGATAGAGGTGGAGGAGAGCAGAGCAAGTTCAAGTAACAAAGGAAGTAGCGAATTTAATTGTGCTTCATCGTTAAATAGTGATGAAGGATATGGATCTAGAGCACCTGGGGTAGTTGCTAGACTTATGGGTTTGGATTCTCTGCCAACTTCAAATGTTCCCGAGCCTTGTACTACCCCTTATTTTGACTTGGCTTCTATGAGAATGTCTAATTATGATAGGAGTATTCTTAATTTGTGTAGTGAAAACCACCCTGGGGACTATCTCAAAGCTCCTAGTAACGAGTGGTTTTATAGGAATCAAGTCGAATCAAGGGCAGTGCATAAGGTGCAAAACCGGCCGATTGAGAGATTTCAAACTGAAATGCTGCCTCCAAAATCAGCTAAATCCATTCCAATCACCCACCATAAGCTGTTGTCTCCTATCAAGAATCATGAGTTTGTTCCGACAAGGAATACAGCTTACATTGTGGAGGCAGCTGCAAAGATAATTGAGGCAAGTCCCCATAGAATGTCAGGGCCTCAGAAGCCTAAAGAATTTATTTCTGCTAAGTACATGAAAGGACAGCATCGTGAACAGAGCCACCGTGAATCGTATAGTACACCAGCTAAGGTTTCTGTCAGTTTAGAAAGGAGGAGTCCAGACGATATGAGGAAGAAAGGAAAATCAGTTTCAATGGCTGTACAAGCAAAGGCCAGTGTACAGAGGAGAGAGAGATCACCCTCAATGAGCAGTAGTAGTAAGAGTTCAATTAACCAGAAGGAAAAGAACGGCGTCAAAGCATACCAGTTTTGCCAGAGCCAGCATGACACACAAAGGTCTGCACAGAAGGGAACTTCTACAAACAGAGCTAGCAATGTGCTTAGGCAGAATAACCAGAAGCAGAATTATACATTTAATAAAGACAGATCAAATTTAAAGACAATTGTTGTTGACCAGAAAGGTAAAAATTCCAATTCCACAAGTGGTTCTGTAGGGCCGAACAAGAATGTGACTATGGCTCGTGCCAACTCAGAAACTGGGTCCAGAAAGACAGGCTTAACAACAAACAATGCCAAAAAGGAACCTTCGTCATCTAAAGTGAAGAATTTATCTCGAAAGAAGCAATCTACAAATGCTGATTCTCCATCTGAAGCAAGTATTGCTGATAACGAAAGGAAGAAAGATGAGAAGTCTATAAAATGTAATGTTGCAATTGAAAGGTCCATGAATTGGGGCGCAGATAATGGAAAAAATGGGATGGATGTTGTTTCATTTACATTCTCATCTCCTATAAGATCCAGGCCTGATCCTGAGTCCTCTGGTCAGGTCATGGGAAAAAATAATAGATTCAATATCGATTGTTTGGGTGATGATAATCAGCTTTGCTTGAAAAAATCAATGTTATCGGCTACTGGGTTGAATATAATTGGTGGTGGTGATGCTTTGAGTGTACTTTTGGAACAGAAACTCATGGAATTAACACGTAAGATTGAATCATCCAACTGTAATGTGATCAAAGAAGGGGCTTCTGGTAATGCAGCATCTGGTTTACAAGATTCAGTGCCTGCACACGGTGTGGTAACAGCAGCAGAAGGCCAAAGGCTTCAAGTTTATCTAAACTCTTGTTCAACTGCTAATGACAGTTCAGTGTTTAGCATCAACCCTAAGTGGCAGGTGTATCTCATCAGTTTTCAGTACTCAGCTACTGCTTTTTCATTTACTTGTCTTCACTCATCAATTCGTTTATCCCTCTATTAGTATTTGAGAAACCGGATTTAATCACATGAAAAGAGGTCCAAAATTAGTTCTGTTGGTGCCATGTCCTACAGAGTTCGGGGCTTAAATCTTAATTTATTGGTATATATGATGCTTTGTTGTCATATTTTAGAAATCCGATTATCTGTCCAGATATTATGCGGCTGGAATTTCTTGTTTCTTGGCAGTTTCAACATGACATTGCACAGCCTACTTCATGTACAAATTAAAATGTAGCTGTAGATACTCTTAATTTTGTGCACAATACAAACAAGTTACCATATGCTAGAACAAGTTAAAATTAATGTTTTCTTGCTATGCCCTTCTTCACAGAGCCACTACTATTCTGATAGCTGTTTTTTACTCACTGGACATATCTTGAAATATTACTCCTGACACCATTCAAAACTCTCTTGAACAGTTTCAACAATCTGGTGAAACGGAAATGCCTAACCGTGGAACCAATAACAATGGAAATGGAAGAGAATTTGATTGTGAACATTCCAGCTCAATTTCAAGTCTTGAACAATCATACACAAGTACTAATTGCTCAGATAGCAGGGGCAGCACCAATGGTAAATTACAGTATCTATTGTTTGTACTTTTTGCTTCAGATAGATGCATGATTACACACCTGAAAGTTTTTTTACTTCTGGCTCATCGTTGATTTAGTGTGCAATTATTCTGTGATGGCAAGATAGTATCGTTGGGAGTGCAATCATTATAGGCAAGAAATAAATTAATTATGGATCAGATGAATATAAAAAGCACTGCAAATCATTTTCTGAATTATTTGGGTTACAATGTGAATTTTGCATTGTCAAGAGCTGTTTTTACCATGTGAGATCTTCACGGATTATTTAAATGACTTGAATTAATCAATGTTTCATAAAACAACTGAATAAGCCATACAAAACATCAGAATGATTACTGTCTGTGATGCTTCTGCTTAAGTGCAAGTTCCAATGAATCGAGTGTTGACCACTATATATGCTTCCTCTTTCCAGACAGCAAGCAGTTTTTATGGGCTCAAGATCAAGCAGAATTCACCTTGCTTGCTACAGATGCATCAATATCTTTGGATTATGAGGCAGAGTTATCCGAGTCAGCGTCTTCTATATCAGTTGGGCTAACAGGCAAAGAACATATGACTAGAACATTCAGTCTTGGAGATGCAACTGAATCAAGCAACTGGGAATTTGATTACTTGAGTGAATTACTAGACAATGCTGAGTTAACAATGAACGAGTTTGCATTGGGTGAGACCAACCGGGTCTTAACGCTGAGCCTGTTCAACCAGCTGGAGAACCAGGAAACCAAAATGGGAAGGAATACAGATGAGAACTCAAAGCTTGGGCGAAAACTTTTGTTTGATTTTGTCCACGATTGCCTGGATTTGAAATACAAACAGTTTTTCTTTGGAAGCTGGAAGGGATTGGCTAAATGGGCAATTATATATCAAGGGAAGGATTGGTTGGCTGAAGAATTGTACAAGGAAGTACATTACTGGAAGAGCGCTGGAGACTTGATGGTGGATGAGCTTGTGGACAAGGACATGAGCTCACAGCTAGGGAAATGGCTTGACTTCGACATAGAAGCATTTGAAGGTGGTGTTGAGATTGAAAGTAAGATATTAACTTTGTTGGTTGATGAGTTGGTTTCTGATTTTTTGCTCTATTAAAGCACTGTTAAGTTGGGTTTCTTATGTCTAAATTATCGTGTATTTAGGTGACTTATGTTTCCCAAATGAATCTTTGTACCATTTCCATTTGGATGAGCAAAAAAATTGTTCTGCTCATACATAGAATACTGTACTTCCTTTTTTTGTTTTGTTGGACTTGTATTGTCGCATCTTATTTCGACTAAAATATGTTGATGAGTAGACCAGAAAAAACTCATTAAATAAAAATAGAAATACTTGTTTTGAAAACCAAGAGTTATAATTCTCAACAACCAAATTGTATAATATCTAATTCTACTCCTTGTCTCATTATGACCACCTTCGTTTAACAAAGATAAGAACTTTCCTTTGGTTGGAATTTGGAAATAGTGATGGTATGCAAATATTGCAACCAAATGGAATTAGAATTAGATTACATTCATTTTATTATATATGTAGGTTGGCTTAGGCATACAATCTGCTGTAACTGAAACCAAACCCTAATCATTAATCAATTAATTAACAAACTAAGTTATTGGATTTGTTTATTCTTGAGCATTCACAGACTTATAAAAATATTGCATAATATTCTCTTTAAAAATTATAAAATACTAACCCAAAACATTTCCCATATTTTCGCATCTATAGACCAATTTATACTCTATCCACTTAACATCTAAAGGAAAATTTTACCATGAGTCTAGGAATTGTGCATTTGAAGCTGCCCATTGGCCTTATTATTTAAAAATATGGACACATATTACTGAAAATATATTTGAAATCAACCTTTAAATTATTTTATCGATGATGTAGCTTATTCTTATATCTAAATTGAATAATTTTATTATATTTTATAAAAATGAAAAATAATTTCGTCGTTCAATTATTAGTTTGAGTGATAATATCTCCATATTACAAGACATTTGTTTCATATTTTTCATTTCTCATTTTGCTAACAATAATGGAGTAACAACATAATTGAATATCCAAATAATCAAAGAAGCAACTTGTGTTTATGAGTTGATGTCTCATCCCTCATTCAATTTGTATATTCTTGTTTGTTTGTTTGATAGAGATACGAAGTACAACACAAACCACAAAATGTGATTTTTCTAATAAATTATGAATCATATAGATGTCACGTGGGAGCATATATCATAATCTCTATGATGTTGTACATCCCATGTGTATTTCTTTCATGCCATTACACGTAGGTCCCAATTGAAACAAATATTCCAGGTGTCAACTTCTGATTGGCTGGTGCATTCCTTAGCCATTGGTTATGCCAACCGCTATTCTTCTTTTCTGGATACTGACAAAAAGGGACACTGTATTCTGCAACATGTTAGCAGATTAGCATGCTGATCAAATTAATTTTTTAATTAATTATAAAATATTTACAATGATTAATTGTTAATGAAGGAAAGAAGACGACGAAGAAGAAGATGATGCCCAAAAATTAGGATCCTATGAATTTGTAAATAAAGTGGTGTCGTTTGGGATGATATGTCACTCTACGAGAGAGAACGTGCAACCCCCCTAGTAATTTTTGTATGCCCAATAAATTTTTATATTTATTTTAATTATTTTTCCATTTTGTCCATGACCCCTTTCCCATATTTCCACCAAGATCCCTTCTCTTCTGGCGATGCTAATTTTTATATTTATTTACGTATAACAATTTTATTTATTGTTATAATAATTTATTATGTGATTTTCTTTATAGAAAAAGGGAAATACCACAAAGCCTCCATGCCCGCCGTCTACCCTTTGGAGGCAAGTAATTGGCTGTCATCATCTATTGGCTTTTATGAACTTCTACTATTTAAATATATTTATATTATTGTAATATTAATTATATTTCAATCAAATCATTTGGACTTATTGTTAAGCATGTTATTAATAATACAAAAATATTTAAATAGTGGAAATTCAGAAAAGCCATTATTATTATTATTACATCAAAATATTTAAAAATAATTATATGGTTATATATAATTCAAATTCAATCGACAGAATATATAAAATCCATATTCATTATTTTAACACTTTATTAACAAAGTTGAAAGGTATAAATTTTATATTTTAATTAATGCAATTATTAATTTAATTACATAAAAATATCGTGTTAATTGTATAAAAAACAAGTAAAAAAGATAATAACATTCAAAATTGAAGCTTTAATAATTTTACAAAAATGAATCTCATTTATTCTATTTTTAACAAGTAGGATTTGATCTCGTTGAAATGACTTAAGTATCAATTTATATTAAGTTAATTTTTTAATATTTTTAATGGTCAAAACTCAGTATAATGTGGGTAATTTTGTCGTTTAAATTGAGATCAAGGACTTATTTATAGAAATAAGCTAATTAAAATTCCTTTTGCAAAGATACACAGACACAAATGCTATCATTTATAGGATGCAAACTTAATACTAATGAAGGTGATATCTATGCCATATAATTAATTAATTAATTAATTATATTGTTGTTATTCTAACATATATACTTTTTAAAATTAGGATATGTAATTATTAATTTATATAATTAAATTTATTTATAATAATAATAATAATAATAATTAAATTTATGTATAATAATTAATTAATTAATTAATCAATTAATTATATTGTTGTTATTCTAACATATATACTTTTTTTTTAAATTAGGATATGTAATTATTAATTTATATAATTAAATTTATGTATAATAATAATAATAATAATAATAATAGTAATAATAATAATAATACGGACCATGAAAAGGCTGCAAAGTAAAAAATTTTGACGTGTAAATTGTAAATAAGATCCCCTCTACTGCTTTCATTCGAGTACAAATCTCCACCTTTCTCTTACAATTTCACCCTTTCTACCATTACACAGTCTCACGCTGCTTCTTTCTTTTCTGATCATAAGTTGAAGTTTTCACCGTTTCCAAAAAACATGGAGCTCAACAATGGGGGAAACTTGACCCGAGAACCGAAATCAAGCTTCGAAAACACTGAAAATGATAGTAGATCCGAGCAAAACGAAGAACTCGTACAATCTTTCTTTGATGATCAGATTGACAGCAATTGTTCAACTCCTTACGTTAGTGCTCCTTCAAGCCCCGGAAGAGGATCAGGACTTGATAATGGCGGGTTTTATTACAGTGCTCCAGCTAGTCCTATGCACTTTGCATTAACGGAGTCGTATCCAGTTCTGTCACCTTCTTCACCAGATGGCGGTAAAGGTGGTGGTTCTGTGGGCGTTGGTTTTGAGTTTGGATTCGAGTCCGGTGCAATGAGTTCAGCGGATGAGTTGTTTCTTGATGGGAAGATCCGACCTATGAAACTGTCTACCCATTTGGAGAGGCCGCAGGTTTTGGCTCCAGTGCTGGATCTCGATGAGCAGGAAGAAGAAGAAAAAGACGACGAAATAAGTGTAAGCAGTACAAGAGGAAGAGATCAGAGAGTTATCAGAGATAAATCTATGAGGAGAAGAACAAGATCTCTATCTCCCCTTAGAAGCAATTGTTTGAAGTGGGATGAAGATGGGCAGCAACACAAAAGTGCTTCTTATTTAGATAATATTCAAGACGTGGAAGAAAAGAATGAGAGTAGCAACAGGAATGAGAAAACAACTACAGTAGAAGCAACAGACGCAGCAGAAGTAGCTTCACTTTCAGCCTCGTCTTCGAGATCATCTTCATCTGGGAGAAGTTCAAAGAGATGGGTTTTTCTGAAAGATTTTCTATACAGAAGCAAAAGTGAAGGAAGAAGCAATAACAGATTTTGGTCTACTATTTCATTTTCCTCAGTTCTTCATAAAGAGAAGAGATTAGCCACAAGCTCAAACACAAACCCTAGCAGTACTCCTCCACAGAATAATAAAGTTCCGAAAGGAAAAGGAAATTCTGTTTCTCAAGTGAAGAAACCAGTCAATGGGATAGGAAAAAGAAGAATTCCACCATCACCACATGAATTGCATTACACAGCCAGTAGAGCTCAGGCTGAAGAGATGAGGAAGAAGACATTCTTGCCTTACCGACAAGGTTTACTTGGCTGTTTAGGGTTTAGTTCAAAAGGTTACGGTGCCATGAATGGATTAGCTAGAGCTCTGAATCCAGTCTCTTCCAGGGAATTAATTTTTTAACAATATTAAATCTGTTGTGATGGAGTTTCAAGCAAATTGTATAGATATAATTTTAATTTATTGGAGTTTATATTATTTAATTAGTTTCTCTTCTTCTTTCAGAAAGGAGAAAATCTGTTCCCTGATGTATCTATCTATCTATCTAACTTCATCACTGCTGAATCCTGAAACTGCAGTCTGCTGCATTTGACTTCTCCTTCAGTTTCTTCATTTCTTGTATTCCATTTCTTCGTTTTTTGTGCTTTAATCTTTTAAATAGGATTATCAAACCAGACTACTGGTAAAATAAAAGGAAACTTCAAGTTGCGGACGTCTGTACCGTCTAAAATATAGATTCATTTAAAACTGACATTATTTTGTATTAAATTAGTAGTATAAAATTGCAAACAGCAAAAAAAAGAAGACTGTATGGTAAGATAAGATTTATGATTTTTATCTATTATTTCTATTATTGAGAAGCAATGTATGAAACAGTATCCTAAATTGGATTATTGAACTAATAATTAATAAGATAAATATTAAGGGACATAACCCTGTATTATGTATCTTAGGTAGCGAGGCCCCATGAGGCATTGTAACCCACAATCACAGAGAATGGGAACATTATGTGTTTTTTGGCAGTATTTTCTTGTCCTAAACTTGCGATTGATGTTATTATATTATAAGATTTTGAGAAGATATATAAGGTATCTATCTGAAGTGCTTTTCTTTCACTCCAAAAGCATTTGAGAGTTTTGGGACCATATATAAATAACAAGTTGCTTTTTCTTAATCAGATCATGAGACATTTGAGTTGATTTTGATGGGTTTATTCCTAAATCTTACCTCTTTTTGGCTTCTTCTCTGTGTCTTTCTTCCTCCATTGCTTCATCATTTTGCCCACTCCATTTTCATTGAACCAACTTATCAAATGAAATTATACTACAAAATCATGACAACAACATATAATTAAAGATTTTCCGTCGATTCCGAGTTTTTATATAAATAGACACACATGTTTGTAACTAGCATGTATAAAATTATAGATATATAATTAGATCAAAAAAGGATATTAATTAATTATAAAAACTAGTTGAAGAGTTTGAAAACAAAGCAATCAATACTATATCCAGATATGAGCTCCAACTTCATGAACCTGTTGTGGGAAATCAAATCATGGTCCCAGCTCCATTATTGTTTCATGGGCTAATGTTCGAATTCCGTGTTATTATTGGTATCACTATGATTGCACAAGTTATGGGTAACAGTAAAATACAGGTTCGTTTGATAACAATGCAACCTTGCATATGGTTTATATCACAATCTAATTAACTACAGTTGTACCTTTTTTTTCCCTTTGCTCCTATTGGAATTTCATCTCTAAAATCAAAATGATTCTTCCTCTTTTCCCTCTCAACTATGAAAAAATAACCTTTGTTCTTCAAAATTATTCAGTCATACATCATAATAATGCATATTTTGTTGTTCAAGGGATTCAAAATGAGGTGTTGGATGAGTAATGACAGTTCTTTTTAATGCTTTGGAATGACAACACAAGGGTTAATCAGAAAACTTGCAATTTGGAAGCATGTTTCTATCCCTAGGCTAAATTTGTAAACACCATTCAAAGAGAGAACACATATGCAGTACACAATATTTTTCTGAATGGAACGGAGCATCATTAATTTAACCTTCGCAATTCACGGCAAAAGATTATCGACCAACAAGAAATTTGAAAGCAGCTTTTATCACTAGGCAACACTTGACAGAAGCCACTATTTTGAAGTCAGAACACGTAAATCATCTTATGACAAATGGCTGTAGCTTCTAATTTTCCTAAGTAATTACTCTTCACCCAACATACATAAACTCAGTGGAATCTGAGATGGTGAGACTTTAGAGAGTTGCAGAGCAAATCCATTTGTCTGTTTTCTGAAAGTGAAATAATGAATGATCAATGCGACTACATGATCACAGTTTCTTGACTGGCCAAGGGAACCAGTGGGCCAAATTGAAATTTTCTTGCAGCATTTCCATATTGTTGGATTTTAAGCCCATTACAGCTTTTTTTTTCTTTTACTTTTTCTTGGGAATCTCATTTCAGACTGCGATATCTTGCTCCTTTTTTAACCCTAACTTTATCAAATTACTTGAAAATTGATGTCTATGTTTTGTCTGAGCTATATGATTGAATCACTTCCTGACATTAGAATAGCAGGAAACATGATCAAATCAAATGAAGCAAACTTGACAGAGACGATTTATTATGCTTTGCCATGGCAGCACAAGACATTGATGGGGCTCAACTCAAGATGCAAAACACATTGTAGTATTAATGCTTACTGAACGTGTAAGAAGTAAGAAAGACATCTTTTTCTTCTCTTCTGAAAAAATTTATGACTACAGTTGCACAAATTTAATCGATGTAAAGAATATGGATAATAACATTTGGGTCATTACTATTGCGCGGTTGCTTTTTGTTAACAAAAACGGGATAAACCAAAACACACTTTTATTTGTAAATTCACCAGAACAAAGGATCTGAAAATTATTAGCCATAAAACCGATAAATGAGAAATAAACTCAAACTAGCCAATTATTTGTAACTAGAAAAATTAGGGAGTCGGATGTAATTACCTTAAATAATTTAATTTATTTTGACGAAATTGGGGTCTTGCGACAATCGAATTCACGGCCTCTCGCACCCCAAGCGAGAATCATACCACTAGACCAAATACCCGCTCATTTTAGAGTTGCAAAAATGTCTGTCATATCAGACGATGGTGAAAGCAGAATTCAACGTGTTTTTGCCTGATGTTTTGTCTTCGATACGTATGGTTTTCGACTACCTCTCGAGCTTAATTACAGTTAACGTTCATCGATGGCTGCTAGAAACAACATAAGCTTCGATTCCGTACAATACCCCTAATTTGTTTTTCCTTTCGTTTTTTTCAAAAGATTGAAGTTAGTTAATTGTTTGTGTAGGCTGGTGGAGTTGATAACACGTTCAGAAGAAAATTCGATCGAGAAGAGTACTTAGAACGTGCTCGCCAACGTGAAAAACAGGCTTGAGCTCTTTTAATTATCACTTCTTGTTTTAAAAAAAAATATAGGTTAATGTTCTATTTAATGATTTGATTTTCAAAATTTCTTTTTTCTTGGTGAATTCAGGAAGAGGGGAGTTGAATTAAACCAAAATGTCAGTAATCAGTTTTATTTTAGTCATTGTTTTCTTCTTTGTAGAATTAATTCATGGTCTATATATTTTCTATTGTTCTTAATTTTTGTTTTTGCAGCAAAGGGTCCTCCCGTGCTAAGGCAACCATTGAAGCATAGGGATTATGTTGTGGACCTTGAATCTCGATTGGGTAAAACTCAAGTGAGTACATTTTCTTTTCTTTTATCTTTTAGTAAAAAAATTTACTAAGCACATGTAATTTATTTGTATTTTGAGTGCATGCAATGACTGGAAAAGCTGTCATTTTTTTATTATCATTTATTATACTTGGTTTAAAATGGCTAGCAGAGTTATAATTTGGCAAGTATCATTTTGCTAGCGGGGTAGCTTTAAATTAGTTGCCTTTAGTTTAAGAATGTCTTGCAAGGATGTAAAGATAGTTCGGATTTGTTGCTAGTGACTACTAATTGAAACTCTGTTTTGCAATGAGAGTTTGGATTTGTCGCTAGTGACTACTAATTTAAACTCTGTTTTGCAATGAGAGTTGAGATTCTGGGTTGACGGTTGCTTTGTTCACATTAGGAGAGTGGGAGATTGCTGTCGTTACCACTTGCGTAATGCGCAAAGCTATCTATGGAAGATATTTGGGAAGTTGTTTTGCATTTTGTGATACTGTGTTTTCTGTCTACTTTTTTGATATGGTTCTTGGTATTGAATGCTTGCATTTACATTTCTCATAAGAATTCTTTTTATGGACTTGTTAAATAATTATATGAAATCTCTCTTCTGAATGTTCTTCCTTTTTATCTTTTTCTTTTTGTACTTTTTACAGGTTGTTACTCCAATAGCTCCTTTAAGCCAACAGGTACCCTCTTACAACATTCTCATGTGTTCCTTCCAATTTTTTTGGTTTATTTAACATCTATGTTAAGGTTTCCAGAGGTTTCTTCTTAGAAATTTGCGTGATTGCAGCTGTGGTTCTTTAGGTTTTCTTAACATCTTATAACAGTTGAAAAATATCAATTATGATCATTACCAATAGATTATTAATTTTGAAAAGAAGTATACATAAAACTTTTATTTTTTTTCTCGACGAGAATGAGAGGTTTTTTGTATTGAAAAACATGTGAGCTCCTGGTGAGTGAATTTTTTTTTTTTTTTTAATATTATTAAGCTACTAGTGGTCTGCTAAATTATTGGTTTATGGGGTCTTAATTGCTTTCTAAAAGATGTGAATCCGCTATTAAGTGATGGGGCCTATAATATTTCTCTTTTTTAGTCTTTTAATTGCTGTGTTATTTTGTAATCTCATCAGTTCTTGTGCAGGCTGGGTACTACTGTTCTGTTTGAAAGTGTGCAGTAAAGGATTCTGCTAACTACTTGGATCATATCAATGTAAAGAAACGTATGTAGTCCTTCACAAACACCATCTAACACACCATCTAATTGTTCTTTTGGCATTGTTGTCTAGATCAAAGAGCTTTGGGTATGTCTATGTGGGTAGAACTTGCATCTCTTGAACAGGTGAACTTTAAGAAATATTCTTTACATTTTAATGAATGTTGAGGTTTTAATCCAAATAAATGAAGAAAATTTAAAGTAATTATTTTTGTCGATGCCGTACATGAGGTGATGGACATTATAAGAAGATTGAGACTGACTACAATGCTCACCATCTCAACAATTCTGAAGAAGAAATTGGCAAACATCTTTAGTGTACTGAACACAGCCCCCTTTTCTAGGAGATATAAGAGGAAGTTAAGAGAGATGTTTTGTAGAAAAAGTTCTCATTATGCTTTATACATTGTTTTCCTTTATACAGAGATGTTGTCTGGCTGTATGTTAAGCTGCATTTTGTGTTATGTATAGAGGTTCGCGAGCGATTTGAAGTGCTCGAGAAGCGGAAAGTCCCTGGCAGCTTCTCAGAGCAAGGTAAGATGCAGAAGGAAATAGTTAGTGAAAACAATATAGAAAAAGAAGAAAATTAGTTCATCTTTATGGGTTTCCCTATTAGTTGGAATTTGTGGCCTAGTAGGTGACAGAAAACTAATGTCTTTGCTGTTTTGTACCTATTAGATCTTGATGAGCAGATCATAAGACAGCAAGAACAAGAGCAGCAGAAGCGTCAACGTCGTGAAAGAAAGAAAGAGAAGAAGGTTAGTATCATAAGATGCTCCTATTGTGAAGCCATAAAATATTTCAACTTATTAAAGATTTTGTTAGAACATTTACAATGTCCATTTGTCTCTTCTATAGATGGTGTTGCATTTCGTTTGCCTAATCAAACAATGATTGATTGTCATTATATTTCTGGGTTCAGAAAGAGAAGGCGGTGGTGGAAGTGGAAACTGAAGCTGATGCTGACATCGCAGCAATGATGGGTTTCGGAAGTTTTCATTCGTCTAAAAAATGATCCTATTTTGCTCACATGTAATAGATTTTGAATGAGTTCCTGTATTCTGTAATGAATGAAAATCTATTCTGGCAATTTGCAAATTGTAACATTTCCCATTTTTAAAGAGAGTGTTTCCGCTTGTACATTTCTTCTAACTTATATAACCAGTTTTAGTTGCCTACACAACCTTTGCTGATGTTAGATTTCATTTCATACCATAGAATGTGACTGTTAGGGGTGAGCTTGGAGTTGAATTGTTTGAGCAGATGACTAAAGTGTAAGCCCTAGTGAATCGATTCAACTACTGATATATTAATTCATGTCACGTATTTGCCTCCACGAATGATAGATGATACAACTATGAAGGAAGATTCTTTTTGCTGATATTTGAGAGGAAAATTAATTTTTTGTAGATGAAAAACCTTACAAAGTAGATTTCAGGAAACACCAATATGTGATACACAGTACAGAGTACAAACTCTGTTTTTGTATGTATTTTGGGGGTATGTGCATGGTAGTTGGGTGCCCGG
Organism: Trichilia hirta; assembly: GCA_035221805.1. Taxonomy (NCBI): domain Eukaryota; kingdom Viridiplantae; phylum Streptophyta; class Magnoliopsida; order Sapindales; family Meliaceae; genus Trichilia; species Trichilia hirta. The sequence goes on along the minus strand of JAWDEX010000009.1, from coordinate 334,799 downwards.
TGTCGTCATGTGGTTTGCGATAGGGTCACTTTGTTTTCGCTTTGTTCTTGTCGTTGTTATATTTCCAAGAATTAAAAAAATAAAATAAAATAATGATGATGCATAAATCAAGTGTAAACAATTATTTGGAACACAATTGTGCATTTTGTCCTCTAATACTATACTACTCACATGAAAATTTAATTAAATCATAATAATTAGTGTCATTTTTTTTTTAAAAGTAATATTTTAAAAATATTATTAAAAACACCAATTTTATGTAAATTTTAAGTCAAATATATACTTTCATAAAATTCATGAATATAAATTTATTTTGCTGATTTTACCCAAAAAATAATAAAATAAAGAAACATAATAATTAATAATAATTAAATACAAGATAATATTTATTTTATTAATATAATTTTTCTCCATTCAATTTCCTATATTTTCCCTCCATTTTCCTTCCATTTTAACAGTGTAACTCTCCATAAGCATCATAAACATCATAAACAAAAATGAGGAGATCTTCTATTGAAATCGAGCGAAAGATTCTGAGCCTTCTTCATGGTCACAAAACTCGAAACAGATTAACGCAAATCCACGCTCATTTCCTCCGTCACAACCTTCACCCATCCAATCAAATCTTATCTCATTTCGTCTCCGTTTGTGGTACCCTTCAGAAAATGGAATACGCGATTCGAATTTTTAATCAGACCCAAAACCCTAACATTCTCCTCTTTAATTCCATGATCAAAGCATATTCCCTTAATGGGCAACAGCAAGAATCTCTAAAATTGTTTTGTTTAATGAAAAATCGTGGTATTTGGTGTGATGAATATACTTTTGCGCCATTGCTAAAGGCGTGTGCGAGTATTTGTGATATTAGCATTGGTCAATGTGTTCATGGAGAGATTATTAGAAATGGGTTTGAGAGTTTTGGCGCCATAAGAATCGGGGTTGTTGAGCTGTACACGAGTTGCGGAGAGATGGAGGAAGCTATGAAGGGGTTTGATGAAATGCGTTACAGAGATGTGATAGCGTGGAATTTAGTGATTCGTGGGTTTTGTAAGAGAGGAGATGTCAATAGGGGGTTGTTTATGTTTTGGAAAATGAGGGAGAGGAGTGTTGTTTCTTGGAATTCGATGATTCATTGCTTAGCGCAGAGTGGGAAGGATAATAAAGCTTTGCTGCTATTTCATGAAATGCGCAATCAGGGGTTCCAATTAGATGAGGCAACTATAGTTACTATGTTGCCTATTTGTGCTCGTTTGGGTGCTGTTGATGTGGGGAAATGGATTCACTTGTATGCTGAATCAAGTGGGCTTTTCCGAAAGTTTGTTTCTGTGGGAAACGTATTAGTGGATTTTTATAGTAAATGTGGAATCTGGGGCACTGCTAGAAATATTTTTAATCAAATGCCTAGAAAAAATGTTATTTCATGGAATGCCATGATTTCTGGACTGGCATTTTGTGGAAAAGGTGAGCTTGGAGTTGAATTGTTTGATAAGATGATGACTGTAGGTGTGAGCCCTAACAAAGTGACTTTTGTAGGCGTTCTAACGTGTTGCGCACATGCTGGGTTGATTGAAAGAGCTCGAGAGTTGTTTGCTACAATGACACAATTGCACTCCATAGAGCCAAATCTTGAGCATTATGGATGTATGGTTGATGTCCATGGACGCAGTGGACAAGTTAGAGAGGCTTATGACTTGATAAGAAGCATGAGTATTAGGCCAAATGCTGCTTTATGGAGTGCTTTGCTGAGCTCTTGTCGCACTCATGGTTATGTAGAGCTTGCTGAGCATGCTGTTAAAGAACTCATTAATCTTGAACCGTGGAACTCTGGTAATTATGTGTTATTGTCTAATATTTATGCCGAACAGGGGAGTTGGGATGACGTTGAGAAATTAAGAGCATTGATGAGGGAAAAGAGTGTTAAGAAAGCACCAGGGCAGAGCATAATTGGATAATGACGTGTCTTTATCTCAAGTTTTAATAGTATGCTGAATTCACTCCCTAGACAAGCCAGTATTTCTGCAGGTTCCATGAAGCAAGACAGGACAAATCCATATATTTACAAGGTTAAATGCACACTTTAGAATACTCTCTAAAGATGGCTGGTGACTCTTGGTTTTCGTTCATGAGCATAAACCTGCACACATATATCTAAACTTAACAATAATTACGAAGAATAAAAGTACCAGCCACAGATGCTTCTATATATAGAAGAACATAATCATCACAGCATTATTTATCAGGGTATCTGAGTTCTTCCGAGTGCAAAGAGAGAGTTGAAAATGGAGGGAGTGTTGCTGTTCACGAAGGAGCTATTCAACAACACCAAAAAGGAAAGAAGATGTGAAACCTGCCGATCTTCTGGATTCCCAATCAGCCCAAGGTTGAGGTGAAAGAGGCAATCCCTGTGAAGAAAGAAGAACCGGTCAAGGTTAATGTTGCTTCTGGAGCAAGTAGAACTTATGAAAAATGAATTTGTACTAGAAGCCTTTTACACAGAATAAATGAAAATTGTTATTTAGTACATTTCCGTCTTTTCCCCTCTTTCAGTATGAAATATGCCCATCAATGTACTAACAGTTCTGGCATGGCGCTTTCATATTTATTAAGTTAAATTGCAGATGAGTGCTGAATTAAAGAATCTTACTTAGTATTGATCTTTTGAGAGAGTGTTTAGAGGAAGTTCAGAAGTGCTTGATATAGACCAACATGAATAACGGCTCTGTTCATTAACTCGTTCTTGTCCATGGATCTCCTAGAATTCCCACGATCAAGCACCATTTGTGAGAATTTTATGGAGGTGGATGTAATTTAGGCTTATATTTACCGAATAGCAAATTAGTTGGTGTTTTTGATGTTTTAGTATTCCTATTTGAAGCCTGAGCCTGCCGCTCAGTTTCATGCAGTCCCTTATCAATTCCCGTGGCGAATACCCCCAAAACTGAGGAGAAGGAAGCTGTGAAGAATGTTTAGCAGGAAGAAGCTACAAAAGTTAATGTGGGAAAATGAAATGAGAAGGGTAATGATGTTCAGGAGAGATGGAAATAATATTAAGGTTTAAGAGTACTGTGGTTTGCTGTTTTTATCTGTTTTTTAAATGGAAGTTATTGTGCGAATTAATGAATAAAAGCCTCCTCAATTAAGAAATGAATTATTATTATTCTGTTTTAATTATGAATATTCTTTGAGAGGTACTCTCCTAAAGCAAAAAAACGGTCTTTTGATTTGCGATCTGCATGGATCAAACGACAGTATATGTAGTTCCTTCCATGACTGCATAAATGGCAAGTCATAGCTATGAAAAGTTCTTACAAATTGTTGGAATTTGAAAATTACTCAGTGGAAAGTTCATTTTTGAAAAAGATGACCACGGCCCCATTCTTGAAATAGTACTGAGAAAAAAAGAACTTATTTCAGATTAAGTAGTTTTATACAATTAATAATTATATTGAAGTTCAACAGAAACTCCGAGGAGATATAAATGTTCTGACGCATGGCCCATGGGATTCCTCAAATTGCTTTACAAAAACAAATACAAACTCTAAATGAAAGAAGAATACCAGCAGCTAGCATCATTTTTTTCGCTTCTGTAAATAGAATTAGAATCCTATCATAATTTTAGCTCATCGCTATTTTAGAAAATTCTTTGCATATCTTTATTGGAAAAAGATAGCGAAGAAGAAAATTATCTTACATCGTCTACATATATTGAAATGAACAGAAAGCATTAATTCTTGCGCTATAAGTCAAAATATAACACGCAAATGACCGAGTATCTGCGACTGATACGGATAAAATCATTAGCCTTGCTCTCCTGGGCAAACTTATAAGATCAAGAAACAAGAACCAGAAAGTAATGCCATGTTATAAAGCTATTGAAATTGAACCCTTTCTGTCCATTAATAAGGCTTGTTTCACCCTGAACACACACCCACACATTGAAATTCCCTACAACACTACGGGGAAACCATAAATTTTCAATCTATATCGTAAATTAACTTGAACTCGTAGAATTACCTCTTTGGTTGGTGTTACTGCAACCAGAATTGAGTACATTTCTTATGTCTTTAGCCGTTGCCTTGTTTAAGGAAATGAAGTCTGACAATACTTTTTCAACACAGTTTAGCATAAATTGTGTTTCCAGTAGCCAAGGTCAATTACAGAATAAGTCAGTTGCTTCAGGAGGCACATTTTATTTTCCACTCCCATTCAATCTATATGTCTCTTCACAACCATTAGAAATCTGTGTTTACTCATTACAATCAAGTCAAAACAAAAATTACAGAAAACAAAAACATAAAAGCAAATCAACACAGTTAATATACTCACAAGTCTATTGTTAAAGCAGAATAGGGCTCTTGCTAATGTGTCTGCCCGGTTTTGTCAGCTGCACGTCCTATTTCATGGTAACAGATTTGCTCAAGAATTTAAAGAAGTGAATGAATAGGAAGAATTCAATCTATGTAGACTGTAAGGTAACACGAAAATGCATGACCTGAGTAGCAGCAGCAGCAAGATATAGCTGTGAGGATCAAAATAAAGATGAACAATTTTTGTTTCGTAAAAATTGATGAGAAAGCCATAATACCCAATAAGAGCATAATTGTTGGTGAAAAAAACTTATGAATTAAGGAGTGATATTTACAAATGAAGAATTTAAAAAGTCAAAAGAAGATAGAAAGCTGAACATGCATGTTTACATTCGAGAATTCGATTAAAAAATTATGACGGTTGGTTGATAGTTTGATATAAAGTTTAGAAGGAATGGTTGGAGACAAATGGACTGAGAAGGAGAATGAAGTTGGTACGGAAGTCACCAACTTGTGGTCTGTTTTGAAACTTAATTTTGTCTTGTTGAATGTCGGAATTGAGAAGTGACGACGTTTTTAGCAATCTGGCATAATGGATTTTGATTGCTTCAGATGTTCGAACTGCAACTTCCCCTCTTCCCAAAAAGTTGAGAACAGAGAATTAAACAATCGAAATCAAGAAAATGGGAATGTGGAGATGCGAGGTATCAATCGCCGTACCTCTTGCATGCTAAGCAAGCTATCCCGATGGTGAGCCAAAATGAACCGTTCTCCCGATAAAGCCATTACAGAGCGAACCCAGTGGCAGGTTAAAACCAGTCAATTTGCGGACTAGCCAATGTGTACACTCAATTAATGGACGTACTTAATTGCACTTATCTATCAAATAGACTACTAAGTGTCGCGCGCTGGTGAGTCAAAATCTCATCTTACGACATAGCGATCTACCGTTTGAGCTACGTTCCCTACTCAATATTTTGTTTAACAGTCCATTACCACGTATACATTACATTCATAGGTACAATTTGTTGTCAGTTTTTTTTATAGTTTTACAGACGGTATATTACTTGTCACTGTTCATGTTCGTCTTCTCTCATCCATGTTCTGTTCATCACCATTCTCGTTCATTTCAGAAACACAATTCCTTGGTGATCAAGCATTTTCATTGAAAGTCTAATCTTCAATTGGATACAATAATACAAGGGAAAACCATATATTTCTTAATTGGGTAGTCGCAAAGTTTCAATCATATAGCGATAAAGCCGTAATAATCTGGCAGTAGCATGAATCAAGCATTTTCATTGATGTCACACATATTTGGTAATGCTGTAATAAGCCTAATATTTACCCCACCCATTCATCAGAGGCCACAATAACACAATGGGAAATCACAGCAAATGACCAAATTACAGAGATCATCAATCATTTGAAAGTCTAACCATTAATTTAAGTCTCATTGTAACAAACAGGGCTCATGTTTTCCAGTCCATAGGGCGGAAAAGGGAGAAAACAAGCATCCCCAGTTCCAAAAAGAAAAATTGTGTCCACCTCATCAATTCAGCGTGTAACAACATGTAGAGAAAGAACCCAGCAAATTCCAACTTTTCTACTTTATTGGCTACTACTTGATGTACTGAGAAAGCCACTTGAATCCATCTCCGTAACCCATTTTGCGGACAATGCTACACATGAATACCTCAAGGGGGCGAACGTTTGAGTCACCCAGATTCACCCTACCTTTGCCGGTGGTGAAGTTGGTCAGTCCAAGATGATATCGCAACTCATCTTCTGAAGCTGCATAGGGGATATCAATCTTGTTACCTAAAATAAGGAATGGAACATTGGCCAAGGATTCATCAGAGAGAAGTGCATCAAGCTCCCTTTTGGACTCAGCAAACCTCTCCTTGTCATACGCGTCTACCAGGTACACAACGGCATCAACCTAGGAATCCAGAAAAAATGTACATATATTCAGACGGCTTTTAACCAAGTAAAGTAGACACTAAAGTTCTCCAAACACAGAATGATTGCTAATCAGGAAGAATGCATTAATGTACTAATTGCAACGAACAGAATTTGAGATTAGAAATACAGCATGATCGAAAATCTACAAATGAACATTGACATATGTTTCTGCCTCTAACTTGTTATAATCTAGATAAATGAGACAATATATGTACGGTGAGGTAGTTCTACACCTTTTTAAGGGAAAAAAGGGTACCATCAGCAAACTCCCATTTACATTCATTCTTTGCCTCCCATGAATCAGGATAATCATAAAAAAAACATTATCTGGGATTACAGAGCAGAAAATACATGAATGCACTCCGCCTAACACAAGAGACAACTTACCGTCCTCAAAAACATCCTTCCAGTACACTTGAACTGTCAATTAAAACTATGTACATATAGCTTTGCAACCCAAATATTTTTGGTTTCAATCTATTTTTTGAATCAATGAAATGGAATATATCTGAAGAAAATAATCTCGGTAATCCATACAATTCCCTATATCCAAAAATGCATATCAACTAAAAAAAAAACAAATTTTCAATCTTTCTAACAACAGAAATTCCCTAATTCTTCAATTAATTCTACCGCACAATCTACCCATTTCAATCACCATAAATTTTGACTTTCTAACATTCTCTCAAATCCTAACCCAATATCAACAATCCATCCATAACATTAGGGACAAAAAAAAGAATGAACTTCATTACCTTGGCATAGTAATCTTTCCAAACTCTACGAGCAATCTGATGGCCTCCTAAATCAAAAGCCTTAAACTTGATTTTCCCAATACTTAATTCCTCCGATGATGGATGCTGTGTCGGCTGATGTTGAACTAATCTCTGATTCATCACAAAACAAACAAACAAAAAGAAGGATGATTATTTACGATCGAAAAATAAAAAAGCAAAAATACCCATTAAAGAAAAGCGAACAATTATATCCATTTACCTCATCTTTCAACATATGAAGCAGCGTCGTTTTACCAGCATTATCGAGGCCAAGGAACAAGATCTTGGCCTCTTTCTGCCACAGTCCAAGAGACGCAAGAATCCCATAAAACCAATCAAACAAAAACATGTTATGTTACGTCGTCTCGATTATGTATCAATCAAAAATTTGGAAAAACGGCCGAGAAATCTCGAATTATCGGATGTGTGGTACGGCCAAACGTGACGAGAAATTAAGAGAGAGGGTCTTTTGTACTTCCAAGTGTGTGGTAATGTTAATAAGGTGGCAAGTGTTGACTTGCAGTTTGAATTGCGTGGTTGTACCAATCAGAATTGAGGGTTGGATGTAGTTGGGAGTCAGCGGTGGATTTGAACGGTTGATGCATAATTTGCTTATATATTTATTTTTGTATTTTTTTGACCGATTGGAGAAAAACGTGGTTTATTGACTGAAAGTCGAGTTGAATGGATACTCTCCCTCAACTTTTCAGATGCAACTGACACTTATTTCATTTGTTTCATATGGGTTGATGAGATTGGAGTATTGTTTTTGGGTGTTCGAGTGTACTGTCGATTCGCTTTGGATGTCTCGGATGATTGATTGGTATTTGAGAAAGAATGATCCGTATTTTTTCCTTATCCGGATAATTAGATTTACATGTAAACCACACCGCAAACACTGAATTTACGTATGTACCCTCAATGCTTAAATATTCTGCATGTGAGGATGGACTACGCCGGTAAATGAAAATCTTTAAAGAGATACGTTCAATTTCTTAAAATTATGCGAGAATATGTATCATCGTCGATAAATTAAAATCTTCATAATCCTCTTCGTTATTCCTATCTTTTTTTGTTGTCAAATAAATAGAGAAAAATGAAGAGAATTAAATTAAAGAGATTGTTTGTTTATTTGGTCTCAATTTTAATTTTGCTTACTATATTATCCAATGTTTAAGGAGATTATGTTATTTATCTTTTTGCACCTTATATCTTATTACAAGATATTTACATGTTAATCAAAAAATAAAAACTTTTATCTTAATATAAAAAGGTCTTAATGAATGACACAATATTCAGTCTTGAAAATATCTTTATTAATTTTATTATAGTTGTTTAAGGAGATTCGTCATATTGACATGTTTTTGTAATATTTTAGAATTATAGTTGTTTAATTTTAATTTAAATTTAGAGTTTGTTGAATTCATGAAATAGTTGTTTAAGGAATTTGGTTTGGTATTTATAATTGTACAAGTTACTTTATGTTATAATTTTTTAAATTTTTATAAAATTGTTAAAATAACACAATTAAAATTTATTTTTAATAATAATTAATTAATATTATTAATTTATATGTATATTGAATGTGTAATTTTTTAAATATAAATATATATATGTCAAAATATCAAATAAATTTTTTTTTGTTTATAAAATTTTTTTTAACTTTTATATATATATATAATATATATATATATATATATATAGAGAGAGAGAGAGAGAGAGAGAGACATTTTTCAGTCAGACTTTAGTTAAATTCAGATTTTAAATAAAAACAACATACACTGTTTAAACCTCGGAGTTGTATGGACGTCAATTTGCAGCAATAACATCTATAGGTTTACTCGGTGCTCTTATGCCATCTCTCTCTTTGTCTCTCGAGGTTCTTAGTTGCTGTTAGAATCCAGGAGAATAAGGGGTGTACCAACCAATAAGTCATTGGACTTCTGATCTGGGTCAGTTGAGGCTGGGGCCATTAAATTTAAACTTGGATTGGGCTTAGTAGCTTTTGTGAGTTTAGTTCAAGAAACCCACATAGATTAAATGGATAAATTAATAAAAAATAATTGAAAGTTCTCATTTATTTTTTTATCAAGTGTATCCACTTTAGTCAGGTTAACATTAACAATCATTATTTTTTATTTTAAACAATAAAAAATAATAATAATAAATTGTAGTGTATTTATCCTACTCCCCAATCGAACTGAACTGCTTTGAAATTATCCATGGAACAAGAATCATGTGTAAAAATAGCCATTTGACATTATTCTCATTTTTAATATATGAATCATAAAAATGAAATAAATTGTAACAAGATCTCCTTTGTCTTTGTACCCATTGGACAGGAAGTTGAAAAAAAAAATGACAATTTTTTTTGTGTTTTCTAAAAGAGATGTATGCTTTTTTCGTATTAGGTCCACTACATTCCACATTACCCTTTGTTTCTTCGTTATGCCAACTTCAACCCTAGAGATTCATTATTACCATAAAAATGATTAATTAATCGAAAATTACACCTTTTCTGTTCTATTTTATAAGTACACTCAAAGGATATATACCTACGACTGACTATTCTTTTTACTCTCCTTTTTTTTCCAAAAATATCCATGATTTAAAAAAGATATTTGGATTCTCTCTCTTTTTTCCATGCATAAAATATTAGATTATGGATGTTTCGTTCGTCATTTTGATAATAATTAATTAAAGCTTTATTTCCTAAACGGCATTGTTTGTGAAAATCTGGCCCTATGCTATTAATTACTTCCGTAAACAACCCGACCACGTGTCCTATTACTTTCCAATCTTATCCATTTCGCCCCTTCCCTTTTCCTTTTCCTTTTCACCCAGCAGAAACGGCCCACGGGGATTCAAAATCCACTGATGCCTGCCCCACCCCAGCCAATGGATTCAACAATCCTAAACCGACTATATATTCGATACCCCTCATCGTCATCTTCTTCTAAGTAATTCCACTGTATTCGATGTTGAAAGAGCGTAATATCCTTGTTGCGGTGGATGAAGGGGATGAGAGCATGTATGCTCTCACGTGGTGTCTGACTAACGTAATTTCTCCAAGTTGTAAAGACACACTCCTACTCCTCTATGCAAAAACACCAAGACCTGTATACACGGCTTTGGATGGAACAGGTAGGTAATCTACCTAATTTAATTATACAGGGATCTTCTAGTTCACGTTGAAATGAAATTTTTTGTTTTAGGTTATTTGCTTTCGTCGGATATCGTTGCTACGATGGATAGGTACAGTAATGATGTTGCGGATCGTGTGATCGAGAAGGCCAAGAGGATGTGTACAGAGCATAGCAATAGCAACGAGGTAAGTGACAACGCTGCCACTACCACTACCACTCCGACCGTATCTGACTATCATTCCTTTTGATTTGACAAATTTGCCCCTGGGTTAGATTGAAGTGGAGGCCATCGTAGAGTACGGGGATCCAAGAGACGTCATCTGCCAAATGGTGGAAAAGCTAAGGGTTGACATCTTAGTCATGGGGAGCCATGGATATGGATGGATCAAGAGGTAAACGCAAGACATTAGACAACAGACACCTACAACTTCTTGTTCTTCCTCCCCTTTTTTGTTAAATACAATTTGATTTGATAATATAACATTGCTTGATTGTAAAATAAGAGTGGAAAAATAGTTATTTATTTTTTCTAAAAAGTAAAATTTATAACTATTTCTGTATAAAATAATAAAATTAAGTATATTTACTTATTATTAAAAATAAAAATTTAATTGTAAATAAAATTAAATGTTGAAAAGAATTTTATATTATCTATCAATCAAAAATATATATTAATAATAAAATAAAATTTAAAAAATTATAATAAAATTTTAAATATATAATTAAATTTTTTAATTTATAACAGTAATTATATAATAATAATAATAATAACAATAATTATTATTATTATATTTAATTTTATTATTATATACAAAATAGTTTTGAATATAATTTTAAAGATGAGGAGAGGTAAATATTTATTTTTTATTTTTATCTTTTTAAATAAAATATTTTTGAACTTTTAAGAGAGAGATGAGTAATAATAATTCTATCATATAATTATGATACGAATTAAAGTATTATACAAGTACTATAACTATGTTTTGTTAAAAATTATATATATAATTTTAATATGTATGATATGGTATGTCATTACTTTTCATGGTAGGAATTATCTTTTGTCACCTCAATCTATAAATACCCAATTTATTTATTTTTTTTCAAATAATGATTAAAATTTTTTTTATTTTTATTCGAATAATGATTAAAATATATATTTATTTATTTTAATTTATTTTGCAGAACGTTTTTGGGAAGTGTTAGCAATCACTGCGCACAGCATGTCAAGTGTCCGGTTTTAATTGTGAAGAAGCCAAAATCAAATCTTGGACAAAACTAATCTCTCATTTTCTTTGTGGTGGTGTTTTATTAATGGTTGGTTGGACAGCTTCCATTTTTCGACCTTTCTGTGTCTGTGTCTATGTGGGTTGTTTTGTATAGAAATAAAAATTTATGGATTTGAAAATGGAAATGTATTCATTGAACAACCTTACTGTTGTTATTGATGGTACTTCGACATGAATACTTTCAAATAATAATAAAAATAGTATTTTAATCATTTTAAAAATTTATTATTATTATTCAAAAATTAAAATCATAAATGTCCTTCGAAAAAGGAGGAACAAACAACAAGCACACAGGGTTTTACTATATACGGTTAAGGTAACAAATATCCAAAATATTTGCATTAAAATATATATAATTACATGCATTCGAAACACAAAAAATTTCCATAATCTAAATCTTTAATTACCCATCAAAAAAAAAATATTTAAATTAAAAATCCAAGACTTTCATCCAATAAAATTTACACACACACATTTTCTCCACCGATTATAATGCTGAAAATTATGAATTTAATAGATTCTGTTTAGTAAAAGATTTAAAAAGATTTTTCGTTCCTATTTTCGCTCTCTTCACTTCAAAAGTGTAGACCATTTTTATGCATGGACTTTCTCTCGTTATTGTTTCAATATCAACAGATGCTGATCCAAGACTGCAATCTTTCACCCATTTCCTTTCTTCAGGTTTGCTTTTCATTCAAATTTTTTTTTTTTTTTTTTTTCAATTGAGGAAGTATTGCTTGTGACAGAGGTAATGTAATTTTTTTTACTCTTCTTTTTCTTTTTTTCCATTTGATCAGAAATGCAGATAGTATTGCCAAGCAAAGGAATTTAGCCATGAAGTTTAAATTTGATCCCAAGAAACTCTGCCCAAAAATTGTTCTTAGGCCTCTTTGTTTTCTCATCTTTTTGGTAAATATTCACTGTAAATTTCAAAGCTAAATTAAATTTTCTGCTTCAATTTTTTTCATTTATTGTTTACTAAGAAAATTCATGGAAATGGAAATTGCAGGCATTTTGTGGTTTTGGAACTCTGAAATTATGGTTAATGATCATAAAAACTGCACACTACATTAAGCAGGAATCATATGGAGTACAAAACAATTCCTTTTCAGAAATCGAAACGACTGCAAAACTACTTCTTCCATTGAATTCATCTGCCATAAATTTAGCAAGATCTCTTAGTTCATCGCTGAATGCAACAAAACTAACATTTGATACAATTGAAACTAAGGTTAGCATCAGTTAAATAATTGGGTATCTAGATGCATACAAGCCAAATGTGAAAATGTTGGACTGACGATTGTAATTTTTATTTTATTTTATTTTATTTCTTTTGTTTGAGGTTGCACCAACATTGTTTCTAGCACTTTCAACAATTCCGCATCTATCGCAAGTTTCTTATATGGGAACGGATGGGTTGTTTTTCTCATATTACAATGATGGGGATCAAACTCTTGCAGTTTATTCCAACACTTCGTTTTCTTCTTTTTGGTATACTCAGCCAGTGAATCGTGACACGGGGTTTTTGTATGGTGATGCAACGGCTGCAATACCTATGGTTTCAACCAATTCAAGCTCGTTGCAAGAGGTATTAAATAGTACAAATGGGTATTCTTCATTTGGGACTGGATACAAGAAGGAAGGAAATAGCTTATTTATTCACACTGTTGCTATGGATGGACTGGGTGTCATATCACTTGGTTTCCCAGCAAAAATAGTTGTTGATCAATTCACCACGTTAGATTTCCATGGAGGTGATTTTTATTTAGCTACAGCAGATGGCAAAGTGATTATGCAGACCAAAATACAGAACATTCAACTGGTAACATATAATAGTAATGTTTTACTGCAAAGAGTGATGCCAAATGGTGATCCTGAAGGTCATATTTCTAACCATTCATGTATTCCAAGTGATGGAAATCCAAGTTCTTTTCATGTGAAAATCATGGGAGTGAAGTACAAATTCTATTGCTCAACTCTTCATATTGCTGGAGTTCAAGCGGTATGTCCTTGCATTCAAAATGATGTTCAATTATACAACGTAGAAGTTTACAGAACTTAAGTAGTCATGATTTTTTTTTTCCAGCTATACGTATTGGCATACCATAGAAATGGATTGGTAAGACTCGTGAGCAGAAACTGCAAGCTTTCACTCGTGCTTCTAGTGCTTATGTTTGTAGCTGTAGTAATTTCTCTCGGCATCTTCATAATCTTGATTGCAAAAGCTGCAAATAGAGAAATGTTCTTATGTGCAGCCCTTATAAAGCAAATGAACGCAACCGAGCAAGCGGAACGCAAGAGTATGAACAAAACCTTTGCCCTTGCAAAAGCAAGCCATGATGTGCGCGGTTCTCTGTCAGCCATTTCAGGTTTTGTAGACCTTTGTCATGAAGAAGCTAATCCTCAAACTGAGTTAGCAGAAAATCTGGGACTGATAAAAACTTGTACCAAAGACCTACTAGGTCAGTTTTTTGATCTAACTTCCTTGTTCCTTCTTATATGTCATCCAACATATTGTTGAATTATTGGTCTTGTTTTTGTAAAATGGTTCAGGCATATTGAATTCAGTGCTGGAGATGAGTAAAATTGAAGCCGGAAAAATGGAACTTGTGGAAGAAGAATTCAACTTGGCTCAATTACTTGAGGAAGTAGTTGATATGTACTATCATGTGGGTATAAAGAAAGGAGTAGATGTTGTGCTTGATCCTTGTGATGGCTCTGTTCTAGGATCATGCATTGTACAAGGTGATCGAGTAAAACTCAAACAGGTTTTATGCAACTTACTTAGCAATTCCATCAAGTTTACATCAGAAGGTCATATCTCAGTTCGTGCAACAGCCAAGAAAAAGAGTTTCAAACAAGACATTATTGCTTCTAATCGTAATGTTATCTTGAAGTGTTTATCAAAGTTGTTTCTCAAGAATAAGGAAGGTTTCAATGATCTAGATGCCCTTCATTCAGTTGAACAAAATCCAAATTTAATGGGTTTTGAATTTGAAGTGGATGATACCGGCAAGGGAATTCCTAAAGACAAACAAAACTCCATTTTTGAAGAATTTGTTCAAGTCAAGGAAACTGCTCTTGGTCAAGAAGGCACTGGTTTGGGACTTGGTATTGTTCAATCCCTCGTAAGTAACTCACGAAATTCTTTTGCTCAATATGCTGTAGCTTATCAGAAATTTCAAATTATTTTTCCTTGAGGCAGGAAAAAACAGTCAAGGAATCTTCTGCTAATACTTGCTTGGTATTGTGCTCTAGGTACATCTAATGAAAGGAGAGATAACAATTGCTGATAAAGAGCCTGGAGAGAGAGGAACTTGCTTCAAGTTCAATGTTCTTCTTACTGTGTGTGAACGTGAGTCCCCTAACAGAGGCAAAGAAGATCCCCGAACACATAATGATTGGCCACAAACTGGACCTCATCAACATTTTGCATCTTTTTGGAACCCTTCAACCAAAGCAGAGGGATCTCGTATTATACTCTTCATAGCCGGTGAGGAACGCAGAAGAGTCCTGAAGAGGTATATTGAGAACAACTTAAACATAAAAGTTACAATCATAAAGCAAGAGAGAATTCTATATCGAGAGCTCAGAAAAATAAAGAGAAAGATCGATCCTTCCAATACAAGTTATGCAGAAAAATCTGATTCAAGTTTCATTGATTACTTGACCATGTCTGCATCTACCAATTCAGATACAGGACCTAATGAAGTTGCTATAGGCATCAAAGATGAAAATGACATTGTTTATAGAAAGAGCAACTC
This sequence comes from Trichilia hirta, assembly GCA_035221805.1. Lineage (NCBI taxonomy): Eukaryota > Viridiplantae > Streptophyta > Magnoliopsida > Sapindales > Meliaceae > Trichilia > Trichilia hirta. The sequence continues at coordinate 319,555 of JAWDEX010000009.1, read as the reverse complement.
CAAAAATGTATCAAGCTTCACACTAGTAGTGATTGATGCCAGTGCTGGTTCTGTATCAGAATTGATCAAAATTCTTGTCAACTTCAAGAGAGACATTCCTAGCTTGTTATGCAAGGTAGTGTGGTTAGATAATCCAGTCATACGCAACGCTCATTCAGAAGAGTATGTAGAGTACCGGCTCATTCCTCTTTGTGATCATGTCATCAACAAACCATTCCATGGTTCCCGTTTGATTGAAGTGCTGAAATTATTACCCTTATGCAAGGGAACATCTCAGCGAAACTTTCCAAAGTCAACGATTGGGACATCTGCATCTCAAGAACTCCAACCTAGTTTAGACCCGGACCCTTCAAACAAGTTGAAGAGTTTAGCTTCTTCATCTCCAAGCAACTCTGTGCAACAACTCGCAGTACAAGGTGATGAACAAAGCATTGAGAAACCACTGGATGGGAAGACATTTCTGGTGGTTGATGATAATCCATTACCGCTGAGGTTAGCAACTGCTGTTCTAAGGAAACTTGGAGCAAATTTTGAAGTCTGCTCCAATGGTAAAGAAGCTTTTGATCAAGTCTGCAAGACTTTAGGTGACCGAAGGAAAGAAAGTGATTCCAAGGCGGCTCCACCTTATGATTACGTGCTGATGGATTGTGAGGTAATGCTGCTAACTTCATCCCAGAAACATTTTAACATTTGGGTCCCTATATTTTATATTTTATTCCAAATATAACATAATTTTTCTATCAAGTAGACACCAATTCATATTGAAATGACTAAAATATTCTTATTGCAATCGCTAAAATCAACAGCATAACGGTGATATGGCCCTTCTATTTTCATATGAAAAAAAAAAAAAAACTAATTTATTTTATTTCAATTAAATACATAATTATTAATGAAGGATCTATTGGTACAAATCAATCAATTATGAACAAGGGTAACTCTTGTTTGTATTTTTCTTTGCTAGATGCCTGTACTGAATGGCTTCGTAGCAACACGACTGATAAGGAGTGAGGAAGAACGCTATGATGTCCATATTCCCATCATTGCATTGACAGCCCATGGAAATGCTGAGGAAGCAAATAAGATTGCTGATGCTGGAATGGATTTTCATTTGACAAAACCATTGCGAAAGGAGGAGTTGTTGGGTGCCATACAAGATATGGAAAAACGGTTCAGTAATATGTAGTTGCATTAGACATCCAAGTATGCTTCGTGAGATTACTTATTTTGAATAGAAGCTGAGTAGCAATTCCACATAGTTCAATTGAAATTTGAATAAAGAAAGGAAGACCGGATTCTCTCTTTTTATTCAATGTTTGCATAACCTTTCTTCTTCTTAGGATCATTTCTCGCCTACTTTGAATAGAAAAGCACTAAAGACATGTTTGAAATTTTAAATATCTATTAAAGTTAAAATAAAAACTAAAATATTAGTAAAATGTGAATAAATCTCACTAAAAAATTATGTTACTAAATATTTTTTTACGAACTTTGTATTTACTTTCACCACAAGTGAAGCCAACTACAATTGAAAGTGAAGAATAATAAAATGACAAAAAAAAAAATCCACTGGGCATAAAATTCAAATGAGTTTAAATGTCCAAATTACTACTTTTATAAATTGTCAACATAAAAAAATAAGAGACCAACATAGATCTCTTCTTTGTTCTCGAAGGTCAAAGAGTTTTTAAACAATCAGCCACATAGTTTACATGCAGCCTTCAACTATCTTTCGTTTTTCCTAAAAATAAAAATCCTAACGCTGAAAACGAAAACGAAAACAAAAAGAAAAATGAAAAATATTCTTGGACCAGCACATGCGGCTGCATCTCCTGACCTGAATCATCGGAGCTCTAACCATTGATCTACAGCTCATCCTGCAAGTACAATGGGATAGGAAATGAATCAATAACTGGTTACAAAAAAAAAAAAAAAAAAAAAAAAAAAAAAAGAAAAAGAAATTGTCGATTCGTTAGAAAACGTACATGTACGTCCTTGTCTTCTTTCCTGTCCGAAATGTCTTCACCAGAGTCTGCTTTAGTTTCATCCTCAGCATCATCATCATGTTCATCATCCTCTACCTGACAACAGGTCAACAGAATTAGGACCAGAACAGCGGTCATTTCAGAACCCATGACAGAAAAATACAGTTAATTAAACCACTCACATCAGAATCGGGTTCATCCTTTGATTCCTGACAATCACATTTCAGAGAGTTAGAAGCCAAATTAAAACAATTGTTAGTGGAAAAACAAAGAAAGAATGAACATTTTCTATCACATCAAGAAGAAAAGAAGAGGACCGAAGGAAAAAAAAAAAAAAAAAAGGGAATAAATTCATTTTACAGGACAGTAGTTTCAATTCAGTCACAAGCAGGAAAAAAAGTTTATTTGGCTAATTTCATTGGCAAGGCTATTTTAGTGCTTCAGGAAGCTCACGTTAATACCCTTAACCCAATTCCAAAACAATAATAAAGTGTGAAACACAATAATAAAGTACCTCCTCTCTCTTCTCAGCCTCATCAAAAGCTGCCTTCTCAGCCTGCATTAGGCATGAATCTCAAATCAAATACCAAGACAAATAACTAAAATACCAAAAGGATTGATGGTGACAAGGCAACATACATCCTTATGTTTTCCCCACGTTTCTTCAGCCACCTTCTTAGCATACTCGGGATCATCACAAACCAAGACATTGTCAAACATGGTTCCAGATTTAACCTGACACCATATTCGTCTCACTTATCAGAATTGGATGTGGCATATGATAACTATACCAGAAGCACATAAGAAACAACAGAAGTTTGGCTACCTGCCACAGCTCAATGCCAACATACTTCAAGTTGGGGTACACATACAGATCTTGATCATCCTTGAAATCTATAGAATGTACCAAACCATAAGACGCATTAACTACCATTTTACAAATAGAATGTGTTAAAACAGCAATTGAAACAAATGAATGCTGTAATTCAAAAATGAAGATAACCTGGGTTGTCAATCATTGGTGCCTTCCACTTTCCCTTGTAATTAGGGTTCTTGATTTTCTGCACAGAAAAATCAAGGTTACAACAAATATAATTGCCAACACTACTTGCATTCTCAATCAGTCAACCATTTCACTTACCTTCGGTTTCCATGGACCCTTGTACTCAGGGTTAGGAATGGTTGGGGCAGTCCATTCACCATCTTCCTCATCATTCCAATCATTAGGCTACAATATCATAGCACTTAATCAGTACAAACTCTTCAAAAACTAAAGGAAAAATAATTCAAATCACTTGAAAGTCAATGACTACCTTTGTGGCATCAGGATCAGGGATCTCCTTTGGAAAGTGATCATAGCCCTGTTATCAAGCAAAAAATGGTGGGCTTGTGCATACAAGAAACTGTAATTTTGAAATAAGCAGGGGCGACATAGTATATCAAGGGATGTTACCTCTGGTTTCTTGTCTTCGGGATCAGGAATATATTCTTTGTCATCCCAATCTTCAGGCTGCCATAATTTAATACAATTCAAGTTCTAAAATCAACAAAGCTAGCAGAGTACTACAAAAAAAATCCAAGGTCAAGTAATGTAATTACTTTCTTGGCCTCAGGATCCTTGATCTTCTTTGGAGGGAGAAGATCCCAGTCAGAGTACAAACTACCAGATTGTTTCTCCACGTTGTCAACAAGGATGCTATAAGTAGCATCTGGTCGGACGATGAATGTGTAGACATGAGTGAGTTGGTCAGTCTCACAAGGAACTTCCTTCTTGATCAAGTGGTTAGTGTTATTGTAGTTAAGAATAGCATGGACCTTCTTGGTACTATAACCACATATATCGGGTCCAAACATCAGACTGCAATCAACCGTATTAGCACAAATCAGCATGCAGGCTATTCCTTCATAGAAACTGAAAATCTAGGTAAATCTGAACCGAATAACTGTTCTGACCTGTAAGGAGTATCACCGCCAAATTTCTTCTGATCAACATCACCACCAAGCAATTTCATGTAGCCTCCGCCACAGTCAAGTTTCTGCTCATGCTTCACATTGAATTGGAACACGAGTGTCTTGTCCTTATTGCTGAACTCAGGAAACTCAGCTGAAATAGCATAGAACCTGTAATCTTCACTCGTTTGAATACCTGATAAATGCAAAATTGGGCCAATTTTTAAATTAACACAATCAGATCAATTCACATACGAGATAATCAAAATACTAGTTCAGGATAAAAAGAAGTCCACCTTTGTCGGTCGGGTCCCCATTCCATTTCCCGGCAGTGTAGTTCCACTCTCCAGCCATGTTCTCGTCCCTTTTCCAATCAGATTTAACCCATCGGCTCTCCCATCCATCTTAAAACACAAATGAATTTCAATTTCATTTCTTAAAAGTATAAATTTAACATTATAAAATACTAAATTCCATCAATTAATAAAATTCCGATACCGACGATAATATACAGATCCAAATAACATGACTATGCAGAAGATCATACATTATCATTTCCGGTTCAATTATCACAGATCTATTCAAATTAACTGCATTTCTACTAGTAATTACGCAATTAAATGACACGCCATTTTGAATCAATACAATCACAACAGATTCCGTTAAAAAGGCCAAACTGATTTAGACATTTAGTAAATGACAATGAAAACGATGCCTGTTTAGCTTAAAAGAGCGAAGGGAGCAGAGACGTACCGTCAAATCTTTCTTCAAAGAAGACGTGAGAAGAGGCGATCACGACGGAAAAAAGAAGTAGAGTTAGAAAGAGGAGACTAGGGTTTAACTTCGCCATTTTAAAGCGAGAAACAGCGAAGAAAACCAGTAGATCTGTTGAGTGTGAAATACCGAGACGACGGTGTACATATATAGTGACTTCCGTATTTAGACTTTGCGACGGAGGGTCTGGCTGACGTGGAACAATTCTTTTACGTTGTCAAATTGAAATCGAACATGTAGGAGAATGTGTGTCATCGGTGTGACATGGCGAGGAGAGATTGGTTACAATGGTAAGGAATGTGACACGTGGCGTGATGAGATTGCTTTTGTAAAAAAGAAAAAAGAAAGGTTTGCATATTAAATATTTTCCATTTTAAGGTTTTAAACTTTCATTTATTTATTTAATTTTCTCTAGAAAGATCTATTTATTTGCAGAAGATTAGGATTATTCTATAAAAGATAAGATTAGTTTTTAAAAATAATTATTTTATTTTTTTAATTAAATTGATTACAATACGTAATATAAATAATAAGGTTTACAAAATTTTGTTAAATGAATATATAAATAACGCCATTTTATTTTTTTGAACGACGGAAAATATTTGTAGAATAAGTACGTAGTTAATGTAAATTTTAAGCCAAAATTTGATTATTATGTGGGGCATGGGTAAAAGATTTTATCAATAATTTCATAATAATTTATTTTTTTTTATAATATTCCCATTACTCGTTATTATAATTGATTTGAAGCGATGCTATTCTATTCTATTCTTCGTGTTTGTTTTTTATTCTCTTAAAAAGTAAAATATTACAAAAGCATAAAATTACTATTAGTAATGAATAGTTGTTTTAGACATTTTTCTAGTGCAATTGCGTAAATGGGGAAAAAAATTAAGATTAAAATGTAAATAAATCAGCACATAATATACTTTATAATCTGGATGTACGTAGTAATCAAATAATTATTTTGGAATGATTCTCCAATCAAATAAGATAAAGTTTTGGTAGGCCATGGACGGCATTATTTGCTTCAAGGGGAAGACACTCAAAACTCTATTTATTTTTGAAAATAATTTAAATCAATTTTATGGTAATTAATTGGGAAAATCTTTTGCATAAAATATCAATTTTTTATTTATAATTCTTTTTTTCTTACCTTATTCTCATTCTGGAAGTGGAATCAAGAATAAATCCATAAATTTGGTTGTGAAAAATTTCAACCTCAAAACACAGCTTCAGCTTATTATGTAAATGTAAAAATAAAATTTCCATCCATCGAAACGTTTGTTACAACTTACTTATTCACAGAAAGTTACACTTGGCATTGACAGCAACAGCGGAAATGACAAAACTGGTCTAATACTAGTGGTCATGTTATGTACTTTGACATCATTGAAAATTGAAACGGATCCTTTGAAAACTGCTGCATCCAAATCCAAGCTCCTCTTTATTTTTCATTAGACTATTCCTGAAGGATTCAAATTCAAAGCCATTTGAAGAGCAATCCGCCGTGACTTGCAAAGAATGGAGCAAAAACCAGAGACTCAACAGCCATGAGCTTGATCAAGATGTTGAGGGAAGGGCCAGAAGTGTCCTTAAAGAGGATCTCCAACTGTGTCTCCGATGACTGCAGCTTTGTGAGCATCAGAACCTTTCGGACCTAAGGATTTTGCATGTTCAGAAACGCCAGCCCGGGAAAATGAACAAGGATCAGGATTTTATGAATCTTGTCAAAAGCTTCGAAATCATATATTATTGAAAAAATATTTGACAACGTATGCTCTAATAATCAACACAAGTTCATCTAAGAATTGAATTATCAAAAACGCATCTGATAGATACAACATTATTTCAATGCATTAGATGGAATCATTTTCAGTAAGATTTTACTTCTTCTTAAGACTCAAAAAAAGTCTCTCTTAATGTTTGTATTAGAGCAAACATTATCAGCCTTACCTCTATGTATTTCTTAGCATTATCCCATGCACCTCCAGTGTTAGAAGCTGATATAGCAACATGAGAAAAAGTTAAAAAAGGGACTCTTCGAATATACTCTTGGAGATGAAATAGAAATTCTGACAAACATTACTCAAATGTACAAACCTGGACGCCAGAAACAAGAGAACCAGCAAGAACACCAGCAAGAGTTTCGATGCCAAATAAGGTTCCAGCAATCAGTGGGGTAAGCATAACCAACGCACCAGGTGGGATCATTTTTCTGAGTGAAGCATCTGTAGAAATCTTGACAAAAGTTGCATAGTCCGGTTTTGCTCTTCCTTCCATAAGTCCTGGAATTGTATTGAACTGCCACCGAACTTCTTCAACCATTTTAAGTGCTGCACTTCCTACACTCTTCATTGTCATGGCTGAGAACCAGTATGGAAGCATGGCACCTACAATCAGTCCAATGAAGACTCTTGGAGTCAATACATCAACTGTCTGGATGCTTGCACGGCTGACAAAGGCTCCGAATAATGCAAGTGAAACTAGAGCTGCTGATCCAATTGCAAAACCCTGCGAGCGGAAAAAAATATGCAATGTGTTAAAGAACAAAAGCCATAGTGCTAATGGGAGATAACAGATGCACTTAAATGAAAGATTTGCTTGCCAATTGCTGCTGTGGTGTTTCCAGCAGCATCTAAGGCATCTGTTCTTTCACGAATCTTGTTGCTCATTCCTGCCTTTTAGGCAATACTACCAGCGTTGTCACTAATGGGGCCGTAGGCATCGATTGCTAGACCTGTGCCAATTGTGCTGAGCATTCCCAAAGCAGCTAAAGCAATTCCATACGCAGCCTGGCTGAAGCTGACATAAATAGCAACAGCAATTGAAAATATGGGAACAATGACTGATTTGTATCCTAGTGCTAAACCAAAAATCACATTTGTTGCAGCACCAGTCCTGCAGGAATCTGCCACATCCTGTACTGGACTGCAGAATATTCAACGTGATATAAGAATCAGAATCAAACAAAAGATTTGTATTTGATTAATACCATCAGAGGCAAAGACAATTAACTCTACCTGTCAGAGTTGCTAGAGTAATACTCTGTGGTGTATCCAATAACAAGTCCTGCCCACAGGCCAATTACAACGCAGAAGAAAAGGTGCCTGCAATTGTGCACAATTTAATCAATAAGATGAAAGCATACAAAAATAAAAGTAAAGAAGTCTGAAAAACATGCATACCAGTTTTTTACTGTCTTGTCAGTCACAAAATTGAAGAGTGTGAATTCTGATGGTAAAGCAAAGAAGCTGACCATGCAATGCCAGCAGTCATCAAAATAGTTGAGATAAGAAGTTGTCTCTTCAAGGACGGTTCAATTTCACTTGCTCTCTTAATCTCAAAGAGATCAGTTGCAAGAAGTGTAGTAATCAAGCAAACAACAATGCCTATTGAGCTTATAATCAAGGGATAAGACATGGCTGTGTAGTCATGGTTGATACCAATAGACGATATTGATGCAACAAACAGGGCTGCACAGGATGATTCTGCATATGATCCGAAAAGATCAGAACCCATGCCAGCAATGTCTCTGACATTGTCACCCACATTGTCGGCAATAACCTGTTTAAGTATTGCAGCATTAAGCAATGTTAATGTCAAAGCTAAAATAAGAGACTACAAAAAGCAATATATATAGTAGTAGGGACAGTGTACTAGAAGAAAACCCAAATTCTAAAATCAGTTTCCAAGCTAAAATTCAGAAAATGCACATGTGGTATCAATAGGAGGTTGCAAGATTATAGAAACTACAGCCGGGTTTCGTGGATCGTCCTCAGGGATATTTCTCCCTACTTTTCACACAAGGTCAGCACCAACATCTGCTGCTTTTGTATATATACCTCCCCCAACTCTTCCAAAGAGTGCCATTGAGGAACCTCCAAGTCCATAACTGGTAATGGATTCATATAGTCCTTCCCAGTCATCCCCATAATAGAGTTTGAACAAATTGATGGAGACATACAAAACCAAGAGGCCATTGACAGCAAGGAGGAAACCCATCACAGCACCAGAACGGAAAGCAGCAATAAATGCCTTACCTACACCTTTCCTTGCTTCTAGGGTTGTCATGGCATTTGCATAAGTTGCAATCTTCATGCCAAGAAAACCTGGGAGAGTTGAAGTAAGGCCACCAAGCAAGAAGGCAATGGTGCTAAAGATTGCATTGGCCAGAGCTGGTTTACACATATTGCCTGTGTTGTATGTGCAAGGCTCACTTTTGGTGCTGAAGCCCTTGACTGAACCGAGAAAGAGGAAGATTATGCCACTGAATATGCCCATGAACACGCTGAGATACTTGTACTGGGTAAACAAAAAAGAGATTGCTCCAGAAACACCACAAGATTGAAAATAGATCCGTCAAGATTATCAAAAATTGTCTATGTTTTCTCTCAAAAACCTTCGGTATTTTCACTGGAGAAGTACTCGTAAAATAAATATTGGAAACACATGGACATGGATGAAAGATGAACACTAAATGAACTTGATTACCATAATCAAACAGCTTCTAGTAGTCGTAGCATGCCAATCAGGCATGGCAGAACTACAGGAGTAAATCATCGCATTGCAGATTTAACCAGAAAATAAACTGAAGGTATGATTTTTATTCTATATCAGAATAGATTTAATTTTAGTTCCTTTTCCTTTCTGTTGAGGGTAGCATATAGGTTCTATACATATAAAGATGCAGATCAATTGCAAATAAGTGAAAAATATTTAATTCTTCTTGATTTAAGAATACATGCAAAAGCAGAGCTCAACAGATACAAAAGACAAAAACTAGATAAAGAATAGTATACTATAAAATAGAAGAAACTTCCATCAATTTTCGTGGATGAAAAAATAATACTCATCATCCACAATTAAATAACATAACTAGACTAAATCAGATCATCTCAATAGACATATGAGGTCTATTGACATTTTAAGTAATAGAAGAATTTCAAACGGCATCAAAAATGAAAGAGAGAGATTACCTACAGAAATGGCATTTTGAATTGCTGCACACTTGATTGAAACCTCAAGACTATCAACACCTTCTTCCGTCTCATCTTCTTCAATCAATTTGTCAGTGTAGCCATTACTACTAGAATCATTTGAGACCTTAACCTTTGAGACAAATAACAACTGAACCAAAGCAAAACCAATCCTAATTAAAGCAGATGCTGGAATCAGAACTTGTGTAAGCCCTTCACTCAAAGGAGCCATTTCCATAAACGGAAACTCACAATTGCTGGCTGAAAACTTTCCTGGCAAACATAAATAGACTCCCAGAAATTACATTATCCGGAAAGATACTTCAGAGTCCCTATATAGCCATTGAATCCATGTAAATTGATTGTTTTGAATGACAGATAGGACTCATCAGACCCAGTCCATATAACCAGTTGGTTTGACAAGTAGGAATGAGTTTTATC
>JAWDEX010000009.1:264224-309326 GCA_035221805.1 Trichilia hirta | reverse complement strand
CAATATTTTTGGTAACCGTTTTTACGGAAGTTGTTGGGTGTCTAACACCTTTCTTACACTTAATCAACCCTCCGAACTTGAAATCTAAATTTTTTTAGATGATCTATCCCACTATTATTTGGATAGATGACGATTCTATTTTTAAATTTTTTTTTATGTCAAATTTTGGATGACGTTAAAAGGTTGCTGTGAACATAATCTAGGCTAGTCCCCAGGCGGGTATAACAAGGTAAAAGGGCATTGATTGCATCTTTAGTTCCTCTAAGAATTTGGGATATGAAAGAGAAAGTGGAAGCTACACATCGGGTGTCAAGAACTCAAAAATGTAATGAATCTGTTGCTGCCAAGTACATGAAAGGACAGTTTTGTGAATAGAGCCACCATGAATTGGATAGTAACACGGTGTAGGAATTTTGCATGTTGGTTTATTATATTAAAATATGAACATATGATTGAAAATACATTGAAATCAACCTTTAAACTATATTTTACATAGGACGCGACTCATTTTTATGTCTAAATCGAATAATTGTATTATGTTTTATAAAACGTCTTCAATTCGTAATTTGAGAGAAGCAATTTCATTATTCAATTATGAGCTCAATTAGTGATGGCATCAATGTTACAAGACTCTTGTTTTATATTATTTATTTAAGTAATGTTAGGTGTTCGTATATTATAAACTGATGTAATATAATAGAAATAATTAATAAAAATAAAAAATTAATACAATTCATAACGATAAACAATATGACTATATGAGAGTTAATACCCTTAAATTATGTGAATTTGTGTTCAAAATTTGTATATTTAATATTATTCTATTTTTTTTTCCATTAACAATAATGGAATGCTAATATAATTTAAAACTTATGTATCTTTTTAAGGTAAGAATTTGAGGCCATCTCTCCGACCATTTCTTCGTCGACAACATAACTATAAGCATTTGATGTATGGAGTCAAATTTCATGTGCAAAATAAATCTCGAAGTTGACTTAAGATTTATGATGCTAATAAAAGTCATCCTTAATCTTATAAGAATAAGTTATGGGATAAGAATAATAACTCTAACCCTACTCAAATTCTAACTTAAAAATAAAGATGACGAAGAGGGCTTAAATACATGACTCAAAGTTACTGTAAAATTATCATATCATATTTAAGATTTAGTATTATACAAATTATAATTTAAGTAATTATTATGCTAATTTAAACCTATAAGTAATAATAATGCTGTGATTTATTAACTAGTATTAACACATGACCTTTATGATAAATGCTAGTTTTTTTGTTATTTAATAACCACATGTACGAAAGCATGAGAGGTCGCATTACTATAAATACCAACTACTATAAATGCCTAGATCCTTTGTCATAAAGAAAGTTAGACATAGCAGTCATTAGTATGTTTATCTCATGTTGATATTTATGTATTTTTTCTCCTTTCAGCTATAATTTTGTTCTTTTAACATTCTATTTTAAATTATTGACTATAATTAATCATTTAAAAAATATTTTTAAAATAAATTTCAGTAGCAACCATACAATGAATTTGGTTTAGCCTTAAAATTGTCAATAAGCCAAGTGAGTATGTTTGTGGCGGCTAGCGCAGGCGAAGCTAGCGACCTTGCAGTGGTTGGTGCAATGGTGTGTTTCAGCCTTGGATGGTAAGTAGCCACACAACAGTGGGCTTTGTTCCTTCTTTTTCTTCCTTCTTTAATTTGAATTAATTTGTTAATCAGATCGAATTTAATAAAAATAAATTTAAATTATGTAATTAAATTTTGATTTTTTACCAACTTAATAATCAATTATAATCAATCGTTCAAGAAAATAAGTTGAAAGTAATGATTAGGATGAATTGATGTACATTATAAATTTGGGCTTGCATTGATGACCGTTAGTATTATTAAAGGTAAATTAGAACTAACAACAAATATAATCATAAAAACAAAATTATTTTATAATGATCAAATTAGGTTAATATTATATTTAACAGTTAATGGTCAACGTTAAAAGTACGAGATGGCATAAATCATCCACCCTTGTGAGTAAAGTGGTATAACATCTTTTTTTCAGTAGGAGATATATGAATTTGAACTATGTTGTGAATATCAACTTTAATTTATATATATATATATATATTGCATTAACAATAATGGAATGCTAACATAATCAAAAACTTGTGTATCTTTTTAAGGTAAGAATATGAGGCCACCTCTCCAACCTTTTCTTCATCGACAACTTGACTACTCTAAGCATTTGATATATTAAGTCAAATTTCACATGGAAAAACAAATTTTTGAGGTGACCTAAGATTTATGACGCTAATAAAAGTCATCCTTATTCTTACAAGAACAAGTTCTGGGACAAAAATAATAATCTTTACCCCATTCAAATTCTAATTTAAAAGTAGAGATGACGAAAAGGACTTATACGCAAGTCTTAAGGTTATTGTAAAATTATCATGACATTTGAGGTTTAGTATTATAAAAATCATAATTTAAGTAATCATTACGCTAATTTAAACCTATAGGTAATTATTACTACTGATTTATTATCTAATAGTAACACATGACATTTCTGATAAATGCTAATTTTTCGTTCTTCGATAACCACATGTACGAAAGTATGAGAGGTCGTGCTACCAACTATTATAAATACTTGCATCCTTTATTATAAAGGAAGTTATATATAACAGTCATTAATATACTTATTTCACATTGGTATTTATGTTTTTTTTTTTTTTTTAGTTATAATTTTATTCTTCTTTCTTTTAAATTTTACACTTTACTTACGTAAGAGTTTATACGCTAAAAATCTTGCATTACTTTTAGTGTTTTTTTTTTTTTTTAAGCAATCAAAAAGTGATTAATGGATGACCTATACAATTTAAGGTGAATTCTAATATACCCGTTAGTAGCTAAAAAGACAAAAGTTTATATAGTATTCAGGATATTCTTTGAAAAAATTTAGACACAATAATTAAGACCTATAATAATATAGAAAGGAACAAGTTTTGTGAGTTGATTCTCATCTCTCATTCAATTTGTTTGATCGAGATAATAAGCAAAACACAAACCACAAAATGTGATTTTCTAATAAATGATGATGTAGATGTCAACACAACTCACATGGGAGCATACATTACATCATAATTTCTATTATGAACATCCCATGTGATTTTCTTTCATGTCTTCTCAAATAGGTCCCAATTCATACAAATAGTCCAGGTGTCACGGTTTGATTGGTTGGTGCATTTCCTAGCCATTATCTTCGGCTACCAATATTCTCCTTTCTTGGGTAGTGAGAAAGAGAGTCTGTATTCTGCAACATGGCTGCAGATTAACATATTGTCTTCATATGTTGATTAAATTAATTTATTAATGATTTATTATTAATTTGGGAAGGAGAAGAAGGTGCCTTGTAGCAGGTGCCCAAAAATTAGGATCCTATGAATGAGTCTTTAACTTTGTTCTGGTTTAGCTTTATCAGGGAACTTTCTCTATGATTTCTATGCAATCCAATAGATTCTGAGGACTAGAATGGAATTTAAAACAATTAAGTGAATGATATTGCTAAAATACCCTCTGGAGTAAAGGTACAAATGTTAACATTTTACGATTACAATTCAATATATTACAAGGGTAATTTGATAAATAGAGCTATGGATCTATTTGAAAATAATAAATAACAATATTCTTACTTGAGAATTGAAAAAACTTAAGGACTTGTATGATTCTATCCAATAATTCAAAGACAAATACCCATTTAATTTAAATGAAGATTACTGATATATTTAAATATTTTTAATTAATTATTCATAATTTAATTACTGTCTATAACTTGTGAAAACTTCCCATGTGAATTTAAAAGATTTTAGGTAGATATCAAAACAATTAATTAATGTCAATTTGTTAACAAATTTACATTAAAAATTATAAATTTGAAGATCAATAAAGTGGTGTCGTTTTGGTGGGTGATATATCACTATAGAACGTGCTACCCTCTACTAATTTTTGTGTGCCCAATTAATTTTTATATTTATTTTAAAATTTTTTAATTTTTGTTCATCACCCTTTTACCATATTTCCGCCAAGATCACTTCTCTTCTCGCGATTCTAAATATTATATTTATTTACATATCACAAGGTTATTATTTATTTTTATAATAATTTATTAAATGTCACATTTTTTTTTTTTTAAAATTTGCATGTGTTTATGTTGCAAGTTGAAACTTGAAATGGGGGCCATGCCCCCTATGTACCATTTTGAGGCAATTGATTGGCTTGTCATCTATGAACTTCTACTATTTATACATTTTTGTAAGGGATTTTCTATATTTGTATTTTATTATTATAATCTTAATTACACTTCAATCAAATCATTTGAAGTTCTTGCTAAGTATGTTATTAAATAATAATTATTGTTTTTAATATAATTATAATATCAAAATATTCAAAGATAGACATGTGGTTATAAATTTTCATATATTAAGTTCCATTTTTTAATATTTTCAATGGTCAAAACTCACTATCATGGGGGTAAGTTGGTCATTTAAACTGAGATCAAGGGCCTGTTTATAAAGTAGACAAATAAAATTCTCTTTGTCAAAATATTTAAAATCAAATGCTATCACTTGAGAAGTGAAACAATTCCCATGATAAAAACTTTTAGGACGTACAATGAAAAAGCAAAATAAGAAATTTGGACTTGTAAATTATAAATAAGATCCCCTCCACTCCTTTCGTTCAAGTACAAATATCTACTTTTCTGTTACAAATTCACCCTCTCCCCCATTTCGCAATCTCATGCTGCTGCTTCTTTCTCTTCTTCTCGTAAGCTGAAGTTTTCACCGTTTCCGAAGAAAAATGGAGCTTAACAATGGCGGAAACTTATCCCGAGATCCGAAATCAAGCTTCAAAAACACTGAAAATGAGGGTAGACCAGAGCAAAACGAGGAACTTGTTGAGTCTTTCTTTGATGATCAGATTGACAGCAATTGTTCAACTCCGTACGTTAGTGCTCCTTCAAGCCCCGGAAGAGGATCAGGAACTGTTAATGGAGGGTTTTATTACAGTGCTCCTGCTAGCCCTATGCACTTTGCATTGACGGCGTCTTATCCGGTTCTGTCATCTTCTTCACCGGATAACGGTAATGGTTGCGGTTCTGTGGGTGTTGGTTTTGAGTTTGGATTTGGGTCGGTTGCAATGAGCTCAGCTGATGAGTTGTTTCTTGATGGGAAGATCCGACCCTTGAAGCTGTCTACCCATTTGGAAAGGCCTCAGGTTTTGGCTCCATTGCTGGATCTTGATGTGCACGAAGAAGAAGAAGAAGATGACGAAATAAGCTTAAGCTGTACAAGAGGAAGAGATCTTGGAGTAGTCAGAGATAAATCTATGAGGAGAAGAACAAGATCTTTATCTCCCCTCAGAAGCACTTCTTTGAAGTGGGATGAAGATGAGCAACAGCAACACAAAAGTGCTTCTTATTTAGATCATATTCAAGACATGGAAAAAAAGAATGAAACTAGCAACAAGAATGAGAAAACAACTACAGCAGAAGTAACAGAAGCAGCTTCGCTTTCAGCATCTTCTTCAAGATCATCTTCATCAGGGAGAAGTTCAAAGAGATGGGTTTTTCTGAAAGATTTTCTATACAGAAGCAAAAGTGAAGGAAGAAGCAATAACAAGTTCTGGCCTACTATTTCGTTTTCCCCAGTTCTTCATAAAGAGAAGAAATTACCCGCAAGCTCAAGCTCAAGCTCAAACGCAAACCCTAGCAGTACTCCTTCAGAGAATAATAATGTTCCCACCGGAAAAGGAAATTCTTCTTCTCAAGTGAAGAAACCAGTCAATGGGATAGGAAAAAGAAGAGTGCCACCATCACCACATGAATTGCATTACACGGCCAACAGAGCTCAGGCCGAAGAAATGAGGAAGAAGACATTCTTGCCTTACAAACAAGGTTTACTTGGGTGTTTAGGGTTTAGTTCAAAAGGTTATGGTGCCATGAATGGATTAGCTAGAGCTCTGAATCCCGTCTCTTCCAGGTAATTAATTTTAAATTATATTAAATCTGTAGTAATGGAGTTTCAAACAAATTGTATAGATATTATTTTTTTCAAATTTGTTTGAGCTTTTATAAATTAAGTAATTTCTCTTCTTCTGTCAGAACGGAGAAAATCTGTTCCCTGCTAAATATTTATTATATATATTTTGCTTTGTATCATCGCCGCTGAATCCTGAAACTGCAGTCTGCTACATCTATTCTCTCATGTTTCCTCATTTCTTGCATTCCATTTCTTCTTTATTTGAGCTCTAATCTTTTAAATAGGATTATCAAATCAAATTACTGGTAATTAAGTTGCAGATTTCTGTACCTTCTAAAATATAGATTTGCCATAAATTGACATTATTTTGTACTAAGTTAATAGTATAAAATTGCAAGCAGAAAAAAAAAAATAATATGGTAATGTAAGATTTAACATATGTGATTTTTTTTTTTTTTTTTTTATTGAGAAGTAGTAAACATTACATAATTGTATGAAACAGTATCCTAAATTGGATTATTGAACCAATAATTATAAGATAAATATTAAGGGACACATATCCCTGTAATATGGTAGGTAGTGGAGGCCCCATAAGGCATTGTAACCCACAATTACAAAGAACGGGAACATTATGTGTTTTTTGACAGCATTTTCTTGTCCTAAATTTTTGGTTGATGTGAAAATATTATATTATAAGATTTTGAGAAGATATATAAGATATCTGAAGTGACCCAAAGTGCTTTTGTTTCACCCCAAAAGCATTTGAGAGTTTTGGGATTGCTTTTTCTTAAATAAATCATGAGACATTTGAGTTGATTTTGATAGGTTTATGCCCGAATCTCACTTCTTTTTGGCTTCTTCTCTTTGTGTTTTTCTTTCTCATCATTTTGTCCACTCCATTTTCATTTAGGATTAGATAATAAGAGTTAAAAAATGACAAAACATTGGAAACTTTATGTCTTTCAACCATCGACCAATTTCTGAAATGAAATTATACTACAAAAGCATGACAACAACATATAATTAACTTGTGGTCACGAATAATTAAGATTTTCTGTCGATTTGGAGCTTTTATCTAAATAGATAGACATGCTTGTAACAAGCATGTATAAAATTATAGATATATTTAGATCAAAAAAGAATTTGAATTAATTAGAACAACTAGAACCAGTAAGAATTTGAAAACAAAGCAATGAATACTGTATCCAGATATGAGGCCCCAAAATCAAATCACGGTCCCCATCTCCATTATTGTTTCATGGGCTAATGTTCGAATTCTGTGTTATTTCCAGGATAACTGTGGTTACACAAGTCAATGGTAATACTGAAATAAAGGTTCGTTTGAGAAAATTCGAACCTTACATACGGTTTATATCACAATCGAACTACACTTGTACATTTATCCCTTTGTCTCCATATGAATTTTATCTCTGAAATCACATTGATGCTTCCACTATTCCCTCTCAGCTCTGAGAAAATAACCATTGATGTTCAAAATTGTTCAGTCATAAGCACCATAATGCATATTTTGTTCAAGGAATTCAAGATGATTTATTGAATGAGTAATGACAGTACTTTTTCTGTTGTGCAATGGCAACACAAGGGTTTAATCAGAAAAAATGAAATTTGGAAGCAGCTTTGTATAAAAAGACAGAAGACATATAGGTAAAAGAAAATGAATGCAGCACACACGATATCTTTCTTGAATGGAATAGAACTATATGAAATATGAAAGCAGCTTTTATCAGGAGGCAACACTTGAAAGAAACGACTGTTCGAAGTAGAACATCCAAATCATCTTATAACAAAAATATAAATATATATACGCTCCTAAAATTTAATCAAAGAAGTATTTTAATTTCTCAAAATTTTAAAAAATACTTATTTTTGTTTTTATTTTTCTATTTTAGAAAATAATTTAATTTTTACCGGTGTTATTAAATCTTAAATTTTGCCTTCTGAGCAATGATACCATTAATTTTTATAATGGAATGTCATAAAGTGTGTCTAACATAAACGTAAGTGAATGAGTATTTTTTAATTTAATAGATTCAAATATTCTTTTACTAAATTTTAGGATTTGTTTTTCTTATAGCAAATGGGTGTAGCTTCTAATTTTGCAGCGTAATTACTCTTCACCCAACGCAAAGGGATCGATGGAATCTGAGATGGGGAAGACTTCAGAGAGTTTGGCAGAGCAAACCCATTTGGCTGTTTTCTGAAAATGAAATAATGAATAATCAATGTGAGCGCAGTTTCATTGACCGGCCAAGAGAACCTGTGGGACAGATTGAAATTTTCTTACAGCATTTTCACATTGTTGGATTTTACACCCATGACAGTTTTTTTTTTTTTTTTTCTGCTTTATCTTGGGAAATTCATTTCAAACTGTGATAAATTGCAACTTCACCCCCACTTTTTCTCTAACTTTTCAAATGTACTTGAAACTAGGGTTTGTCTGAGTGATCGAATCACTTCCCAACATTAGAATAGCAGGAAACATGATCAAATCAAATGAAGCAAGCTTAACAGGGATTATTTATTTGCCTTGTCGTGCCATCACTAGACATTGATGGGGGCTCAAGACGTGAAACACACTGTATTATTATTACTTGCCGAATGAGTGGGAAGTAAGAAAAACATCTTTTTCTTCTCTTCTGAAAAAATTTATGACTTTTGTCTCAGAAATTTAATGGATGTAAAGAATAGGATAATAACATCTGGATCAATCAAGTTTGTGCAATTACTGATCATGACATGATCATTATCCGTAATTGATAAATGAAAACAACATGCAAACTGGCCAATTATTTGTAATTTAACCAAAATTCAGGGACCCAGATATTATTACCCAAAACACTTCGGGTGTAGTGAGAATCGAACTACGGAAGCGAGAATTATACCGCTAGACTTAACACTCACGTGGACTAGATAATATAAAACATTAATGTTTACGACGTCGTATTGGTGGTGACGTTGAAAACAGATTGTACGAGTCGTAAATCGGAATTGGGGTTCTCTGCTCAAACGTTAGCGTTTGTTTTTGTCTGATGTTTTGCCTTTAATACGACGTCGTGAACAGAAATTGGGTTCGCTTCACAAATATCAACAATTGTTTTTGCTTGTTGTTTTTAATTGTTGATGTTTTGCTTTCGATTCGTATTGTTTCCGACTACCTCTGGAACTTAATTACAGTTAACGTTAATCGATGGCTGCTAGCAACGATGTAAGCTTTGATTCCGTACAGTAACCCTAATTTGTTTTCCTTTTGTTTTTTTAAACAATTGAAGTTTAGTTAATTGTTTGTGGAGGCTGGTGGAGTTGATAACACTTTTAGAAGAAAATTCGATCGAGAAGAGTACTTAGAACGCGCTCGGGAACGTGAAAAACAGGTTTGAACTCTTCTAATTATCTCTAACTTTTTTTAAAAGAAAAATTCTGGGTTTATGTTCTGTTTAATGATTGATTTTCAAAATTCATCTTCTTCTTTTTTGTTGTTGAATTCAGGAAGAAGAGAATCGAATTAAACCAAAATGTAAGTCATCAGTTTTATTTGAGTCATTATTTTCTTTTATTGTAGAATGGATTCATGGTCAATACATTTAAAATTGTTCTTAATTTTGTATTTTTGCAGCAAAGGGTCCTCTTGTGCAAAGGAAACCCTTGAAGCATAGGGATTATATTGTGGACCTTGAATCTAGATTGGGTAAAACTCAAGTGCGTACATTTTCTTTTCTTTTACTTTTTAGTAAAAGATTTAGTAAGCATATGTAATTTATTTATATTTGGAGGAGATGCAATGACTGGAGAAGCTTTCGTTTTTTGGTTATCAGTTATCATACTTGGTTTAAAATGACTAGAAGAGTTATAATTTGGCGAATATCATTTTGCAAATGTTTAGGTTTAAATTAGTTGCCCTTAGTTTTAGAATGTCCTGCAAGGATGTAAACATAGTTTGATTTGTGTTAGGGACTACTATTTCAAACTATGTTTTGCAATGAGAGTTGAGATTTTGGGTTGACTATTGCTTTGCTCACATTAGGAGAGTGGGAGATCGCTGTTGTTATCTCTTGCATAACGGCAAAGCTATATATAGAAGATGATTTTGAAGTTGTTTTGGATTTTGTGATACCATGTTTTCTTTCAATTCTTCTGATATGGTTCTCGGTATTGAATGATTACATTTAACTTTTCTGATAATAATTCTTTTGATAGACTTCTTAAATTCTTATATGAAATCTCCCTTCTGACTGTTCTTCTTCTTTATTTTTTTCATATTTGTACTTTTTACAGGTTGTTACTCCGATAGCTCCTTTAAGCCAACAGGTACCTCTTACCACACTCTCTTGTGTTCTTTCCAGTATGTTTGGTTTATTTAACATTTTTGTAAGGTTTCCAAAGGTTCATTCTTAGAAATTTTCATGATGGCAGCTGTGGTTCTTTAGATTTTCGTATCTTTTAACATTTGAAAAATATCAATAATTATCTTTACAATTAGGTTGTTAATTTGGAAAAGAAATATACAAAAACTTTTTTCTGTAAAAGAATGAAAGGTTTCTTATATCAAAAGACATGTGAGCTCTTAGTGAGTGAATTATTTTTGTGATTTTTTTTATTAGTAAGCTCCCGGTGGTTGGCTAAAGTATTGGTTTATGGGGTCTTAATCACTCTCTAAAAGATGTGATGTGCTATTAAGTGATAGGATCTATAGTATTTCTCAATGTTAGTTATTTAATTGCAGTGTTATTTTGTGATCTCATCAGTCATTTTGCAGGCTGGATACTACTGTTCTGTTTGCGAGTGTGTGGTAAAGGATTCTGCTAACTACTTGGATCATATCAATGGAAAGAAACGTATGTAGTCTTTGACAAGCACCAACAAACACACTTGATTCATTAAAATGTACTCACTCACTCGTTTAATTGTTCTTTTGGATTTAATGTCTAGATCAAAGAGCTTTGGGTATGTCTATGCGGGTGGAACGAGCATCTCTTGAACAGGTGAACTTTTAGAAATGTTCTTTACTTTTTACTGAATGTTGAGGTTTTAACACAAGTAAATAAAGAAAATTTGCTGTAATTATTTTGTTGATGCCCATACTTTCTGTACATGAGATGATAGATGTTATAAGAAGATTGATACTAACTACAATGCTTACCATCTCAAGAATTCTGAAGAATAAATTGCCAAAAATCATTTCTGGAAGATATCAGAGGAAGTTAAAGAGATATGTTTTGTAGAAAAAAATATTATTAGGCTTTATGCCTTGTTTTCCATTGTTATACAGGGATATTTGCTCTGCCTCTATGTTAAACTGCATTTTTTTGTTATGTATGAAGGTTCGAGAGCGATTTGAAGTGCTCAAGAAGCGGAAAGTCCCTGGCAGCTTCTCAGAGCAAGGTAAGACGTAGAAGGAAATAGTTATTGAAAACAATCTAGAAAAAGAGAAAATTAAGTGCAACTTTTGTGGATTCCCCTATTAGTTGGAATTTGGGGCCTACTAGATGACAGAAAATTAATGCCTTTGCTGTTTTTTACCTCGTAGATCTTGATGAGCGAATCATAAAGCAGCAGGAAGAAGAGGAGGAACGGAAGCGTCAACGTCGTGAAAGAAAGAAAGAGAAGAAGGTTAGTATCATAATCTGCTCTTATTGTGAAGTCATAAAGTATTGCAACTTATTAAAGATTCTGTTTCATGGCCACCAAATTTACAATGTTCGTTTGTCACTTCTACATATGGTTTTTCATTTTTTGTTTGCCTAATAAATCAAGTGATTGAATGTCATTATATTTCTGGTTTTAGAAAGAGAAGGCAGCAGTAGAAGAGGAAAGTGAAGCTGATCCTGACATTGCAGCGATGATGGGATTTGGAAGCTTTCATTCGTCCAAAAAATGATCCTATTTCTCTCACATGTAATAGATTTTGGATCTCTTCTGGCATTTTGCAAATTGTAACATTTACCTATCTTTGAAGAGTGTTTTTTCTTTTGTACATTTCTTCTAATTTGGAGCAGTTCTAGCTTGTATGACCAGTTTTAGTTGCCTACACAAGCTTTGATGATGTTTGATTTCTTTTCATACCGTATAATGTGACTGTTAGGGATAAGCTTGGAGTTGAATTGTTTGGGCACATGATGACTTAAGTGTGAGCCCTAATTAATCGATATTTTTGTGCCCGTGCTGTGTTGGTGAAAAGAGGGTGGTCAGAAGCACGAGTATTAGGCCAAATTAAAATCCTATTTTCAGTTGCTGTGTATTCTTCTGGATTATTCAAGAAATAACCTTTTCCTTTCTTTTTAATTAAATATAAATCTTAAAATTTCTTCATAACTGAAAAATAAGATGATATTTTTATTTAAATAATTGGGAACAAATGAAAACAACTACGAAAGAATAACTTTACAAACAATATTTTCAATATTATAATTTTTGTGATATTTGTAAAAATTTAGTTGTATCATAAAACTGAAAAAAAAAAATCTATATTTTTAGAATTATTTTTTATTTTACAAAATAAATTGCATATTTTTTAATATATTTTCAAAAATAAGAGTAATTTTTAAAATTAATTATAATTTTATCTTCAAAATAATTACTTTATTCATAAAAAAAACATTATTAAAAAGATATTATTTATTTTTGAAAACATCATTTTTATTGTTTTGAAAAATACTATTATAAAAACCGTCGTGAAACGCACTATAAAATTATTATAATATCATATAAAATAAAATTTAATTTATTAGCAGACAGTATTATTTAATAATTTGATAAAATCAAAGGAATTCAGAAAATATAATTTTATGGAATACCATGATTTCTGGACTGGCTTTTAGTGGAATGGGTGAGGCTGGAGTTGAATTGGTTGATAAGATGATGACTAAAGGAGTGCCCTTAATGAAGTCACTTATTGCAAGTGTTATAACATGTTGCACACATGCTGGGTCGATTAAAAGAGGGAGGGAATTGTTTGCTAAAATGACACAAGAGCATTCCATAGAGCCAAATCTCAAGCATTATGGATGTATGGTTGATGTCCTTGGACGTAGGGGAAATGTTAGAGAGGCTTATCACTTGATAAGAAGCATATTATTATTAGGCCAAATGCCAATTTATGGAGCTTTGCTGAATTCTTGTCGTATCCATGGTGATGTATAGCTTGCTGAGAATGCTGTTAATTAGCTCATTAATCTTGAACAATGGAACTCTGGTAACGATATATTATTTCCTAAAATTTATGCAAAACGAGGGAGGTTGGATGATCTTGAGAAATTAAGAGCATTGACGAGGGAAAAGCTTAATTGGATATAAAGGGTGACAATTTGATAATCCTATGGTGTTAATAAATTTATAATATATTTTATAAATTTAAATTTACTTTATTTATTAATCATGTCATCAATTTTTATTTTGAATATAATCAATTTAATAATTATATCATCTTTTTATTAAATAATTAGTTTAACATAATATAATTAAATTATTAATTCGACTTAATTTATTCAATATATTTAATTAATTAATTAATATAAAATTTAATTTAATTTAATTAATTATTTATTTATTTAAATATAATTAATTATATTATTAATAAATAAATTTAAAAAATTAAATTTAAAATTTATACGATTATTAATCATGTAAAATAAATACGGGTGAATTATTATTAATATTAAAATTTTTAAATTTAAATTTATTTAATTATATTAAATTTATATAAAATAATCGTGCCGTTCATCAAATTATCAATCTTAATTGAAAAATTGCGTGGTTTAGCTCATGTTTTAATAGGACGGTGATTTCACTCCCTTGACAGGCCATAATTTCTACAGGTTCCGTGAACCAAGACACAAGTCAAATCCATGCATTTACAAGGTTAAATGCACAATTTTGAATAATCCCTAAAATTGACTGGCTACGACTTTTGGTTTTCACCAATGAACGTAAACAAACACACAAATATGTAAACTTAACAGTAAATGAAGAGCAAAATACTAGCCACAGATGCTTCTATATATAGAAAACCATATTCGAAACAACGTTATTTATCATGGTTTCTAAGTTTTCTTTGAAAATGGGGCGAAAGAGTTGACGTTCAGGAAGGAGCTTTCGGTGAGTCGCATCTCGACGACACCAAACAAGAAAGAAGATGTGAAACCTGCTATTACAAAGGAGGAAGTTCGTCAAGAGATAACTGGAAACTCATCTTCCGTGGCTTTGACACACAACCATTACAAGACTGAGGTGAAGGAGTCTGTCTCTGTGAAGAAACAAGAACCAGTTAAGGTTAATGTTGCTTCTGAAGCAAGTGGAACTTCAATGTAATTTGGTTATTTGTTGGTTGGTTGGGTTTTAAGTTTATTATGAATAATGAGTTTGTAATGGAAGCTTACACACAGAATAAATGAAAGTTGTTATTTATTACATTTCCGTCTTTTCCCCTCTTTCCTTGTGAAATATGCCTGGCCATCAATGGAATTGACTAACAGTTCTAGCATGGCGCTTGCATATTTATTAAGTTAAATTTCATATGAGTGCTCTGAATTGGAGAATATTGGTATTGATCTGTTGAGAGGGTGTGGAGAGGAAGTTGTAAAGTTTTGGACAAATGCAAACATGAATAATTACTGTACTTTTTTAAAAAAAAAAATTATCGATCTCTTTAAATATTAAAATTTTGTTATGCTATGAGTCTGTAGCAGCACAGATCTGAACTCTGGATCAATATTAAATATTACTCATAAAAAAAAACATACATGATTAAAACAAAATGATAACGAAACTAAAAATAAGTTGGCATTTACATGTGAAACCCTACAAGATAATGTAAATTTATTTCAATGCATTAGCAAAATTTTGGTAAACATATACCCACGAAGAGGATAATTAATATATTCGGATTGGGCAGCGATTAAATTAAGAAGATCAAATATAGTTTAGGGTTTAATTCATGAATTAGTATGTAAGTTGAGAGGTGCATGTGCATGCATGCCTTAAATGAATAAGAATACCAACAGTATCAAATCCATCTATAAATATTACTTCCTGTAGTTATTCATTTTTTAAAGAGCAACAGAAATTAATAAGAAATAGAATTGCTCAGAGATATAAGAAGTAGATAGATCATAATATTGAAGATTATGGAAAGAAGAAGCTGTTGTTCGAGAACCAATGTCTCGAGTCCAAAGAAAGAAACCGAATCTCCTATCATCATCTCCCCTAAGAAAGAAGAGAATGTGAAGCCTGTTGCTCAGGTTAATGCTGTTCCTTCTTCGACTCCTGTGGTGAATACTCCCAAAACTGAGAAGGAACCTATGAAGAATGTTAAGCAGGAAGAAGCTATGAAAGTTAATGTGGGAAAATGAAATGAAAAGGGTATAAAATAATGAAACTAAGGAGAGGTTGAAATATTTAGTAATAGGTTTTATGAGTACTATGGTTTGCTGTTTTGTCTCGTTTTAGTGGAAGTCATTGTGTTTATTAATGAATAAAATCTTCCTCAATTAAGAAATAAATTATTATTATGTTTTAATTATGAAAATTCGTTTGCAGTTTCTCTTCTAACATGAGAATGCAGTCTATTTATTTGTAGTCTGCATGGAATCAAACGACAGTTAGTAAGCCAGATACTACTATGGATGATATATAGGTCCTTCCGTGATCGCAAAATTGACAGGTCATATCATGAAAACTCCTCTCAAATTATTGGAACTTAAACAACTAATAAGACTTGGTATGGAAAGTTCAGTTTCGAAAAAGCTGATATCAGATGTTAGATTTAGAGAGAAAACAACTAACTAGTCTTACATAATTCTCATAAATATATAAGAGTTGTTAACCCTTGTATTAATTCATGTAGATACAAATGTTTGGATTTGGCAGCAGACAGGTACTGCCTGTAGAGAATTGTTTGTGTTTAGACAATTATATTTTACCCATCTGTTAATACAATTAGGACCAGATCTTAATCTGACTTAAACGGATTCTTCTGATGGTGTATTTTTCCTCGTAAAAAGAAGGCAAGGAACATATATATATATATATATGTTGAAATGAGCAGAAAGCGTTAATTCTTGTGCCATAAGTGAAAACATAACACACAAATTACAGAATATCTGCAACTGATTCATTTAAAACATCTGTACTCGGCTTCCTTGGAGCTGTTTTAGGGGCAAACTTATAAGATAAAGAAACAAGAACCAGAAAGTATTGCCATGTTATACAAGCCATTGGAATTAAGCCCTTTCTGTCCATTAATAAGGCTTGTTTCACCCTGAACGTACCTCCACACATTGAAATTCCCTACAAGTAATACAGAAAAACCGTAATTTTTTCTCGTAACCGGAAATAAAGTAAGTTTAAATATTGTAGATTAACTTGAACTCGTAAAATTACCTCTTTGGTTGGTGTAGCTGCAACCAGAATTGAGTACATTTCTAATGTCTTTAGCCGTTGCTTTGTTTAAGAAAATGAAGTTTGACAATACATTTTCAACACAGTTTAACACAAACTGTGTTTCCAGTAAGCAAGGTCCATTACAGAATAAGTCAGTTACTTCAAGAGGCACATTTAAGTCTCCACTCTCATTCAATCTATATGCCTCTTCACAACCTCTGTAAATCTGTATGTTTCCCCATGACGATCAAGTCAAAACAAAAATGACTGAAAACAAAACATATAAGCAAATTCAAGTAGTTAATATACTCACAAATCTATTGTTGAAACAGTATAGGGCTCTTGCTAATGTGTCTGCCGGGTTGTCGGCCGCATATCCTGTTTCATTGTAACAGATTCGTTCAAGAATTTAGAGAAATGAATAATTAGGAAGAATTGGATATCTATTTAGATTGTAAGGTAATATGAAAATGCATGACCTGAGTCGCAACAGCAGCAAGATATGGCTATGAAGATCAAAGTGAAGATGAACAACTTTTGTTTTGCAAAAATTGATGAGAAAGCCATAATGCACAATGAGAGCCTGATTGTTGGTAAAGAGAAATGAATGAATTAAGGAGTGATATTTACATAATTCAAAAGGATAGAAGACTTAACATGCATCTTTATATTGGAGAATTAAATTAACGAATTAACAAAGGTTGGTTGATAGTTTGATGGAGACAAATGAACTGTGAGGAGAGCAAAGTTGGTATGGCAGTCACCAAATTGTGCTCTGTTTTGAAACTTGGTCTGCTTGTTGAGTGTTCGAATTGAATAGTGATGAAACCTTTTGTAATCTAGCATCCGGCTTAATGGATTTTGATTGCTTCAGATAATCCAAATGTCAAAAGGGCAAAAATCTGGAGATGCGGGGTATCGATCCCCGTACCTCTCGCATGCTAAGCGAGCGCTCTACCATCTGAGCTACATCCCCAACACACTTTAGTTATTAAAATGAAAGTTTATGTTGCCTATTTATTACCACCTATACATTAAATTCAAACACATGATTTGTTTGTTAGTTTTGCACCTGCATGATTTGTCGTACGTACGTTAGTTTTACAGGCAGTAAATCATTTTCCACTGTTTATGTTCAGTTTCTTATTCATTGTTTTGTACATCACCATCTTCGTTTATTTCTGCAACACAATTCCTCGGCTATCACGCGTTTTCATTGAAATTCTATTCATTAATTGGATGCAATAACACAAGGGCAAACTATATCTATCTTAATTGGGTAGTTGCAAAGTTTCTAGAATGTAGCCATAAAGCCATAATAATCTGGCAGCACAATGAATCAAGTATTTTCATTTATGTCACAAAGATTTGGTAATGCTGTAACAATAAGCCTAATACTTACCCTATCCATTCGTCAGAGCGTACAACTCAAGTGCAAATCACAGCAAATGACCAAAGTACAGAAATCATCAATCATTTGAAAGTATAATCATTAATTCACGTCTCGTCCGAACATAGGGGACTCATGTTTTTCAGTCCATGGGGGTTGGAAAGGGAGAAAACTAGCATCCCCAGTTCCACAAAGAAAAATGTGTCCGCCTCATCAATTCAGTGTGTAAGAATATAGAGAAAGAACCAAGCAAATTCTGACTTTTCTACTTTCTTGGCTACTACTTGATGTACTCAGAAAGCCACTTGAATCCATCTCCGTAACCCATTTTGCGGACAATGCTACACATGAATACCTCAAGAGGGCGAACATTTGAGTCACCCAGATTCACTCTACCCTTGCCAGTGGTGAAGTTGGTCAGTCCAAGGTGATATCGCAACTCATCTTCTGAAGCTGCATAGGGGATGTCAATCTTGTTGCCTAAAATAAGGAACGGAACATTAGCCAAGGATTCATCAGAGAGAAGAGCATCAAGCTCCCTTTTGGACTCTGCAAACCTCTCCTTGTCATATGCATCCACCAGGTACACAACCGCATCAACCTACCAACCCAGAAAAAATGTACGTGACTTGTAAACAAATAAGATAGACATGTAAGTTATCCACATACAGAATGATTGCCAGCCAGGAAGAACGCATTAATGTAATAATTGCAACCAAGGGAATTTGAGATTAGAAATAAAATATTATCGAAAATCTACAAATGAACATTGGCATATGTTTCTGCCCCTAATTTGTTATAATCTAGATAAATGAGACAATTATGTATGGTGAGGTACTATCAGAACACCTTTTAAGGGGCAAAAAGGTACTATCAGTGAATCCCATTTTTATTCATTCTTTGCCTCCCATGAATCAGAATAATCATAAAAAGCATTATCTGGGATTACGGAGGCAGAAAATATATGAATGCATTCCACCTAACAGATAAATGCTAAAAAGTCTTTAGCATTCTACATTCAAGGAGACATTCATCCTCAAAAACAGCCTTCCAGAACACCTCAATATTCAATTAAAATTATGTATATATAGCTTTGTAGCACAACTATTTTTCTGTTTCAATCTGTTTTTTTTAATCAATGAAACGGAATAAATCCGAATGTACTAATCTTGGTAATCCATACAATTCCCAACATTCAAAAAAACATATCAACTACAAAAACACGCCAAGCTGATTTTAGGGGACAAGTTTTCAACTTCCTAACAAGAGAAATTCCCTAATTCTTCGATTAATTCTATCATTCAATCACCATAAATTTTGAATTTCCAACATTCTCTCAAAACCTAACCTAACATCAACAATCCATAAAGTTACGAAAGAAAAAAGAATAAACTTAATTACTTTGGCATAGTAATCTTTCCAAACTCTACGAGCAATCTGATGACCTCCTAAATCAAAAGCCTTAAACTTGATTCTCCCAATACTTAACTCCTCCGACGTTGGATGCTGTGTAGGCTGATGTTGAACTAATCTCTGATTCATCACAAAACAAACAAACAAAACGAAACATGATTATTTACGATCAAAAGATTAAAAAAAATATCCATTAAAGAAGAGAGAAAAATTATGACAATTTACCTCGTCTTTCAACATGTGAAGCAGCGTCGTTTTACCGGCATTATCGAGGCCAAGGAACAAAATCTTGGCCTCTTTCTGCCACAGCCCAAGAGACGCAAGAATCCCATAAAACCAATCAAACAAAAACATCTGTTTTCTAGATTACGTGTATCGATAAGGAGTCAATAAAAAATTTAGAAAAATAGCCAAGAAACCTGAAATTTTCTTATGATTTAGAGAGAAAACAGTGTAGTATCTGCAAAACCCAACGAGATATTAAGAGAGAGAGAGAGAGAGAAAGAGCGTCTTATATAAGTACACGTGTATGGTACAGTTAACGAGGTGGCGAGTGTTGACTTGATGAGCTTTGAATTGCGTGGTTGGGCCAATCAGAATTGAGAGTTGGCGATAGTTGGGAGTCAGTGGGTGGATTTGAACCGTAAATATAGATTTCAACGGCCGGATTTCTTTTCGTATTTTTTTGACCGGTGGGAGGAATCGTGGTTTATTGGGTAACAAATTTTTTTTTATAAATTAATATAATAGGAATATATATATATATAAATTTCTTATTCATAATATCATAGGTTGGTATTATCTAGACGCAGGAGGCAATGTTTTTTGTGGCATAGAAAGCAATTCTGGGAATATGATCCGGGTCGGTTTGGGTGAAGGCCCACAAATTTAACGCCAGTCGAATAAACTTAAGTTAGGTTGGGCTTAGTAGAGTTGGTGAGTTTAGTTCAAGAAGCCCACAGAGATTAAATTGATATTCTTTTATAAAATTAATAAAAAAAAAAAATTGACAGATTTTTATAGCTTTTCATTAATCATATAATACTGTGTCATGAATGAATTTTCTCTATTAATATTTTATGCAACTTAAATAAATCTCTTAAATTTTAAATTATTAATTATTAATGCTTAAAATTAAATACAAATTAATTGAAAATTTTTTGGAAATTAATATGAAAAATAAAAGAGAGTTAATTGGATAAAAGGATTCAACTGCAAGATTTTTAATTAAATATTTATTTTTGATTGCAGTACTTAAAGGGTTAAAAGACCAAAGTTTCAAAGTTAGAGGGATACAACTGAAAGTTGCCTATTCAAGATACAAATTGAAATCTTTAATAAACATTTTGTTGACTGTGTTAACAAAAGTTAGGATGAGCCTAACAATTTTTTCATATTTAATTAACTCTCTAATTTAAAATTTTATGCTCCCCTCAACTTAACTAATACTAGCCTCTGAAAAGACGTAAATACCCTTACATTTTTCTTCAAGAAGAATAAACAAACTTAAGTTAAATTATAATTAAGTAATTAAAATTATATTTGTTTATACTGTTTTTAAATTCAAACTAATTTTGTTCAACTTAAAAAAGTCTTTATAATTATATTTACTTTTTAATATTATCATTAATATTTTGTTACATATTTAATAATATATCAAATTTTATTATACTATTTTTTATTTATTTCATCTTAAACTTAATTTTTGTATTCTATCTCAAATTGTATTATTATATTAAATTATAATGATAAATTCTTTATTCTCATATCTTACTTTACTTTTATATTAAAAATAATATGACAAGATAACATGTTTTAGCAGTTAATATATTAATTTTATTATTTAAAAAAATCAGTTCAATGTATATTTATATCTATTTTTTTCTAAATGGCTCAAAATAATTGAAATCATTATTTGAAAAATAGTATATCAATCTTCTAACCACCTTTTTTATTTTAATATTTTTTAAAATATAAATTTTAATGAGTATGCCTCGTATTTTTTTTTATAGTGATTTTATTTTATTTTTCTATGTTAGAGGTATAAAAAAATCACTTAAATTATATTTTGAGTAAATTAGTCATCCAAGAAAATCTTATTATTGTTATTATTATTATTAAATTGAGCTAAAGGAATATTTAAGTATTTCCAAGTAATGGTGTTAGTTAATAAATATTCATAGGAATTTTCCACTTTTTTTAAATAAAAATTCACTTAAATTAATAGTTTTTAAATTTAATAGAGGTATATAAAAATATTTCACAGCTTAAAATTTATTTAAAAATAAAATTATTGTTAATTTACACAAATACCCTCCACGATAATGGTCAACTAATAGTCTTCATTGTAAGTAAAAGAAGGAAATATATATATATATTTTTTTTCGAAAACTTTCTGTCATTCCAATCCGATCCATTCTTAAATCTCACGGGAGGTTTTTCAAAATATCTCTTATTATCAATGATTAATTTTATTTTTAAAAAGATGAGATATGTTTAGAAACTTCCCTTATAATTTGGGAATATATCAGTTTGAAAGAAAGTTTATAGAAATGATCAGAAAACCCCCTATACTATTTATCGACTAACACTAGCTTTGAAGAAGAAGTTAAAATCTTTGACTTTCACCTTTGGGACATAAAATATTCTTAAATCAAGTTATAATTCCTCAAATTTATATTTATTTATATTATCTTTGAATATTTTAAATACAATCTAATTTTAGTTAACTTAAATAAAAATTTTTAATTATATTTGTTTATTTTATTATATATTTAATAATATTTTCATTTTTATTCTACTATTTTTTGTTTGTTTCATCTTAAACTCAATGTTTTATTTTATCCCATACTTTGTTATTATATTAAAACTATAATGGCAAATTCTTTGTTCTTATCTTATATCTTACTTTTATATTAAAATTAATACAATAAAATAACACATTTTAATGGTTAATATGTAAATTTTATTATTTTATAAAAAAATTAGTTCACTATATAATTATTTATATTTTTATCTTTATCACTTGAATTTTATTATTTTTATTTTAAAAAAAAAATTTAATCTATTTTTGATAAAATAAAATTTTTTAATAAAATATATATTTTAATATTTTTTAAAATTTATTTTTTCAAATATATCAAAATATGAATACTATCTTATTAATTTTCTAAGTAGACTGATTTATCACTTACATCCCCTGACATATTTTCATTAGTCTTAGAGTTTGAAATCCATTAAATTCCTGTAAGAGAATAAGGGCAATTACGTAATTTAATTGCTAAAAATTTTAAATTCATAATTAATCTGTAAACCCACGAACACAATCTATAATCAGACCATCGTAACAATTAGTCAAGGATCGAAGGAATTTCATTTCTTGTAGAACAAGAACGGAGATGTAGCACTTGCAAGGTTAGCAACCGATGGTCTAACCAATCTGTAATCGAGCCAGGATGCAGGACTCTTGATACGTTAAAAAGAGACCAAATGCGATAAATTCACAAGAGAATTAACAACAAATTGTGGTTTGGGCGTCAAATTCTTGTCATTCGAAACCAAGAAAATATTCATTCAACTACATTACCACTTTGACAACTTCCATAATTTCAAGATGAGAAAGATTGAACCAACTATTGAGGATTTGACCTCAATTAAAAGAATTTTTTTTTTAATTTTTATAATTATTATAATAATTAAATTGACTTAAAAGAGTATTTAAGTAATTATAGTTAATAGTGATAGTTAACAAAGGTTCATAGGAGATTTCTATTTTTTTTTTTTTTCTAAAATTCTCTTAAATTAATAATTTTTTAGATATGTCCGAGGAGGTATATAAAATATTTCATAACTTAGAAATCATTTAAACTAAAAGCTATTATTAAATTAGGCAAACACCTTCGATGATGATGGTTCCATAACGTTAGGGTAGAGTTTTGATCAATTTCTATAATTCTTCTAAAATCGATGCATTTTTAAATTTCAAGAGAAATTTTTGAAAATATCCCTAAAAATATAAAGAAAATAATAAGTTGTAATTATTTATTTATTTATTTTTTGGTTAAAAACTGTTTGTTGGATTTGTTAATTTTAAAGCATCCATGGAACGAGAATTATTGTTCCAATTAATAAACACCTTATAAAATACCCAGTGTATGGCATTAGACATCAAAGCATGTTTCATGGTATTAGTAATTTTGAATCATAAAAATAAGCAATTGTACATCGGTTCAAATCAAATTTCAATAAGGAAACGAAGATGAGATCCTCTCATTTTTATTCAATGTTTTATCTTCTTCTTATAATCATTTTTCGCCTACTTTAAATTAAAAACAGCACTAAAGATATGTTTGAAATTTTATATGTTAGTTAAAAATTATTACGAAAACTAAAATATTAAATGTTAGATAAAAAATAAATAAATTCTATTACTAAATATTTTTTCACTAACTTTATATTCACCTTTACCTTCAAAATAAGTGAAGAAAAACTACTGAAGAATAAATTAACAAATGAAACAACTGAGCACAAATACAAATGAGTTTCAATATCCAAACTACTATTTCATAATTTCTGAATGATAAAATAACAAAAAAAAAGGAAGATAAAGGACCAACATAAATCTCTTCTTTGTTCTAAAAGGTTTAAAATGAGTTTTTAAGCAATCAGAGCCACATAGTTTACATGCAGCCTTCAACTCTTTTTCGCTTTTCCTAAACGATAAATCCTAAGGCTGAAAATGAAAACGAAAAGAAAAATGAAATTTTTTTTGATGCATCACATGCTGCTTTATCTCCAGACTTGAATTATCGGCATTTAACCATGGAAGTGCTCATCTACAGCTCATCCTGCAAGCAAAAAGGGATAGGAAATGAATCAATGACAGATGACACAAGAATACACAAAATAAAATGAAATTGTCAGTCAATTGGTAAGAAAACCTACATGCACTTCCTTCTCTTCTTTGGTGTCAGAACTGTCTACACTGGAGTCTGCTTTAGTTTCATCCTCAGCATCGTCATCCTCAGCATCATCATCATGATCATCATCCTCAACCTGAAAACAGGTTAACAGAATTAGGACCAGAACAATCGTCATTTCAGATCACATAACAGAAAATATAATTAATTAACTCACATCAGAATCAGGTTCATCCTTTGATTCCTGAACACCACATTTCGGAAAGTTAGAAGCCAAATAATAAAAAATTACTAGTGGAAGAGGTAAGACTGAACATTTCCTATTACATCCAGAAGCAACGAAGAAGAAGACAAAAAAAAGAAGAATATCATTGTACAGTACAATAGTTTCAGTTTTGTCACAAACAGGAAAGAAGGTTTCTTTTGCTAAATTTCATCCCCAAAACTATTTAGCGCTTCAGGAAGCTCACGTAGATATCCTCAACCTAATTTCAAAACACTGATAAAGTGTGAAACAGAATAATAAAGAAAAAAAGTACCTCCTCCTCACTCTTCTTCTCGGCCTCATCAAAAGCTGCCTTCTCAGCCTGCATAAGCCATGGGTCACAAATGGAATACCAAGACAAATATCTAAAATACCAAAAGGAATTGATGGTGGTAAGACAACATACATCCTTATGTTTTCCCCATGTTTCTTCAGCCACCTTCTTAGCATACTCCGGATCATCACAAACCAAGACATTGTCAAACATGGTTCCTGATTTAACCTGACACCACATTCGTCTCACTTGTCAGAATTAGATAGGCATTTCTGACAATACCAGAAGCACGCAAGAGAAAACAACAGAAGCATAACTACCTGCCACAGCTCAATGCCCACATACTTCAAGTTGGGGTACACATACAGATCTGGGTCATCCTTGAAATCTATAGAAGATTCAAAACCAGAAGATGCATTAACTACCACTTTACAAATAGAATATGTTAAAACAGCAGTTCAAGCATACGCATGGTATAGTTCAAAAATGAAAATAACCTGGATTGTCAATCATTGGTGCCTTCCACTTTCCCTTGTAATTAGGGTTTTTGATTTTCTGCACAGAAAAAATCAAAGTTACAACAACTATAATTGGCAACGACATCTGAATTCTCAATTAATCAACCATTTCACCTACCTTTGGTTTCCATGGACCCTTGTATTCAGGGTTGGGAATGGTTGGGGCAGTCCATTCACCGTCTTCCTCATCATCCCAATCATTAGGCTACAATATCAGATCGCCTTAATCAGTACAAACTCTTCAAAAGCTGAAGGCAAAATACTTCAAAACACTTAAACTCGATGACTACCTTTGTGGCATCAGGATCTGGGATCTCCTTTGGAATGTCATCGTAACCCTGTTATCAAGCAAAAAATGGTGAGCTTGTGCAGAAAAGAAACTGTAATTTTGAAATAAGCTGGAGCAAGATAGTCTATCAAGGGATTATTACCTCTGGCTTCTTGTCTTCAGGATCAGGAATATATTCTTTGTCATCCCAATCTTCAGGCTGGCATAATTTAATAGAATTCAAGTTCCAAAATCAACCAAACCAAGAGTACTACAAAACAAACAAGGTCAAGTAGAATAATTACTTTCTTGGCCTCAGGATCCTTGATCTTCTTTGCAGGGAGAAGATCCCAGTCAGAGTACAAACTACCAGACCGTTTCTCCACATTGTCAATAAGGATGCTGTAAGTAGCATCTGGACGGAGGATGAATGTGTAGACATGAGTGAGTTGGTCAGTCTCACAAGGAACTTCCTTCTTGATCAAGTGGTTTGTGTTATTGTAGTTAACAATAGCATGGACCTTCTTGGTGCTATAACCACAGATATCAGGTCCAAACATAATACTGCCAACAACCGTATAAACACAAATCAGTATATCAGCCATTCCTTCATAGTATCTGAAAACTGTTATACTCGTAGAAACTGGAAATCTAGTTAAATCTGAACCAAGTATCTGTTCTAACCTGTAAGGAGTATCACCGCCAAATTTCTTCTGATCAACATCACCACTAAGCAATTTCATGTAGCCACCGCCACAGTCAAGTTTCTGCTCATGCTTCACATTGAATTGGAACACGAGTGTCTTGTCCTTGTTGCTGAACTCAGGGAACCCAGCTGAAATAGCATAGAACCTGTAGTCTTCACTCGTTTGAATACCTGATAAATGCAACATTGTGCCAAAAATTAACTTAACACAACCATATCAATTCACATACGAGATAATTAAAACTCAAGTTCAGGATACAAAGAACTCCACCTTTGTCGGTCGGGTCCCCATTCCATTTCCCGGCCGTGTAGTTCCACTCGCCAGCCATATTTTCGTCCCTTTTCCAATCAGATTTAACCCACCGACTCTCCCATCCATCTTAAAACACAGATCAATTTCAATTCCATTTCTTAACTATATAAATTCAAAAACACTATAAAATATTAACATTCCATCAATTAATAAAATTCCGATATCAACGATAATATACTAATCCAAATAACAAGACTATGCAGATGAACATACATTATCATTTACAGTTCAACTATCACAGATCTATTCAAATTAACTACATTTCCACTCGTAATTATGCAATTAAACGACAAGCCATCTTGAATCAATACAATCACAGCAGATTCCGTTAAAAAACTCAACCGATCTAGACATTTAGAAAATAAAAATGAAAACGATGATGGTTTAGCTTAAAAGGGAGAATGGAGCATAGAAGTACCGTCAAATCGTTCCTCGAAGAAGACGTGAGCACAGGCGATCGCGACATAGAAAAGAAGGAGAGTTATAGAGTGAAGATTAGGGTTGAATTTCGCCATTCTAGAGCGACAAATAGCGAGGAAAAGTCGTGGAACTCTGAAGTGTGAAATTCGAATACCACAGGGTATATATGTATACAATGACTCTGTTTGGACTTAACAATGAAGCGAACGGCTGACGTGGATCATATATATTACGTGGACAAATGGAAATCCAACATGTGGAGAATGAGTGTCATTGGTGTGACATGGCGAGGAGAGATTGGTGATTACACGAATTGTAGAGGGTACGTTGTTCATGTGAGACGTGTCGTGATGAGAATGGTTTATGGAAGCAAAGTAAGTTTGTTGTCTTGTCCCGTGCTCACTAAAATATTTTTCCATTTTAGGGCTTTAAACGTTTATTTATTTATTTATTTTTCTCTAGAAAGATCTATTAGAAGAAGATTAAGATTATATATATATATATATATATATATATATATATATATAAGATAAGATTAGTTCTTATCAAAAAATATTTTAAAAATAATTATTTATTAATAAATGTTAATTAAAGTGATTACTAATACTAGATAATAATACATCAAATGGTCAAATGATTTGGTAAGGCCATGGAGTTGTGGACGACATCTAGATGGGGGCCGGCATTATTTGCTTCGAGGGTCCGAAGGCTTGGAGTGAAAGATACTCAAAACTGCTTTTAATTTTTTCAAATGATTATTATCATGACAGCAATTTTTTCAAATATAAATCAATTTTATGGTAATTAATTCATAAATTTGAACTCCATAGCAATTCACAATTCTATTAAAATCTTTTGCATGAAATATCAAGAAAATCATTTCAACCTCAAAAACACTAACTTCAGGCTCCAGCATGTTATGGAAATGGAAATATAAACGTTCTATCCATGGAATGAAATTGGAAACGTATGTTAACAACTTATTTATTCACAGAAAACTACATTTGGCAACAACAGCAGAAATTTGAAAATTGGTCGATTCCTAATAGTCATGTTATGTACTTTGATGACATAATTTGAT
The DNA here is from genome assembly GCA_035221805.1 of Trichilia hirta. NCBI lineage: Eukaryota > Viridiplantae > Streptophyta > Magnoliopsida > Sapindales > Meliaceae > Trichilia > Trichilia hirta. The sequence goes on along the minus strand of JAWDEX010000009.1, from coordinate 281,312 downwards.
GTTGAAACGGATACTTTTAAACTGCTGCATCCAAATCCAAGTTCCTGTTACTTCTTTTGTTGGACGACTCCTGATGGATTCAAACCAATTTGAAGAGCAATCCGCCGTGAGTTGCAAAGAATGGAGCAAAAACCAGAGACTCTACAGCCATGAGCTTGATCAGGATGTTAAGGGAAGGGCCAGAAGTGTCCTTAAGGGGATCTCCAACTGTGTCTCCTATCACTGCCGCTTTGTGAGCATTGGAACCTTTGGGACCTAAGGATTTTGCGTGTTCAGAAACACCAGCCTGGGAAAATGGACAAAGGCCAGCGTTTAGTAGATCTGGTCAAAAGTTTCGAAATCTTCATATATATTATAGAAAAAGATTTCACAACGTATGCAGAAGTTATGCTCTAATAACCAACCCAAGTTCATCTAAGAACTGAATTCTCAAAATCAGATTACATCTGATGCATACAACATTACTTTAATGCATTAAATGGAATCAGTTAGTAAGATTTTACTTCTTTTTAAGACTTGAAACATAAACAGTCTCTCTTAATGTTTGTCTTCAGAGCAATCATTAAGCAGCCAAGTTATCGGATTAAAATTGTAAAAAATTTACCTCTATGTATTTCTTGGCATTATCCCATGCCCCTCCAGTGTTAGAAGCTGATATGGCAACCTGAGAAAAATTGGAAAAAGGAGCCTTTGAATACTACTGGAGATGAACCAGAAATTCTGACAAACATCAGTGAAACGTGCAAACCTGGACACCAGAGACAAGAGAACCAGCTAGAACGCCAGCAAGAGTTTCGACGCCAAATAAGGTTCCAGCAATGAGTGGGGTTAGCATAACCAACGCACCAGGTGGGATCATTTCTCGGAGTGAAGCATCCGTAGAAATCTTGACACAAGTTGCATAATCTGGTTTTGCTCTTCCTTCCATAAGTCCCGGAATTGTATTGAATTGACGGCGAACTTCTTCTACCATTTTAAGTGCTGCACTTCCTACACTCTTCATTGTCATGGCTGAGAACCAGTATGGAAGCATGGCGCCTACAATCAGTCCAATGAAGACTTTTGGAGTCAATACATCAACCGTCTGTATGCCTGCACGGCTGACAAAGGCTCCAAATAATGCAAGTGAAACTAGAGCTGCTGATCCAATCGCAAAACCCTGAGAGAGGTAAAAAAATATGCAATGCTTTAAAGAATGAAATCCTAATGGGAGGATGAACTTAAATGAAGACTTGCCTTGCCAATTGCTGCTGTGGTGTTTCCTGCAGCGTCTAAGGCATCTGTTCTTTCACGAATCTTGTGGCTCATTCCTGCCATTTCAGCAATACCACCAGCATTATCACTAATGGGGCCGTAGGCATCAATTGCTAGACCTGTGGCAATTGTGCTGAGCATTCCCAAAGCAGCTACAGCAATTCCATACATAGCAGCCAGGCTGAAGCTGACATAAATAGCAATAGCAATTGCAAATATGGGAACAATGACTGATTTGTATCCTAGAGCTAAACCAAAAATCACATTTGTTGCAGCACCAGTCCTGCAAGAATCTGCCACATCCTGTACTGGACTGCAGAATATTCAATATGATATAAGCATCATAATCAAGCAAAAGATTTTTATTTGATTAATACCGTGACAGACAAAGACAATTAACTCTACCTGTAAGCATTGCTAGTGTAATACTCTGTGGTGTATCCAATAACAAGTCCTGCCCACAGGCCAGTTGCAACGCAGAAGAAAAGGTGCCTGCAATTGTACACAATTTAATCAATAAGTTGAAAGCAAACAAGAAAAAAAGTCAAAAGGTCTGAAAAACATTCATACCAGTTTTTTACTGTCTTCTCTGTCCCAAAATTGAAGAGAGTGAATTCTGATGGTAAAGCAAAGAAGCTGACTGTGGCAATGCCGGCAGTCATCAAAATAGTTGAGATAAGAAGTTGTCTCTTCAAAGATGGTTCTATTTCACTTACGCTCTTAATCTCAAACAGATCAGTTGCGAAAAGTGTAGTGATCAAGCAAACAACAATTCCCATTGAGCTTATAATCAAGGGATAAGACATGGCTGTGTATTCATGGCTGATACCAAAGGATGATATTGATGCAACAAACAATGCTGCACAGGATGATTCGGCATATGATCCGAATAGATCAGAACCCATGCCAGCAATGTCTCCTACATTGTCACCCACATTGTCGGCAATAACCTGTTTAAGTATCGCAGCATTAAGCAATGTTATTGTCAAAGCTAAAATAAGCGACAACAAAAAGAAATAATACATGTAGTGGGGCACGCATACTAGAGGAAAATACTGATTCCAAAATCAATTTGCAAGCTAAACTTCAGAAAATGCACGTGTTATCAATGGGGAGATTGCAAGGTTATAGAAATTACAGCTGGGTTTCGTGGATCGTCTTCAGGGATATTTCTCTCTACTTTTCCCACAAGGTCAGCACCAACATCTGCTGCTTTTGTATATATACCTCCCCCAACTCTTCCGAAGAGTGCCATTGAGGAACCTCCAAGTCCATAACCGGTAATGGATTCATATAGTCCTTCCCAGTCATCCCCATAATAGAGTTTGAACAAATTGATGGAGACATACAAAACCAAGAGGCCATTGGCAGCAAGGAGGAAACCCATCACAGCACCAGAGCGGAAAGCTGCAATAAACGCCTTACCTACACCTTTCCTTGCTTCTAGGGTCGTCCTGGCATTTGCATAAGTTGCAATCTTCATGCCAAGAAAACCCGAGAGAGTTGAGGTAAGGGCACCAAGCAAGAAGGCAATGGTGCTAAAGATTGCATTGGCCAGAGCTGGTTTACACATATTGCCTGTGTTGTAAGTGCAAGGCTCACTTTTGGTGCTGAAGCCCTTGACTGAACCGAGAAAGAGGAAGATTATGGCGCTGAATATGCCCACAAACACGCTGAGATACTTGTACTGGGTGAACAAAAATGAGGTTGCTCCTGCAACATCACAAGATTGAAAATAGATCATTAAGATTATCAGAAATTGTATATGTTTTCCCTCAAAAACCTTCAGTATTTTCATTGGAGAAGTACTTGTAAAATAAATATTGGAAACGAATGGACATGGATGAAAGATGAACACTGAAGTCTAAACGAACACTGAAGATGTGGATGAAAATCATCATATTGCAGATTTTAAGCCAGAAAATAAACTGAAGATGTGACTTTGTTCTTTATCAGAATAGATTTCTTTTTTAGTTCATTTTCTTTTTTATTGAGGGGTAGCAAATAGGTTCCATACATATAAAGATCCAGATCAATTGCAAATAAGCGAAAAAAATTTAATTCCATTTGATTTAAGAATACATGCAAAATAAGAACCCAACAATTACAAAAGACAAGAATTAAAGGCATAAGTAATAGTATACTATAAAACAGAAGAAAACTTTCTTAAATTTTACAGGATGACAAAATAATGCTCATCATCCACAATTAAATAATATAACCAGACCAAATCAGATCATCTCAATAGACATATGAGGTCTATTGACATTTAAACTAATAGAAGAATTTCAAACGACATCATAATGAAAAAGAGAGAGCTTACCAACAGAAATGGCATTTTGAATTTCTACACACTTGATTGAAACCTCAAGACTATCAACACCTTCTTCTGTCTCATCTTCTTCAATCAACTTGTCAGCGTAGCCATTGCTACTAGAATCATTGGAGACCTTAACCTTTGAGACGAATAACCATTGAATCAAAGCAAAACCAATCCCAATTATAGCAGATGCTGGAATCAGAACTTGTGTAAGCCCTTCACTCAAGGTAGCCATTTCCATAAACGAAAACTCACAATTGATCACTGAATTCTTTCCTGGCAAAGATAATATAATTCATAAAGATAATTCAGAGTCATTGCGTGGCCACTGGAATACATGTAAACTGATTGTTTTGAATGACGGATAGGACTATCAGATTCTACAGAACCAGTTGGTTTGACAAGTAGGAATGAGTTTTATCAGCGTCCCAATCCAATGTGCTTGTGGTCACCTTTTCTGGTATCTAGTTCATATATAGATATGTCCAGCTAAGCCAGTGGTAAGTTTGGATAAGGACAAACTAATAAATAAATCGATGTAACCCAAAGGAAATTTCTTTTATAAATTTTTTGGGGCAGGTTAGAAGAATCCATGGCAATAGAAACTCTGATTTTTGTGATAATACTTTTCTAAACTTAAGCACCAAGTTTGCCAGAGCATAGGCTTTGTCTGAACTAGTCCTGCAGCATACGTTATCAAAATTTAAAATCATATCTCGAGGTCAAGTTGGAAGCTATGACTTTGCTCATTTGATCTTTAAAAGTGGAAGAGGAACCAGAATAGGAAGGTCAGGGTGATTTTCTATTATTTGTTTTCGTTAACTTGATCACAAAATGAAACTTTCTTTTAATTGTTATTTTCCAAAGTAATGTTATTAAATTTAATTGTAAAGTCCAAGATAAGTCTGCCACGGTGTTCGTTCTCTTCTACACGCTACTAAGATATTATGTCATTACGTGTTCAACAACTGTACCTACTAGATTGCCAATTTCATCGTAGTTGCATTATATTTTGAGTATTTAGGTTATAGGGAGAATTCCGATACATAACTCAGGTTTGAACCATTACTCCATTACGTTTAAGCATTAATCCATTGCCCCTTATAATTTCAATATTACTGGGTTGCATCCCTGATATTTATTCTCTTAACTTTGAAATTACTTTAAGGGGTCAAGGTTAAAATCCTCCGTCAATTTCTAAGCCATGGTGCTCATTAATAATGTCAAAAACTAAACATTGATATCCTATTAATCAAAGGATTATTTACAACAGCTTCTTGCCTTTTTCTGACAATATAATGGACCACAAAATTACTTTGCTACAGAAAATATCAGTAATAGCATGGTTTTCAGTAGATCTTATACGTCAACTAGAAATATTGGTGATTGGTGTCAATTACAATAGCAAGAAATCATGCCTGCAGTGCATAATGAAGTCTTGCACTACCTTTAAAAGTTCTTCCCAGTACCAGTGTGGGGCGGTATGGTCAAATTAAGGTGTTCGCCATTTTTCTTTTCGCTGCAGTCAGTCAAAGGGGTGTTATGTCTAGGCTGCAATTCAATTCAGGGATTTGCTAGAACCTGTAGCTCTTCAATTCAGCAACAGACAGCCTGCAATATAGATTGGAACCTTAGCTGAAGTGCCAAGCATCTGCAATTTGCATAAAACACAATTCAGCATTTAGAGAGGCTCCATTTGACTAAGTTCAAGGATGTGCTTTTCTCCGCTGTCTGTCTTACTTTAATTTTGGCATCCTAGAACCTCAGCACATCGCATAGAAATGTTAAGAAATGTTTGAATGCATGAATATTCCAGAAAAAATTACAGCAGAGGGCATTTAATTTGATGATGACTGCAGTGCCTGAGTTGCCCACAAAGGCAAAGGTGCTTGGAACACAACAGGAGTACCGGTAACAGGGTGCTCAAATGACAAGCTCTCTGCATGAAGTTCATGACCATCGCATGTCCTCCCATCCCACTCATAGACCCCCTCATATTTCACATCGCCTCTTATCGAAATTCCAAGATACTGGCAATGCAACCGGATTTGATGTGTTCTTCCACTCTGAGGAAATGCTCTCACCAAAATTTCATCTTTCTTTGCATCAACATCTATGACAGATTTATTTTCAACCGTTATAATATTTTCTTCATCATTTTGAAATTCAGATGGCTCTTTGAACCTCCCCTGTCCATTTACTAATAAAACTTCAAAGGAAGTAACCATGTTCCTAACTACAGAACCGCCAGGGAGAGCCTGACCCACATCTGATGCAGCATATACACGCCAGGCTCCAAACTTTGACCTTCCATGGCCCGATTTAACAGTGATTCTTTCCCATTGTGGAGTTGGACCGATGCAGTGAGCAAGGTAGGTTTTCCTGACCCTGTGATCAGTAAACGCCTTCACAAGCTTAGAAGCTACTTTGTGAGATTTGCTAATCACCATTACACCACTCGTGTCCCGATCAAGTCTATTAGCAAGGTGGAGCTCTGGAACGTTGAGTTCAGTCCCTGAAATTTAAAGTTTTCAACACAATTCAATATTCAACAAAAAAATACGATTCTAAGTAATATCCAACATGAAAAATGTGATTCTAAGTAATATGCAGTATGTTCACAATATCTGATTACAGCCATCAGGCAGTTAACCCAACAATTCATAGAACTCACAAATGGATATAATACTCCAAATAATCTATCGCAAGATGCTTTAAGTTATCAACATAAAACTAACTAGTCAAAATCCTAACTGATACATTTCAAGGTGCCAGTACAAGTTTTATCATTTACAGAACTCTAACTGAAGTCTAGGGAAAACCAAATCGAACTTACTCGGGATTGCAATTATTAAAAACTGAGTTAAGCTATCAAAGCTGTGAATTCTTCAGAAATTCAGAATCATAAACTAAGGGTGGTTCCAAAAAAGAATTAATTTAAAAAAAAAAAGAAAGAAAAATAAGGCATCAAAACAAAACTTTCCTGTTTGCATACAATAGAAGTACAAAAAACTTGTGAAACAGACCTTCAACGAGTAGATCTGAATCTGAATCGGCCGAGTTACAAGCAAGAAGACAAGGAACGGAAGCCAGAACACTCTCACAGTAAACTCCCGGAGGCTTGTTAACAGCAATAAGCCAATCATCTTCATACAACACATCACTTTGAAGTAACTTAAAAAGGCTTGATTTTGAAGACGCAGACAAGGCTCTTGTCAGCTCTATATCCTTAGATATGGCTGGTAATGGAGGTGATAGTGGTGTGGGGTAATTTTGTTTGGCTGGAAGGGCATTTTGGGGAGTGGATGCTGTTGGGTTGGACATACTGGCGAGAGAGATCAGAGTCCTGCGTAACTTTGAAGGAAAATTCATGCAATGAAGAGATGAAATGCGGGGCATTTGTGTCAGTTAACTATAGGATAATGCCCTAAAGTATTTTATGTAGCTATTGATATAGATAGAGCATATAAACGCCGTCGTTCGTTAATAAACACAACAACATTGTCTCTGCTTGAGTTTGGATGCAATTAACCTCGCAGAGGACCATGGCCTGATATTCTGTTAAGCCTTCCTAAAACCCTAGAACAAAATAATTAACATATTGCATTTGTAGTCATAAAAAGATGTCATTTATTGGTAAAAGGTCTCTCACATTAGCTCTTCATTGCTCTTTCTGAATCCTAGAATTAAATCAATAACGCCAAGCTTCTCACAGATTGACAATTTAATTGATTCCAGTTAGAATCATGTGGTCTTTCATTCTGGGTTTTCTTCATTTTTGCTCAATAACACGAAAAATCGATCTGGGTACTGCGTTTGGGGGTAAAATATTTCTGGATTTGGTTCAAAATCTCTTTCGCGCTTGAAAAGTACATCTAATGAAATTGTGGTTTTTTCAAGAGGGTTCAGGGTTTTCGGTACACTGGCTGCTGTTGAACCTTCAACTTCTGATGGTCGTACAGTTGATGGAATTCTGGCTAATCACTGGACTATTCTTGACGAGAGTGAGAGTAACTGGAAGAGTCATGCTTCTGCTGTTGCTCAATCCATTCAAGTGATCAAGAGTCATCCTTACGGGTATAAGTATGTTCTCATTCAAGTATCAATATTGAGTTTGATACTATGTTCTGATTTTGTAATTGCCTCGGAGAAATTTCTTAGTTCAGGTTGAAGTGTTTTGTATCGAGAAGTGATTCCTAAGTTTCTCACAGTGGATGGGGTCTGATTATGAGGTTATGTGTGTGCACTGCAATGAATATTCAATTCGGTGTACTTTTCATATCTAGATATCATTTGTGTAGCATATACGGTCATATCAAATTCTAGGTTTGTTATTCATATAACCTATTCCTGTTTAGTGTGAAGTTTAAATATGTTCATGGTCACAGTGGAAAAAATTGAAGGTTAGGTTGAATCTATTATCTGCTCAGCTCAATAAGTCTGACCTTTGGGATGATCCTGTACATACTGGGAAGATAAGTCGTGAACATGGTTTTCCTTTCCATGACATAAAAATCACTCGGTTAAAAATTAGTAATGCAATAATTCAATTAAATATTCACAAATAACTTATTTAATTTGGAAGTAGATAATTTTATAAATTCTCAATAAATTATAAATGTTTTATTGGTACAGTTCAGTTGAGTAATGTCATCTACACCCACGCTGATTCGAATATAATATCAATTATTATATCAATTCAGCCAATATTTAATTATAGCATAATTTATTTGTACAGTGCATTCACAGCATATTTCGCTATTAAAGGTTACCATATTTCCAATAACTCACCAATACAATGCATATCAATGACTATCGATTTTAAGTTAAAAGCCCTTTTTTATATCAACGATCATTTTGGGCTGAAATCTTTTTTTTTTTTTTTTTTCTGTCCTTTACATTCCACAACTGTGACAAATTTTACATTCACATATAATTAAAATAAAAATATTTATTAAAATATTATTTATCACATATATTCTCTGTGACAACTTGTATGTGGCATTTTATCTAGTGTGTGGTACTTCACAAGATTTCAACTTGTATGTGGCATGTTACAAAGTGTGTGTGGCACTTCATGAGATTTCAACCTTCGAGAAGTGACTCTGACGCAGTCTTAAGAGGTAACCCTCATATGATACACAATTAAGATAATAATTCACGTACGATTTATTCGCAAAATAGAATAATTTTTTAAAACATAATCATAAAATTTTTTAAATAAAATTATATACGATTTTTTTTACCTCTAAAATAGCGTCTATAATATTTTAATAGCGTTTATAATATCTTAATCAATCTCAATTAATTGGATATAATATTTTTTTCGTACTATAATTTGAACAAATAAATTTATCAATTATTGAATATATATATATATTTCTCTCTAATAATTTTTTAACATAATAAATCACTCAAATAATTATATATCTATAGTACCTATTTAAAATTAATACTTAAATCATACTAATTTTTAAATATAATAAATCAATATAAAAACTATGTAAAATTTATTAGAAAATATTGCTAATTTTTTTTTTTTCTTCCTCTCTTCGTCCTTTCTTTTTTCTTTCCGTTCTTTTCCTTCACTTTTCTTTTTCTTCTTCTTCTCCTTTTTATTTCTTTCTTCCTCTCTTTTGCCTCTCCTTCTCCTTTCTTCTCTCTCGGTTTCTTTTTCTTCTTTTGGTTTCTGTGGTTTTTTTATTTTCCTTTTTTCCATTGACTTTTGTTTCCTTTATAAATAAGTTTTTAATTTATTAATATATATATATTTTTTATTAAGCGTTCCCAACCACATATAAAAGCATAGGGGACAAACCTTTCATCACTGATTCTTCTTACTTATCTCTTTTTTTTTTCATTATTTTTTTATTTTTTTATTTTTTTCAGGAATGTTACATGTATACTTTGTTCCTCATAGTAATGAGTGAGGATTTATTAGACCATTTGCCGCATAATTGCGTATCACAACCTCAAAACATGTATACTTTCCAAATTGTAAATCATTTGGCGCATAATTGCAGATCACAACATCAAAACAAGGCTTCTGCAATGGCTGTACTTCAGTCTCTATTAGACCAGCTTGAGATGGCACAAGTCAGATGAACGCACAACATACACAATCTCTAACTGAAGTTAGTTGGGGAAAACAGATGCGTACTTAATGTACTCCGTGTATGTGTGGAATTTAAACAATTTCCCTTCATTTCTTTCCTTACAGTTCATAATGTAACTCACACTTGTTTCTCTTTACTTTCTTTGCTGTTTTTACTCTTAATTCAGCCTTACCGGATGGTAAAGGATCTTAGAACAAACTATGAAGTGTCTGATCCTGATTCTGTTATTGGGGAGATCTAGATAACTTCATTTTAAGCTATTTATCTGCTTCCTTGGATAAAGACGAAGATGGACAATAAGATTTTGTCTTTTCCCCATATTGACATTGAAACCAAACTACCCACTGTACATGCTAGAAGTTTGACTGGTAAAGCCGAAGGTGGCTGCAATGACAAATTGACCATTTGTATACAGAGTGGGAGGACTCAAACGTTTTTTCTTTTTCATTTAAAACATACTTATTGAATTTATTTTCTTTTTCTTTATAAAACATAAATGGGCAATTATGTGTGTAATCAATCATCTGCAATAAAATGAGTTTTGCATTTGTACCCTATTTTCTCTTGGATTTTCATGATCACCATATTCTCCATCACATTCATACTGAATCATTTTTTTTTTCTCCACTAATTTCGTTAATATCATTTAATTTTTAATGTATTTTGAAGAGATATGGAAGGTCTAATTAACACTTAAAATTCAGTTAAAATTAAAAGAATTAATTAATTATGTCAATTTAGTAATACTGGAAACTGATACAATAAACGAAAAACATTGTTTTAATTTAAAATCTTTTGCATCCTATCGAAATTGTATAATTAAATTTCTTCAAGAGAAACGACGTCGTTGGAAGTTGGGTATGAGAGAGAATCAGATTATTCGGTTCACGAGAAGACTCGCGTTATACAAATGTTTTCTCTGTTGGATCAATTAGGGAGAACGACGCCGGAAAACAGGTACGATGATTTCCCGGGGATTAAATTCCTTCATATTTATTTATTTTCATAGTTATTTCGTTGGATCAAACAAAAGGGTTATCACACGCTCAAAAAAGCATTTTCTATGGAGAAACTGAGAATTTGAAGATTAAGAATTGTTGTTTTGTTGTTTTGTGTTTTTGGGCAGGTTAGGTTTCAAACAAGAACGATAAAGCTGAGTTGGGTTCGTGTGTTAAAGGAAAATGGATTCTTCTTCAGTGATAACCCCGGAAGATGTTTTAGAATCTCTGATGAATGATGGTACCATTGATTCTATTAGATTGAAGATTATTAATCAGCTTAAAGCCAATGTAATTCACTCTTTCCCTCTCTGGATTTTTGAGATTCTTTGTTTCATCCTCTTGCATTGGTTTTGACCTATGCATTTAACCAAACACATGGTTTGTGGGTTTTGTCAAGAAGTTCTGTGGGTAATGCGTTTAGATGTGGTGTGTTTTTTGAGTTATGCAAAAATAAAAAAGAAAAAGGAACCTTGCATAGGAAGTTTATTATTTATAAGGAGATAACAAAAAAGATGGCTTCTGTTGAAAAATACTATTTTAGTTTGGAGTGAGTCATTGTTATTTGCTAGAAGCTATGTTAATGGCCGCTTGCGATATCAAGATTATGGTTTTAGTTGGCTGTATCTATGATCAAATGCACAAATGTTTTTCATGGATCAGCTGAACAGGATTGGTTAGGATGGATTGGAATATACGGACATGCTTCTATTCAAATATGGCATTTCTTTGTTCTTTTCTTCGTACGTGGTCGTTTTTAGAACGTCTGCACAATGGTCTTCTGCCTCAATGTTAGCTTTCTGGGATGAACTCTTATATTTAATTCCATTTTAGTTTTTAGCTATTTAATTTCATGGAGATGACTACATTATGGTTTTGATATGTTGGAAACTCGGAACATATTTCAAACTCGGAGCAAGCACTGAACGATATCTGGGTTATTAGTATAATAATTACCTTTATAAGAAAAAAGTGAAATTCCTGTGTGCTGCCAGTAAAAGTTTGCATCCTATTTTGAGATAATTAAAAAAAATTGCCAAAGCTATGAATTGCTAAAACAGATAATCTGTCTGCAAAAATTGATGGTTGAAATAGTACGATATTCAAAGAGATAATGGATGACCATGTTTCTTGAGTTTACAGATCTTAATCTATATTCTGGTCCGAGTTGCAGGAAGAGCTGAAGAATACAACCATTAAAATGGCAGAACAAAGTAAAGTTCTCAACACTCCTGGGGCAGAGAAACAGACCAAAAGAGAGCTGTTTGATGCACTTCGGCAGGAGCTTGAGTAAGTGTTTCTGTATTTAACTATTTCTGCATATATTTAAAAAGTAGGAAATAATCCATTCGTTAAGTCCTGTTCTGAGCATGCAATACTTGGCAAACTTGCAAATATAATGTGGATCTGAGGTTTTGGATGTGGTAGACAAACCAGTTTGCAGTTTTCCTTGTATCAGCAAATCCAAGTGAACAAGGTGTAAGATCACGCGTAGCCGGTTATGATAACTGTTTCAGATGACTAAGAAAATCAGACATGAAATTCATAAGATACTGTAACCAATTATGGTTTTTACAATTTTTTTTTTCTTTTTGCAACATGTGCAGACTACAGTTTTTGAGTTTAGATGTGTCCGAGTCATTCTATACATGCATGCTAAAGCTTGCTTGATCGTTCTTATTGGGCAGAGCTCCTGTGCTTGAGAAGGCCTCTAAATCAGTTTGGGAGTTAATTCTGGACAACAATGGGCTGGGAAAGGAAATAAGTGAAACAGTTGAAAAAGTATTCTGTCGACTAAGTGGTAGGGAGCCCCCATTATTTCCTCTTACAACTGATGAGACTCAACCTAGTAAAGAAGCCGGGAATGAAGAGGGGAAGGGTAAAGGAAAAGGAAGAGGAAAAGAGAAGGAGCATGAAAATGAAAAGGACAGATCAAATTCTAGATCAAAGAAAAGGAGTTCAAGCGAGATGCTTGAGGAGGGAGTCGTTGAAGTTGCAAAAAAATCTGTCTGCAAAGGAAAACTGTTAGGTTAATCACGTCGCAGATTTGAAGATACAAGAAGCCATATCAACAAAAGTCATCGATGCAAATCTGGTCGTCTCTTTACTAATGTTGTATTGCATCAACTTTTTCGCTTTCAGAGTGACAACAGCTTTAGGACTTGTCTAGAACAGATGTGAATTGGTCCTAAACACTTAACTAATGAATTGCGTCTTAGTTTAGTGAATGTTGCGAATAGCAATTGTTTAAGTTGTTTTTAAATTCTGTAATTCCATTTACCATTTTTATTATTATTTTTTGTATTTAGTTCCGGAGTTGACTCGAGCATCCTTATGTTTAGGCGTTTGTGTATTCCAACTTTTTTACCATTTTAACATTCAAAGCAAAAACTATGTGATATACCATGTGCTGATCTTTGTTTGAGAACAAATTTTTCCAAATATTAATACTTAGGTACGCTTTTATATTCTGCTGTACTTGCTTATACTATTTTCATTAATATTAGATTCAGTTGTTCAAATTATTATTGAACAGCTTATGCTTATTTCATGGAGTCCATAATATCTAAAATTTTTAGCATAGAAAAATCAAAAAATCGTTGGAAACCTCTCTGATGCAAATGCCAAGGAAAGTTTTGGGGAAGATGAGTATAAAAGAACGAAACTTTTCTGGGAACCGTCTTTCTATTTGTTCTTGGACAAACTAAGAAAAGGGAAACTAACTCTGCATCCTGCGGAGACTAAAATTAGTTAAAATACAAAGGGGCGATTTCTGTGACATACATTTACACTCTTTTCTGGTATGATTCCTAATTCTACCTCCTCACCTGTATCGTATATCAGGGCCATCATTCACTCCATTGTCATTATTGGCAGTGGAAAAATTATCCCTCGTTGGATAACATAAGTTGCTGTTCCTAAACTGGCTCAGCAGATTCTCTTGACTATGCCGCAGCAAAGAAGCTGGTTGAAAAATCTCGCCATTAACTTGCCTTGGCATCCAAGAAACATGCTGAGGAATGTCGTCTGTAACTTGATGAGGCATCGAGGGAACCAACTGCGGATAAAATTGCCGTGGGGTAGTATCGTTGGAATGCTCTTTGACAATTAAATCCATATCAAGAGAATTACATGTGTCGTGTATGTAGTTCTCTTCATGATTTATGCCAAGACTTCCTTCCGCGGACTGATTTATTAATCCACTAAATGATTCTGCCATTTCAAGGTTGTAGGTTTGGTCATCCAGGCATTCCATTTCAGAAACAGTCATCTCAGCTGGATCGAGATTGCCTATTAGATTTTGATGAGCATCAAGAGGATGCTGCATGTTTCCTGATTGAACATAATCGTGGTTTTGATAAGAGACAAGTGGAGTTGTTGATGCAATAGGAAGCTGTCCTCGAACTTGATTTCTGGCAATGCTTTGTGCGACAGAAAAATTATCTGCTGCTTGACCACCCCAGAATGCCATCCTCCGATTTCCAGCTACATGCAAAAATTCCATGACTATATTACGACAAAAACATTCAAAGATAGAAAAAGAACAATGAGTTTAACGTATGCTTTCTAAGTAGTGAAACCAATTGGACTGGAATGCAAAAGATTGTATTACCTGAATTTGGTGAAGCGGAATCCTTAACATTAAAAGAATGTGGGATCTGTTGATATGATTGAATTTGCTGGGCAGGAAAATAATTTTGATTAGGAACAACTTGTTGAGGGTAATGTAAACTGCAGTAGACTTGAGGTCTTTGTGGATTGAAATTGAGAGAAAATTCTGGAATTCCATATAAACTTTGCTGGAAATACGGAGATTCTAGACTTGGGAAAGGTTTCTGACTGAGTTCAAACAGTCTGCTATCACATTGTAATAGTTTCTCATAATGTCTGTCAAGAACTCCTGGAGGAAATTTCAGATAGTGTCTCCTGAAGATGAAAAAATAAGACCAACAAGATAAATTAGAAAGCAGTTATTGAATTCTCCGAAGAAAATGTGCCATGCCACCACTCGGACTCGAACCGAGATGCAGAGCGCTGCTTCCTTAGGAGAAGCAGCAGCGTGTCTACCATTTTCACCATGGCAGCTTGCACCAAATAAATAAGATTTTATACTTCAGAATAAGAAGTAAAACAAGGGAAAGAAATGATGTAAACCTCCATAAGGGAGCTTGCCCTTCAGTGAAATCTGTTGTTACTCTCCAATTTGTATGTTTTCTTGGCTGAGGATCAATCTCATGGTGGAATGTAGGAGGCTGTTTTAACTGTACAAAATAAAATGTGGTTTGATATTGAGGGGTTGTGTTTTTGTTAAAATTTTCTAAAAAGAAAAACAGTTTACCTCGATTTCAAGAATTCCAGGCTCATTTTCATTGGTCGTTGCTCTGATTGCCAAGATATCAGCCCATTGTATTTCAATCTTCCTTTTCAATGACCTTTCCAAGAATTCCCATACCAATTTTTTCTTCGCATAGTAACACTTTGCCACCAAATCTCCTTCATGTCTACACACTCTCTGCCATTTTGAATCAATGAATATGAATTAGTCTTCTTTTTTGCTTTTCCTCTTCGTTATCTATTATTATTTCATTTAAAGATGATAAAACTTACCTGCCACGAACCAATTCTGAGTAATGATGCTGGAAAGTTTGAAGCTTTCATTTTCTCCGTGTTTTGCTGCATTTCAAAATCTGCTCTTTGGGGTTTAGCCATGACATGATAACCTGAGTTTTGAGTCATCTGAGCTATGCAATGAGTGTTGCTGTTGTTATTTTGTGGTGTTGATATACTCTGCACTTGATGCATCAAACTTGATGATATTCGAAGTTTCAACTTTAGAAGAGGTAAATTCTGAATCTTTTCCCATAAAGTTTCCTGCAAAAATGAAAAATGAAGGGATCAAAAAGAACATCAAAGAGTCATAACCCAAATGCATGCATGACAAAAATCAATGAAAAGATGCAAAAGAACACTTGGGATTCATCTTAAATCAATATGTAAACCATCAAAATCCATGCACATTTATTACATAGAATGTACAGTAAATCCCTCTACAAACTTGATGCGAAGGAGATGCAAACTACAAGAAATTACTAAGACTGAAATCATGAAATCAAAGAAAACACAATCAAGAACTAAAAATAATTTGAAACCTGCTCATTGGAATGAGGCTGAGTCTGATTGAAACTGTGGTTAGCAGATGGTTCAAGACAAGGAGATTTTAACGTTGCGAGTTCATGTTCTAATTCTTCTAATCCATCAACGAAAGCAGCAGTATCCCCATTACTGAAGAAAGCTTCGTCGCCAGACTTTAAAACTTGTACCATGATTCTTGAATAAAATCTTTCTGGTTCTCTCCTTTACAAAACTCAAAAACTCGTCGAACCTTTTAAGAAAACAGAAACAGAATGAAATTGAATTATTCAAAAAGAAAAAGAAGAAAAACAGAGGAAGTGAAAACACAGAAGAAGAAAACAAACTGAGCAAGAAAAGGAGAAAATAGAGTGCCGGGTGTTAACAGGATTTCATTTCCAGCCAATGATGAGTATTTATTCATATTGATTCCCTTCAACGAAATATACGAATCGCATCAGGCACGTGACAATTCCTATATTTACTCTGTTTTCTCATCCCCTGTTTTTCACCCTTTTTTCCTCTGTTTTTATTTCGAATCAAATTGAAATAACAAAAATAAATAAAATAATATTAGCGGTTAAGAAATTGAGATTTAATCCAAAACTAAATCTTTGTTTTGGTTATTTTCTTGATATTATTATAGTTTGTTAAAGAGTCAAAGTAATTTTTGGTTTTAATTTTTACTGCTCATTAATTACCATGGCAAAGTTACATTTAATTTTTACAGAACTTCTTATCATTGAAGGATTATTGTTATCATAGTATTTTTGTAATTTTATAATTTTTAAAATTTATTCTTTTTTTTTTTTTTATTTTTTATAAATATTATGCAAAGGTAAACCTAAATTCCTCTTCAATTTGATGTGAACGAGATTCCAAACCTTTTGTTTTATTTCAAGAGATTATGAGAAGATTTATCCATTGAATTAATTATTATTTATTTATTTATTTTATATATAAACAATAAAAATAATTTAAACCCTTCCTCATCTAAATCATATTGGAAACAAGATTTAAATTCGAACTTAGTGTAATCAAGATTTGAACAGCAATCAACAACTATATGAAGAGTAGATTAATGTGAGAGATTTTAATTTGTTATTAACATGTTAGAGATTTTAATATTAGTATTTTAAGTAATAGAAAAATTAACATGTTATTAATTTAAAATCTTAATTAATATAAAAAAATAATGTAAAATATAATAATCTTAAAACCTTAAATATTACTCAATTACTTTTGTTTCTCATTAATCTATTATTCATTC